>PVKB01002059.1:60000-325133 GCA_004027205.1 Ctenodactylus gundi | reverse complement strand
TGACTAATAATACAATCAACTTCACGAATGTTTCTGCAGACTAAACGAAGTAATACAATTGAGTACATACTATACACTAAACTATTATTATTGTTGTTGTTTTATTATTATGGCACTTAATTTAAATGCACATTCTAGGCTCTAAACAGAGAGAATCTGATTCAGTATATATGAGAGTTAATATTCTTTATTTTAGAAAACACCTCTATGAATTATAATAGAGGCATGAGTGAAGGCGAGGAAGAGAGCTCCATGGGCCATATTTGGAGAAGCCATGTTTTCAGGTTAGAGAATCATGTATTGACTGTGTTCTGGTATGTAAAAAAGTCTGAATGACCCTTAGTCTGAAGCTCTGAACCCAGCTGTTCAATGCCCTTGCTTCCAAAAGACTGATTCTAAGTCTTATCCCTAAATCATTGATTCCATTTTTGAGCTAGAGCTTGGGAAACATACTTTTAAATACCCCTCCCTTCTGAGGTGACTCAGAGGTACACTAAAGTTTGAGATTCAGGGACAAGTAGCAGCTGTCCTTTGCCCAGCCTTGTCCAGCCCAGCCCAGCATGTTGGAATGCTGACCGCTGCTGACCTGAGCACCCGGCGTTCCCCTTTCCCTCCCCGCACTTCGCCCACTCAGGACTACTACTCCACAGATCTTGTTCCCAGCTTGGGTGGCATTTTCATGCCGACCTCCCATTTCCTGCCAAGAACAGAGCTGGTCTGTATGATCCACTGGCTGTCAAGCCCAGTCAAGCCCTAGGTGGCACCCCTGAAGAGTGCTCAGCCTTTTCCCCTCAGGACTGCCAGGCTGCCCTGCAGAAGGAGAGGAGCAATCAGGGGCATCACTTAAGAAGTTCAGACCAAGTTTGAGGAGGAGCCATCAAGACAGTTCTGGTCCAGACAGCCCCTCCCACCCTGCCCAGACCTCTGTTACTCATGCTAAGATAATTCAGTTACTGAGAATGCAGGCTGGGGAGATAACCTGATTTAGAAGCTGAAACCATCTGATAGGGGGAAGTTGGATGGGGGAGGAGATGCAGGAAGCAGTTATTAACCCAGGATGGTTGGAGCAACAGAAGAGGAAGGCGGGTAGGTTGCAAGGCATTGGATAGCTGCCCAGACAGGATTATTGTAGGGACCTGGGTGTTGGTAGAGAGAACTCCCCCCATCAATCCATCCAAGAGTTCACTCGCCCTTAAAATTCCTTAGCAACCCTTAAGATTCTTTAAAAAGAGAATCCACTTTTTCTGAGATATTGAGGTCATCATCATCTGGCTTACACAGGCATCGAGGGAGCAGAAGAGCTCAGAAACTAGTGTCAGAGAAGGAAAAAAAGAACTTTTCTGAGGTTTAATTTGAGTCATTGATCATCACCTCCCCTAGGAACAAATTATTTCAGTGTCAATTGTCACCTGTGAAAGCAGGCGATGGCTCTTTGGGGAGCCTCTGAGGAAAAGGGCTGCAGAAATACTCAGAGTCATGGTCAGAGGCCAGGAAACCTTATTCCTTCCCTCTTTCCTTCGCTGGAGAACCTGCCATCCCTGGGCCAAACACAGAGGCTTCCCTCCCCTCTGTACTCAGCTGGAGTGTGGTGCCTCCCTTGAGAGATCTATCCTGTATCACTGGAAGCTCCCCCTGCAGTCTCAGTTCCATCCTGTTGCATCTCCGGAGGAAGATGGGGGAGTTTAAAGCAGACTGACTTACTCTGGAAGGAAAGGAAATGACCAGGGAGCTGGGAGAGCAGTTTAGCTCTGTCTCTTTCTGCTTATGGCTTACAGAGATTTTTTTTCCCCCTGCAATCAATTTGTCTACTTTTTAACCTGCCTATTCGTGCTGGATGGATGTAAGACAACGAGGAAGCTAAGATCAGTTCAGAGATGTTTTGGACTACGTTGACTGACTGGGCTGACAGAGCTGTTGGGACCCACCAGGTTCACAGTGTCAATTTCAGAGACCAGATACCTGCCCCACAAGAAGCACCAGATTCACTGCAAGGTGGGTAGCTGGGTGCACCCCAGCCCTAGGAACAGCTGCCTCTGTATAGGATTGGAAGTGCTACATTAAGAAGGCCATGGGCAGACCAGCAGTGAAGGAGTTAATAGCAGCCAGGCATTCCCCCTTCCCACTCCCTTTTCCCACTGGACCCAGATGAATAACCAGTCAGTAAAATGACCCTAGTGGAAGGAGTTCAGATTCATCTGCTCTGATCCCAGGGGGCATTTGTGCTCCTCACCACACAAATCAAATCACTCAGGGTGAGGACAGGGCTGGGGAGGAGACCTTGAGGAGAAGATAGCCTCCCAAACCCTTCTGGCTGGGCAGACTGGGCCCAGGGGAGAACCTTCAGTTCCTAAGACCCGAAATCAAAGTTTTTTTTTTGGATCAAAGTGTTCTCTGACCCACCTGCATTCTGTGGTCTGGAATTGCTGCACATTCATCCTGAGACTTTGTTATGCGACAAGAAGCCCTCCCTATTGACCTGACTTTCCCTAACTTGGCTAGGCAGTCAGGAGACTTCAGTTCACTTGAGCCCATGAGGAGATGAGCTGTGGGGGAAGGCAAGGACATAAGATGTGAGAGATCATCTGGAAAAGCTGAGCCCAGAGTCTGATAGAATCAGAGCCCCATCTTTCCACTCAGTTTGTCTTAGCTATCTACACAGCTCTACCCTCTCTCTCCCTGTCCCCAGCTCCTTCCTAGTGGGAGACAACTGGCAAGGGCCTCACTCAACACGCCCCAGGATCCCTGGCCTAAGGCTCTGTCCTCTTGAAAGGCCTGCAAATTTATGGCTCTCAGCTGCAGGTCACACACTACAACCATTCCTTTCCCTCATAGCCCCTCCACACTCTCCTCTGAGTCCCTGTTTCAGCTTCTTCCAGGGGTACAGGATGAGGGTACAAAGGAAGGAGAGGCTGACCTCTAGACCCAGAGAAACCCTGGCTGGAGGGGTTGTCCCTCCTCATGCTGGCCAACACTCTCCTGAGCCTGCACTCCTGTGACATGAGGGGAGGAGCTCAGAGAGACCTAATCCTGAAAGAAAAAAGGCAGAAGTATCCATTTTATCATAAAGTTCCTGTCTTTAAAAAATACTCTGTCCTATAACAATCCTCAAGCTGAGCCTGAAGTTACAGTACTCAGGAAACTCCACCTTATCAGATCAAATTAAAGTGTCTGTAGCCCATCAACAATGAGAACAAAGTCCAGCAAAAGTTATGGACATATCAATGGCTTATTTGTACAAGAAGAGACAGAGCTGGAGGTGAAAAGGTGGTATCTTGAGAAAAGCCTTTGACTCCAGACTCAGGCATCAGGAGTGGGTCCTGACCTTGGGGACCCTGGGCCAGAGGCTGGCTTCTGCCTGATGTGGAAGGAAAGTTATACCACTGGCTGCTGAGGTCTCTCCAAGGATGAGTGAGAGAGTTTCCTCAGAAGCTAATGGCATTGTCAAAGTAATTGTGAAAGACTAATAGGCTTGGAGACAAGTCAAAAACAAGCTAAGAAATGAGAGAGCCAAGATGCAGCTGGTAGCCCAGAGCTGGCCAAAAGCCTGGGAAGCAGTGGTGTGTCTGAAAGACCAACAGGCCTGGAATGCCCAGCCAGCAGTTCTTGCTCAGTGCCTGGAACCTAGAGAAGAGTTCAACGGGTGACCCATGTGGGCAAGGGCAGGGATCAGGAAACTGCCATAGGTGCCTTAGGCTCTTCTCAGGAAGCCTGGGTGAGCTCAGCATCAGGTAGAGTATGGTCATCAGATCAGGAAGTCCAGCTATGGTCATGCCAAGGCTGACCAACCCCAGGACACTGGAACTCTGATCTCCACTTAGTGGTAGAACAGGGTGTGGAGGAACATGATAGAATGAGATGCAGAGTACCTGGACACATGGCCAGCTGGGCACCCCAAGCAGGTAGTGGCCCCCTGTGAACCCCAGCTGGCCCATCTGTGAAACACCACCAACAGGACTTTCGAGAATTGTTCTTAGGATCAAAAGCACTGAATGAGGAGCTCTTCAAATTATTTTTTAGCATCAAAAGGTGGTTTGTTAACCTTTGTTAATTATCATGACAGTATCATTTTATGTGATATAAATAGCATGAATAATTATAAAGAGAAAAATGGTCCCTGCTCAACATAGGCAAGGCCAGGAGCAATGCTAGCTGCCTGCCTACGTTTCTTGCCTTACTCCCCCGTCCCTCCTCAGGCAGGACCCAGGAAGCCTGAGGCAGCAGGCAAACACAGTAGCAGATCCAGCTGTGAGAGCTGAGGCAAAAGAACTGAAGTGTCTTATAATGGTTCATACATAGATTTGCTTGGAGTCTGAGGGGAAAGAGATGAATGTAAAATCCCGTTCCAAGCAGCCAGTAGCTATACATCACCAGTGCCTTAAAGACTGGAACTATTCTAGGTTTGTGGAAAAATAAGTAATGTGCCAATTCAGGAATCATAGATATGAGAAAGAGAGATGAGGCAAAAATCATTCTCTCCTCATCACAGAGAGAAGTCCAATTTACGGTTGTATTTCTGGCTGGTACATGGTAGACGGCACAGCCCAGCAAGCATGGAAAGGAGGCTGCTCTGAGAATGGGGCTTGCTGGAATGAAGGAGGAGGAGAATGACTTGGGCATCTGCTGCTAAAAGGAGCCACGGGCAGGGCAGCTGTGAACCCAGCATCAGGGAGCCCTTCAGCCAGCCGCAAGAGCTAAAAGTACTTCAATTGAAGGAAAAATGTCCTTATCCACCTAACTATTCTTCAGGACCAGGCAGAGAAATTGACAATGTTGATTCATTTAGCTCAGCAGTATTCAGGTCAAAATCAATCTTGTCAAAAATCCATCACCCACACTCAATAAGTAAGAAAAGGGATACAGGCTCCAGGGGAATCAATCACACCCCAACAGGGAGCAGTGGAAAACAGATCTATCATGGCCTCTGATGCAGGCTTCCATCAGTCAATGTGCTAGTTCCTGAAGGAACCCTGGGAACCCCACCCAAGGTCATGGGCGTCAGCCCCAGCTCATACAGCAGCCAGAACTAAGATGGCCTGAGATAGGGTAGTCAGTCTACTTGCTGATCTTACTGCAAACAGAACTTTCTAAAGCCTTGGAGCAGATTTATGGATGCATTTTCACAGGACTAGCACTCAGCTGGCAGAGATGACCCTCTGGAAGATTTTATCCATTCTTCCACTTCAAAAATCACTGTCATTTAATTATCCTGCTGTCCTCAAATCACTATGACTGTTCCATCTCTGTAGAAAAAATAAATAGTATCAGTGAGCAGCTTCTCCACTGTACCAAGTTTGGGCACTTTCAATTCCCTGTGGGAAAAAGAGGGGCCTCTGCAGAGCTTCTGGCCTCAGAGAACTACAAGATTCAAAAGCCAAGACTCCCATTCTCTTCTCCTGGGCATCCTTCAAGGTCAGCATAATAGCAGGCCTGACTCCCTCAGATCATAGGAGACCTCCAAGCGGGCCAGAGAAAGCTCCTCATGAGCCAGATGACAGAGGCATAGGTTCTGTCTCCACCAGTGACTAGCATGTGAGCTGGAGCAACTATTAAGCTGTCTGCCTCACTTTCCTCATATTAAAGTGGAAACCGCAATACTGTGCATCTCTTAGGATGGTTAAAGAGCCAACAAGACTCTGCATATGAAGAATTGGCAAGCAGACAGAACTCAGTAAGTGAATACTCTCCTAGGCAAAGGACCTTTCTGGCACTGTCTTAGCTCCTAGTCTTACCTTTCTACCATAAATACATTTTAAAGAGTTCGCATCATTCATGTGTTCATTCATTTACTCAGTAAATATTTATTTACTATCAAATGTTTTGGATCTCTTCTATACACTGGAGGTCTAAGATATAAAATATGAGGTAGCAGGGAGCAGAGCACATTACCTATTCTCCAACAAAATGATTGCAGACAATAATGGCCCAAAGATAACGTTTTTTTTTTTTTTTTTTTTTTTTTTTTTTTTTTTTTTTGAGACAGGGTCTCGCTCTGTAACCCTGGCTGGTCCTGAACTCACTATGTAGCCCAGACTGGTCTTGGACTCAAGGCCAATCCACCTGCCTCAGCCTCCCGAGTGCTGGGATTATAGGTGTCTGTCACCATACCTGACTTCAGGCTTCTAAAGATAACACTTAACACAGAGGAATGAAGGAGGCATTGGCACTGTCTGAGATATCACAGGAAACTATTTAAATCTGACTCAACAAAAGCCTCTCTGAATGGGGCATTCTGGTCCAACCTCAAACGGCACCAAGTCAGGCACATAGTGAGCCAGCTGGAATGAGAGGGATGAAGAGAGAAAGGAAGGGACTGACAGCACAGGGAAGCTAGTCGCCGCCGACAAAGCAGGACTAAGGAAACCACTACAGGACACTGAGTCTACAATTCAGATGTGATGGAAAGCCACTGGAAGCATTTTTGCTTGACAGCATATTATAAAAAGCTTGAGCAGAGTGTATTTGGAGAAAGGGGTCAAGCTGGGCAAGAGTCAAATTAGGAGGCTCTTAGAGAGCTGAGGGGCCTAGTAAGGGTGTGGGTAGGAGTTTGTCTAGGAAAGAAGTGGTAGCTTTGAAGGATAGGCAGAAAGGTCTAGGAAATTGTGGAGACAGAGACAACAGTATTTGGTAAATTAGATGTGAAGGGTGAGAGAAAAGAGACTGATTTCTTTAAAGTCTCTGTCTTGAAACACTGGATGGCTGGGATACTAATTATTGCATGAGGAAGACTGGGAGAAACAGGTTGCAGTGAAGAAGTGCAGTCAAGGGCTGTGCTAGGTCAAAATGCATATTAGATATCTGAGCGAAGAGGTCTAATGTATGTGGGTGGGATTTGAGTCAATGGTTAATAGATGTTTTCCCTTGTTTGTGATACACAATAATTACATTAAACTCAAGAATTTTGTGCACAAACATATTTCACCTTCACATTCTCTTTTACTCCCCCGTTCTCATGCTCCCACCTCTCCTTATTCTCCCTGTCTCCCAACATCTCACTCATTTGACTCTATTTCTCATTTATGTTTTGAGGTTTTCATATTAGACAAGCCATGCAGCATATAATCTTCTGAGTCTGATTCACTTCACTAAGCATAGTGGTCTCAAGTTGCATTCATTTTCCTACAAATGACTCAAATCTGTCTTTGGGGTACAGTAGTATCCCATAGTGGATATACAACACATTTTCTTTATCCTTTGGTCTATTGAAGGATATTTTGGCATCTTCTATAATTTATCTGTTATTAGTTGTGCTGATTTAAGCATAGGTATGTATGTATCTGTTATATGGTGCTTTTAACTCTTTTGGAAAAAGAACCAGAAGAGATATCGTTGGACAAATGGAACATCTATTTTGCTTTCTAAGGAATATTCATACTTCTTTCCATAATGACTATACTTGTTAATAGATCTTTATTTAGGGTTAGAGGACTGGATGAGATCAGCTAGGGACAAGTGAAGAAAGGAAGACCAAGCCCCAAGAAACTTATCTGAAGGAATCCATATCCAAAGACACCAGCTCTTGGTAGTATATGATCAGAGCAAAGTCACCTGTATGGGGTAGGATGGAGATTTGAGGCAAAGGATCATTTGGAGAACAACACCTGGAAGAGATGGGAGGTAGTTGCCTTCTGAATACACATGAAAATGGAAATAATACCACCAGTCCTAGAGGAAGGCAGGATTTTACTGTTTGCAGACCTTCGCTTGGTAGCTGAGTACTTCTGGTAGGTAGGTGGCATCAAGTTCCTTATGTCAACAATTTTGAGTAGTCTGGAATGGAAGAATAAAGTGGATGTTGGAAGTTGAATTTCTGCTCTGAATGTATTGTGAATGCCATGTGAACACAGTGTGGCTCTGTTCCAAGGCAACCCACACTTCCACAGGTGTCCACAGCCTATGAAGGCTTAGCCCCAAAGTTGTTGATTTCTAGGAGTATGAGATCTCAGCTTGATTGACCTACAGCAACATCTTCTCTGGTTATTTTGGGAAGATCCCAGGGGCAGAACTAAATTCAGTTTCATCATAATCTACCTGTTAAGGCCTCCAACTTACATAAAGGGGCAGCCTCTCCTGTGTTAGCCAGCTTTCTCTCGCTGGGACAAAATGTCTAAGAATGACAACTTAAAGAGAAAAGAGTTATTCTGCCTCACAGTTTCAGAGGTTTCAGTCTATGATAAGCCTGCCCAATTGCTTTTAGGCCTGTAGCAAGACAGAAACATCCCAGAGGAAGAGTGTGACAAGAGAAGCTGCTCATCTCATGGCAGTC
This sequence comes from Ctenodactylus gundi, assembly GCA_004027205.1. Taxonomy (NCBI): domain Eukaryota; kingdom Metazoa; phylum Chordata; class Mammalia; order Rodentia; family Ctenodactylidae; genus Ctenodactylus; species Ctenodactylus gundi. The sequence continues at coordinate 316,870 of PVKB01002059.1, read as the reverse complement.
AAGGCGTGCCCTCCATGATCTCCTTCCTCCACCCAGGGCCCTCCTCCTACAATTTCTACCACTTCCCACAATCCACCCAATTATAAACTTATCAGTGAATTGATCCACTGATTATATCAGAACTTTTATGATCTAACATTTTCCTAAAACCTCACTCCTGAATATTGCTGGATTAGAAACACACCTTCAACACCTGAATATTGCTGGATTAGAAACACACCTTCAACACATGAGCCTCTGGGGGAAATTTTCTATTCAAACAACAGCCCCTTTCTTTTAGTGTCTTCCATGTGTCCCCACCAGGGCATCAGGCTCCCAACGCAACAGTAGCAGACAGAGCCACCTTATACCTCCACACGTGCTGAGGTCTGTGTGAAATTAGACTTCCCTTTATTTTCCCTTCTCTGTGTGGTGCTGTCAACAGAGGGAAAGGCTGCTTACTGTCCCAGCACTTCATTGCACCCAACTTCTCCTTGAATTCCTCCCCAAATCTGTCAGACACAGAGTAATTCAAAGAGCTGCATTGTGTTTAGTGTTGTGTCTCTCACACCTAACATGGCTCCTGCCTCACACCAGCACATAATTAATTAGTAGCAAACAGAGAGTGGATGGACAAGCAGCTAGCAGCGTGGGCAACAGGAAGAGACTACTGCAGGTGGGTTCAAAATATGTCGAAGTTCTTGCTTATAAAAAAACAACTATGGTGGGGAGAAGCTGTTAGTGCAGCAAAAAGCTCACTGAGGATTAGGGGTCCCAAGGAGTATGTAGGGTTGGGGGCTGTACCCCGCTTTGCTACCCCCACCCCTTACACCTGCTTCAAGAGTGACAAGAGAGGCAGGAAAGGAAGTAGGTAATGAGCTCAATTTCACAGCTGGGTGAGTTGGGGCCATGCTGAGGGAATTCTTTTCTGGGACAGCAAAACAACTTTAACTGATTTGTCTCCCTTTCTGGTTCATCCAGTCGCGTGTGCAGATGGGCAGACACTGGGAATCCAGGCTCTAGTGCTCTCATTCAGGCTCCCTCTCTGTGCTGCAGCTCCTCCGCCTCCTGACGTGCTCTAATGCCAGACCTTGCCTGTGTCCCAGGGCACACAACATGGCAGCTTTTAAAGACACATGTAATAGTAATGTCAGCCACTGTTCACTGGGTACTTCTTGAGTACACACAGGCTTTTTAATTTGATCTTAATACCAACTTCACGTGGTAAGGACACATATTCCCATTTCATGAATGAGAAACCAGAGTTCGGAAAGTTTAATTTTTCAAGGTTTTATAGTCAGGAAGCTACAGATCCAGAATTCCTATAGCTATGACTGGTTCCAAATTTCATTTTCCAGACTCATTTGTTATACTAATTTCCCAGAAGAAACAATTCTCCAAGGTCCACATGAAGTAGCTGGGGAGAGAGAAAAGGGATCCGAGGCAGAGAGAAAATGAATGGAATTTTTCCCTCATTAATATGACCCATGTCCCACACTGAAACATCCAGTTCCCAAAGCAAAATCAGATATTGCCTTCCATGACCTTGATAGAGTGGAATGATTTATCCTTCTCAAAAGCAGAATCTTCAATCCAACTGGGCATGAAACGAGATGGACATTCTTCTCTTAAATCTGACCCTAAACAGAGTTACCCTTACTTTTCTTCCAAAGGCAGGCAGAACTATTGGGGTACACATTGGGACTCAAAATCTTGATGCAGCTCAAGGATTGAGATCTACAACTGCCTTCAAAAGAGCCAGACCACCTTCATGAGTCCAGGTTAGTAGGCAACTCAGACACAATGACCCCCAGAGCCTTGCTCTCAGCCTTGATCCTCCCTCAGTCCCTGGGTACACTTGATCAGATTCCAGACAGACCTTTTTGCTGCCCCATGTGCAATCTGCTGTTTTAAGAGAAGGGCAGTCAGGACTCCTGCTTTGTCCACTCCTACCGTTATTTCCAGGACAGCTCCCGGAGTATCCTTAACTTAAACATCTTGGGGCACAAACCCTGCATGGAGATCACAAGGTAGGCAACTGCCATCTAGAATTTGGAATCCAAATAAATGCCCCTAGAGTCCTAAGAAAACCTGAGTCCAAGTATGCTGTTAGCCTGGATACTTTGGACTACAAGTTTAAGAAGTATTGTGACAATGACTAAGAGTAACAAGAATCTTTGAGTAACAAGGATCTAAAGATTTCAACTTCAAGATAGGTATTGCTTATTTAGAAGAGCAAGATGACCCCAGGACTGACTCAGCTCTCACTAATGTCTTCACCAATCTTTGTCCATCCTCCACACTGCCACACTCTTGGCCACAAGATGGTTGCTAAAGCTCCAAGCATCCTATCTCACACATCAGTGTGCACCCAAGAAGAAAGACTGCAAAGAAGGAAAATGATTTTCTTCCTTTTGGTTTTCTTATTTTTACCTCAGAAGTATCCAGACTTTTATGTCTATCTCATTGGCCAGATTTGTGTACTATCGTGTGTCTCTGAGCTAATAACTATCAACCGGGATCAAAGATTGTGACTATGACTATTATGGATTATGACTCTCTTAAGCCAATCGTATTTGCTCCACGGAGCTCTTGACATTTCCTCCTGGCCTAAAATCAAAAACTCTATCATAAAGAAAGAGGGGGAATAGTTATAATATAGTCAGCCGACAGTTCTGTCTAGACGGGCACATACCATCCTGTTATCCACTGCTAGGACTGTAGCTCACTTTGTTTGCCCCTCAAGGAAGAAGGCTTCAGAGCAAAGAAGCAGCAAATATGGAAGTTTTAGGGACAAAGTAGTCTGAAGGGAAGATGCCAGCACTGACAGTCATATATATGCCTATTCTTGCCCACCTTGCTCACAGTGTTGGGAGAGCCACCCATGATGATGGAACTGAAAGCACTTGGGAAACAGCAAAAGGTCTCAGGAAGGCAAGCTGTGATGATGGTGGCAGTGAGCAAAACTCCCAGTCCTGTGAAACGTGGGGAGCAACAAAAGCAGAGACAATGTCCTTACCACAATCTGTTGCCCAGCCAGATGACCTCTGTAACTCTGGTGGGAATTTTCCCTGCTCCTAATTCTCTCCCTCTTTGTTGATTGTAACTACCCAGGGATCAGCTGACACTGCTGGCAGCTAGGGGTGGCTGGCAGGAGGCTTCTGCTGGAGGAAAAAGAGGCATTGTTGTGCAGGAAGGACTCCTGTCCCCCAGTGGTGAAAAGTCTAACAGCCAGAGAATGGAGGGCACACCAGGGACACTGTGTCCTCTTCTCAAAGGGTCAGCACCTCCAGCCACAGCCACTGGAGCTTAATAACTTCACACATCTTTTTTCTTTCCCTAGAATTTCTTTTTTCTCCATGCCGGTCTTAACTAGCCTTGGACTCCTTCTCAGTATAAATATCACCTCTGCAAGCAAGTCCTGATTGGCTCTCAAACCTTAAATAACCCCTCCCACTCCCCTATCTCTTATTCTCTGACAACAAACTCATTACTCCTGCTCAACGCATTCACTACAATTCATAATTACTTCCTGGTTTACTGTCAATTAATATAACCCTTCTCAAGAGCAGGAGTAATTTACATTAAGGACTACCTGCTCAGCCTAGGGAGTGGCACATAGTATGTAACAGTAGTTGTTGAATGCATGAAAACATGAATGAATGAATACAGGTGAAAATATTCCCTGTATTGAATGAAGAGCCAGATTCAACCTTCAAATGAAGTGTTATGGTTTAGAACAATAATGTTCCTCAAAAGGCCTGTGCATTCAGAGATGGGGCATCTCGAGGTGACTAAATCATGAGGCAGTAACTTCAACAATAGATTAATCTATTTTCAATCGAGTCATAACTGCATGTGTTATTGGGAGGTGGGGCTCAGTTGGAGAAGATGAACCACTGACGGCATGCTTTTGCAGAGTACAGTTCTTTTTTATTTCTAAGGCTTTTCCCTTATCTTTCTGTTTCCTGGTTGCAATAAAATTAGCAGCTTTCATCAGATTCTTCATTCTGCCATGATGTTCCTGCCATGGATCCAGCTAAGTACGGACTGAAACCTTCAAAACTGCAAGCCATAATAACCTTTTCTTCCTTTAGGTTATATGTGTCAAGCATTTTGCTCTAGTAATGAAAATGTGACTAATACCAGAGGCAAAAGAACTTTAAATTAGCTATAAAAATTGAACTTTCCAACAGTTCCATGACAGAACTTCTAGAATAGGGCTAAGGTATCTTTTTTTTTTCTGCCAAGGATCATTTGGATATTTATAACATTAGTTGTATATCATATAAAATTATCAACTTAAAAATTAGCCTCCTGTGTTTGGTAAAGTATTTAATTAATTCACCCCTGATGTGATGGCTATAGTTGCTTCTCTCTGGTGAGAGCTTGGTTGGGCTGGACCAAATGATTTCATAGACTCTACATGATTGTTGGGCTAGACATTCACCCCTGCCTCTATAGGGATGAGTAAAAGAGTCATTATTCTAGATGGGCAGGAGGTATGATGTCTCTTCTAGGTGTCAGTTGGATTGAATTAAGGATGCCCAGAAGCTAGTAAGACTTATTTTCAGGTGTGTCTACAAGACTGGCATTTAGACCAGTGGACTAAGAAGGCCCTCACCCAGTGTGGATGGCACCATCCAATTGGCTGAAGCCCAACCACAATAAAAATGAAAAGATGAATTCTCTCTTCCAGAATTGGGACATTCATCTGTTCTTGACCCTGGATATCACAGAATTCTAGTTTTTCTGGGTTTTCAGGCCTTTGACCGCAGATTGAGAATTGTATCATTGGCTTCCTTGGATCTAAGGCCTTCAGACACAGACTTAGGCACACTGTCAGTTTCCAAGATTCTCCAGGTTGCAGAAGATTTATCATGGGACTTCTCAGTCTTTGGAATCACATGAGCCTATTTTCCTAATGAATTTCCTCCTATCTATCATCCATCTATCTAATCTATCGATCATCTATCTATCTATCCATCCACCATCCACCCACATACCTATCACCAGTCTACATGTCCCATCGGCTTTGTCTCTATGGTGAATGCTAACACAGAGGCCCACTCCATCTCATGGTTGGACAGCTTCTGGAAGAAACCAAAGGGAAAATACATGGCCTTGCTATCACCCTGCCCTCCAACCTACACAATCCTCTTGCACAGAAGCAATAAAGCTGCCTCTTGGTTAGTCCTCAGACCTTTGATGTTCAAGCTTCTGATTTCAGAAACCCCATCAATTTTAGAGGCATGAGAGGATGGGACAGAATGAAAAACTGAAATCCTAGCTCTGGTTCCTGGTCCACTGGGCCATGTGATGAGTGGGAAATTGACTAAAATGCTAAAAGCATGACCCAGAACAGCAAATTCATTCTCTGGAAAGACTGGAGCTTGATGGCAGGGCGGAGCTGAGCTCATCATCAATCACTCACACTTAGTTTGAAGCTCACTTATGCTGCCCTACTGGTACTTGAAAAGGTACCTAGTGCATTCTGTCTGGTCCAGAGTGACAGGAATAACCACCCATACCAATGAATGCACAGAAGACTGATCAAGCAGCAAGTCTTAAAGAAACACCACTCATCCCAGCTGGCCTTATTCCTGCTCCTCCTGGAGGATGTGCAGTGAAATTTGTTTTGCAGTCATACGATTCTACCTCAGCACAGGGATATTAACCCTTGGCAACAAGCACTGCTGTAGTTTGGATCTTAAATGACCCCAAAGGTCCAAGTGGTAAAGGCTTAATCCCCAGGGTGACATAATTAGGAAATGTTGGAACTTTCAAGATGTGAGGACATGCAGGAAATGCTTAGGATTCTGGTATGCACTTCAAGGAAAGGGAAGTACCCTGATCTCCTTACTCTCTCTGTTACTTTCTGGCCACGAGGGAAGTGGATTTGCTCTGACATGTGCTCCTGCACTACCATTCGTCCAGCAATAGTTGTGCTTGATAATAACCGGAAACTCCAAAACCATGAATTGAAATAAACCTCTTCTCTTTACAAACTAATTATCTAAAGTATTTTAACTAACACAAGCACTGAAGAAAATAAGAGGTGAGCTGAAGGAAGCTAAGACTATGCAGCAACTGTGCTGTGTGCATGGATGCTTACGTGTGTGTGTGTGTTTGTGTATTTTGGGTATAGGGTCCCCAGGACCAGAGAACCAAAAATGGCTGTATTGGGCCAAAATGGCTGTATCCCAAAATGGCCAATAGTTGCTGAAAGGCACAAATCACAAGGTTTAATTTCCATCCCATGAGTGTTTTTTTCTCTTTCCTCGTCTCTCCTACTCAAAAATAAATAAATAAATTAATTAAATAAATTTGAAGTATAACTTACAAGAAAGAAAATAAATCCTAAATGTTCATTTTCACAAAGCTAGCACAACTTAACACAGGAACACTAAGAGATTTCCAGAATTCTCCTAGCAAAGTTATTTGTAATAATCTGAGAGAAAAGCTACTCACTCATTAACAACAGATGAAATAAAATGTGCACAGCCACAGTAGGAATTACTATACAACTGCAAAAAATGAACAAACTCCAGCTCTTCCATTCTTTCCTTATTTCATTTTCCCTTCACTCATTTTTGACGTTCTTTAAGTATCTGTAAAAGGTTTTTTGTCATGCGTACATGTGCGTATATAAAGAAGTATTTAATATTGCTGATGTGTTACTCACCAATCTTGTCCCTATGGTTGTTTCTTTTTATAAGTCTCAAGAACTTTTTACATAGGGACATGAAGCTAGTTTTCTATATTATCCTCTATTGTGGTTTAGATCTGGAATGTTCCCCCAAAGTCTCATGTATTTGAATATTACAGATTATCTATGAAATCATGTGCTGTTGGGAGATTGGGGTCTACTTCAGAGAAGTGAATTTCTGGTATGTAAACTGGATTACAGGCATGAAGTGGGGGCTTACCACACCTTCCATACTTGGATTCAGGAGGGGCTGGTCAATGGGATGAGACCTGGAAGGATATATAAGCTGCTTCCTGCCTTCCTTGGAGGATGAGTCTCAACTTGCCTTGACTTGGCTTTCTGTTTCTGATGTCCTGAGAAGCTGCCTCCACTTCTCTGCCTCTGCCATGTACTTCCATTGCTGCTGGCTGCCCCTGAATGGACTGTGACCTTCTGAAACTGTGAGCTAAAATAAATCTTTTCTCCCCAAATTTTGTGGATGTCAGGTGTTGAATCATACCAATGAAAAAGTAACTAAGGCATCTTCTGACATCCTTTGTTGTTTCATATGAAATCTATCTTCCTTCTTAAATTGATTTTATTTTGAGTGTGAGATGGAAGATAAAATTCTTTTTTTCATATACATATCCAACTGACCTGATACTTTTGATTGGAAAGTTTATCTTCTACTTTCTGCATAATAGTGTGCTTTTGTCATATATTTGAGGATAATGCACGTAAGGTCTGTTTTCAGGCTCTACCTTTTATTCTATTGATCTCTTTGTTTTTCCTGGCATTCAATAACAAAAATCCTTAATTTATTTACTTTTTATGATGAGTTTTTATATGCCACCTTTTCCTTCTTCAACTATGATCATCTTCAAGATATTGCTAGCTAGCCTCACATTTTTTGCATTTCCACATATATTTAGGAACCAGCCTGTGGATTTTCACATGCAAAAATGTTACTGGCATTTTGATTAGAATCCCGATAAAATTTTAGGGCGAAGACTTTAAGAAAAATTGACAAACCTATAATACATTCTTGTTCTTCCAATAAAAGAACATTACACATTCTTTCATGTACTTACTTTTCTTTCTTTCCTGTCAGTAATATTTTGCACTTTTTTCTAAATTTATTTCATTAAATTCATTTCTAGTTACCTGACATGTTTAATTCTATTACAAAGGTCTCTTCCTTTAATTTTATTTCCTAATGCTTTTTCTAGTATAAAGAAATGCTAAGATCTTGCTGAAATTACTTATCAGTCTTGATAACTTATTTGTATATTTTCAGATATCATACACAGCAACCACTCATTTATAAGTGACTGATCTCTTTCTTTCCAATATACAACTTTTGATTTCTTTCATGGCTGTGTATATCAAATACAATGCTGAACAGGAACTCATAACAAACTTTCTTGTCTCATTACCTCAAGAGGAAGATTTCAATTATTAAGCAGGGTTTTTCAGATTTCCTTTCAGTCTAATTTCAGTTTTTTAAAAATGATGAGTAGTTGTAAAATTTATCAAATGCTCACCTGAATATATTGAAATGATTATATAATTATTTTCCTCTATTATACAAATAGGATAAATCATACTATTTTAAGCCATCCTTAATTTCCTAGAATGAGCCCATTTTGACACATCATTCTTTTATTATGTTTTATAAATATAAGAATACATTATTCTGGTTATTTATATTATTGAAGTGAGTTTTTCATATTTACTTATTGAAGCTATCCTTACTTTCATGAGAGCTATTAGGATGTAACTTCCCATTCAGTAATATCCTTGTCAAGTCTAAAATCAAAGTAAGAGATAATTGAGAATTATCTCTCTTTTTTTCTATTTTCTGAAAGAATTTCTTTAAAATTATTTTTCTCCCTAAAATTAAAAACAATTTACCAAGGAAGTCATTTGGGCCCAGAGTTTTCTTTGTGGGAATTTAAAAATAAGAATTAGTTTCCTTAACAGTGTGAAAATCCATGATTTTTCATGTCAGCTTTGGTAAAATAAATTTTTCCCTAGGAACTTAATCATTTTTCTAAATTTTCAAATATATTAACTTATAGTTAGTAGTCATTCATGAGTTATAACATTACTTTTTTAATATACATTAAGATTTTTCTAAATTTTCAAATGCATTAACTTATAGTTAATAGTCATTCATGACAGTTATAACACTACTTTTCTTAACATATGTAAGACTTGTAGTGATGACTCCTTTGTAATGCTGATAGTAGTCATTTGTTTTTCTTTAGATTTTCTGTTCTGTCTAGCTAGAGCTTTGTAAAATCTATTAGACATTTCTACCAACTGAGTTTGGTATTACTTTCTTCATTGCACATTTGCGATTGATTTATTGATTTCATTCCCTTACTATTTTCTTCCTTTCAATTACTTTGTAATTAACTGTTGTTTTCTTGAGGTTTTTTTCCTAAAGTGATAGATGACGTACTTTAAGTATTTCTTTTCTAATACATGCATTTAAGATTTCTCTCTCCCTCTCTTGCTTTCTCTCTCTCTCTCTCTCTCTCTCTCTCTCTCTCTCTCTCAATTTTTGTTTGCTTTTGTCTTGTTTTCAAATACTATAGACTGAACCCAGCCAGGGCTTTCACACTGAATTATAAACCCAGTCCTCTTGTTATTGTTTAAATTTTGACATAGGATCTTACTAAATCACTAAGTTGCTCAGGCTAGGCTTAAATTTTTGATTCTCCAGTTTCAGATTATCTGAATGTTGGGATTAGAGGCATGTGTCACTGTCTTAGCTACCTGTTTGTTGATGGGACACATTAGCAGCATTCACAAGTAAAGAAGGAAAGATTATTTTGTAGCTCATAGCTTCAGAAAAATCTCAGTCCATTCATGGGGGGCTGGCAATGGCACACAGGATCTGGCAAAGAACAACTACTAACATCACTGCAAGAGGAAGAATCAGAAGCTTCCAGAAGAAGCTGAAGTCGAAGTTCATATTCTTCCAAGACACACACCTGTAATATAATATACCACGTGCCTGTTCTCTACCACACACCTGTAATCCACTCCTCTTTACCAGGCCCCACCTCCTAAAAGAATGTGAAATCCATAGATATTCCACAATATCCAAATTCAGGAAGCTTTTACAGAGCATTCTAGAATCAAACCGTAACAGCAACCGTGCCTAGCTAATCTCTTTAGAATTGTACCTCTTCATATAATGGTTGCTTTGAACACCCATTTATACTTCCAGGTAGTCATTTTATAGTTTTGTCCAGGCTTTATACCTCTTGCTGAGAATCTTAATACATGATAATCTGTTATAACCAGAGGTATCCGTATGTTCTAAATTTATCATAATCATAACCGGAAGGAACTGAAATGTTTTAGGTATTGATTGCCAAACCACATTTTTAATTTAATGAAATTTATTCTCTAACGTGCGACCATTGGAAACTTTTTAACTGAAAGATTAAATCAATGTTTTTGGATGGTGAATATTAATTTAGTTAACATTTATTGAATAACTACTATAGTAAGAAGGAGGTTACCAGAGAACTTAGATATAGATTCTGGGATTAATCTACCTAGATTTGAACACTAGCTTTCCAGCATGAGGAAATTGTTTAATTTTTTCCAGGCTTTCTCATTCATCAAATAATAGTGATAATTATAGCTACTTTATAAGGTTACTGTGAGAGAATAAATGTCTGTTACATGTAGGGCAATGCCTAAAACATTGTAATGATAGTTAACATTTTTATTTTTATTGTTATTAAGAATAATTAATATTTATATATTTTAAAAATAGAAAATGACATTCAGAGAAGTAAAGTAATTTGCCCATGATCACCCCGTTTGTAAATGATAGTACTGGGATTTGAATACAGACCTAGATGTCTCCAAAGGCAATGGTGCAATGGGAAGGAATGTAAAAGAAGTCGGTAGAAGGAAAAGTGTAGCAAGGTGGCTCATGCAGTATCACATAAAAAAAGCCACAAGGACTTAAATTTGCATGATGACAGTGCAAAAGGGAAAGGAAGAAATAGAAATTAGAGGCATGACAAAGGAAGCACAGAATTTAATGACTAATAGGATTTGGGATGAGGGGACAGTGAATAGTCAGAGCTGAGTCATAGTGCTAAGCTTCAGTGACTAGAACATTGATGATACAAGAAACAGAAATAGGAGAACCAAGAGAGGGAGTGAGTTGTCAGAGGAGGTGTTATACTCGGTTACAGATATCTAGGGGAGGAACCTAGAGCTGCAGTTGCAGAACTAGAGACTGCAAAGAGGGCAGATCACCCCTGGAGAGGAGGCAGTTTAAGCTTGAACAGTGTACACGATTCCTAAGTGAGAGAATAAAGAGACAGGAACAAAGCCCCAAGGACTGAACTTTGGGACAGAGCCAATATTTATTTATGGATGTCCTAGAAGGGAATAAATAGACATGTAGATAAGAGACTGGTGGATGTAATCTGCTCAGACTTTCAATAAGCCTTTGGCAAGATTCCATTTCAAAGATTATTAAGAAATCAGGGCATGATGGGTCCGTGAGAAAAGTGAAGTGGTTTTGGTAGGAACAGGGATGGGTTCAGAAACAGAAAACAAAGGATAAGAATAAGTGAGTAATCACTTTTCCAGGGAAATAAGTATAAAATACCAGTACTAGGTCTTTATTCATGATCTTGATTACAGCATTTCCAACAAAATCTCCATGTTGACAATGAACATTGCTTTCAGAAGTAAAACACAAGGCTAAAGTGGTTGGATTCTAGAGAGAACTCAAGAATCTGTTCAGACAGGCAAAACCCAATTATCCTGCTAGGTACTTAGTACCTTTGGTCACTCTCGTCCCATAGCTGAGGACATAAGTGAGCTCAGTCCAGGCTTTGGGGCCAAGTCCATATCTGTAATCTGAGGTGAGTGTAATGAGGTTTAGCCCATCCTCCTGGGACATAGCATCAACCTATCCTTCTTTCTGGGATCCAGTGGTCATCCTGGGCCTCAGCTCTGGTACCTGGGCCAATACAATCTAGTAACTGCTTATCAAGTAACTTCTATGTGTAGGTGTCATGTAAGTATCATTATAGTCTCAGTCTCCTCAACAAGTAGACAGGTAAGAGTTCTTGCATTTATCAGCTTCCCAAACACTAGCTGGCACTAATCAAGTATACAGCTTGTATCCTTCATTTCCCAGTCTCTTGAAGAAGAGTTAGAGGCATGTGTTAGCTTTAGCTATTGACTGTAAGTAGAAAGAAAGGTTTACACTGTTGAGTTTAAACAGCTGACAACATGCTCTATCTTTTTGATTCTTTTACAATCTTCAAAAAGGGCTAACTTTCACTCGATTTCAAGACAGATAAATAAATTATTATTGTATTCAAGCTGCCAAGATTGGCAAGAGGTAGGGTGAGGCCTGTCCATCTCACAACTAAGCCAAGTCTATTCACACCAACTAATGTTCTATTCTCCCTTGGGTTAGGAATCCTGTCCCTAAAATCCTGTTGGCTGATTCTTCCACTGCTACCTACATTTGCCTTCAAATATTATTATTTTCTGAAGAGCATCTATCTTGATACCTTCTACTCAAAAACTGCTCTCTAACCCTGTGGCTTCATTAATGACTTCAGTCTTCTCAGGACTACACACCAGGTCCCCTCATGGAGCTTGGCCAATAGAACTTTATACAATGATGGAAAAAAGTTATCTCTCATGTCTAACACACTACAATACAATTGCTCCTAGTCACGTGAATATTGAGGACATGAAAAAGACTAGTGAAAATTTTTTAAAATGTATGTTTACTTTTACTGAACATAAGCTTAAATAGCCAGAGTTGATTACCAAACAACCTCGTGTGGATAGTACAGTGCCCTGTCTACCTCAGGGCTCAGTGTGTTCCAACACACGGCTGCTAATGTTTCAATTAAGAAAAGAAACCTGACACGTCTAAAGATGGGTGATGTTCAGAGATAAAAATGTTAGAACATTTAAATAAATTGAAGGATTTGGAGCCAAATCCAAGGAACCCATTTGGATTTATCAAAGATTATTTGTGAGCTCACTACCTGCTTGTTAGAGCCCTAAAGATCAACAAAATATTGGATCAGGATTTTGCACATGTAAGTCTCATAAGTCTGAGGATTTGACCAAAATTCTTTACAAAAATAAAACTAAAGTAAAGTTTGACAAAATATTCCTTTACTAAATCCTGAGAACAAAGATTGAAAAGAGAATTTAAAACCAAAGTGTGTGGTTTTCAAGGTAGAAAACCACTTTAGAGATTAGTGGTCACTGAATGACTGGGGACAGAGACCCATTCTTGCTAGTTTAAGATAAAGGGCTCCAAATAAAGAAAAACCAGCCCCCTTCTTCCACACACACACAGACAGGAAACAAGGCTCTGTAGAACTGAAGAGATTCCAAGTTGAAAACTCAGGTGTTGAAATTTCCTCATCCATGGCCGAGGGCAGATTGATCTCTCTTCCCCATTTGCTCTTCGGTTGTGGTCTCTGGTTTTAGACTTACTGTCACCGTACCTTCTCTAAGACTTTCTCATAATCTAGATTTAGGCTATGCCTTTGGTTATCTGGCCTCCAACACAATCACATACCTTTCTCACGTTCCCCCTTCTTATCTGAGTCATTGTCTCCTATCTAAATCCCCAATTCCTGGAAGACAGTCTGAGGACCCACCCTGTTTCCATGACCGGGCAGTCATATGATAAACAGGTCTTCTCTATGGAGCTGTGGGTGGATTGTCCTTCATAAGGGGTGAGAGTGGGGAGGCAATCACAGTCACATCTACCACCCTCTTGTCTTACATACAAACAAAAAACTCATAGGAGTGTCAATGCTTTGCCAAAAGTCTTAATTCCTTGATTTTTTTCTAAAACATATTTTAGGATTTTAATAATATGGTCTAGAGGAATGGCTCAGCGGTTAAAGTGCTTGAGCAAGCACTAAGCCAAGCACTAAGTACCCGAGTTTGATTCCCTAGTACCATATAAGCTGGGCGTGGCGGCACACGCCTGTAATCCCAGCACTCAGGAGGCTGAGACAGAAGGATTGCCATGAGTCATGGCCAGCCTGGACTCTGAAGTGAATTCAGGACCAGCGTGGACCACAGAGTGAGACTCTGTCTCAAAAAAAAAAAAAAAAAGATTTTAATAATAATAACAAAATTCATTACTGATTCGGTATATACTACAAGCCAGTTCTGTGTTGAGCAATGTGACAAATGTCATCACATCTAATGCTCATGTATATTTTAGGAGTTAGATATTCTTATTTTCTCATTTTTACTTGTTTGGAAATTCAGATTCAATGAAGTTAGATCATTATATTAAAGTCAAATGTCCATTGCGTGGAAGAGATAAATTTGGAATATACTGTTCAAAGTTTTTTAACCTCCTTGCTTATTAGACTCCTCCTTGCTTAACAGAATGGGTTATGATTTATGGAATTTTTCCAAAAGATGGAGAGACCAGAATATAAATGTATTGGAATAATTTTTATCACTTTTTTTGAGACAGGGTCCTGCTTGGTATTCTAGGCTAATTCTCAACTCAATATGTAGCCCAGGTGGGCCTTGAGCTCATGCAATCTTCCTCCATCATCCCCCCAAGTGTTGAGATTGCACATGTACATCACCATGCCCAGTTTTGAGATAATTTTTGAGCAACAGAGTCACAAATCGAGTAGGACGACCACATTATCTATAAACACGTTAAGGCAAAAACCCTTGTCCTTCAATCTCATCACTGACTTTTAGTAGCCAGCAAAGCACATATGAGCACATAACAAATTTTGATTGAGGGGAGGAGACAGAAAATAAAGAAAGAGAAAGAGAAAGAGAAAGAATGAAAGAAAGTAAAAGAAAGGCAGGACTTAAAAGAACAGAACAGAAAAGAAAAGAAACCTGAAAATATAGCTAAAACTTCTAATGTTTCTTAAAGTATCTATTTGCAGTGGAGAAAATTCTGGATTGGGAAAGACTAATTTGGGGCTCTAATTCTCCCTTTAAGGAGAGCATCAAGGTATAATGGAGAAACAAGGTATAAAGGACAGCCCTCTAACACAATGGAAATGCAGTAATAGAGATGTGTATCTGGTATTAAAGGAGTCTTAAGGGCATCTAACTCTGGAAGGTCCACACCCAACAGTTATGGGGTGGAGTCTGATGTTCCTGGCAGGAGACAAGGGTGAACAAAGGTGTAGACACAAGTGAAGGCAGAGGGTCTGTGCAAAGGTGGGGAGGCCTGACCTTGTGTGGTTCAGCGACACTTAGGATGAAGTAGAGAGGAGGCTGGAGAGACAGAAGGGTGTCAAGACATTGGTGGGAGTGGATCATGAGGGCCCTTTATGCCACATTAAGCAGCTTGGAATTTATCCAACTGATTAAAGCAAGGAAATAACAGGGTCAGATTCAAGTTTTAAAAATAGATTTTCCTGTTCTAAGGAGGACTGATTTAAGGAGGAAAGGCCTAGGGGCTGGGAGATCTATTGGGAATCCAGGCTAGAAATGATGAGGGCCTGAACTGGGACAGAAGTTCTGGGGAAGGAAGAAAGAATTTTGTTTACACACACACACACACACACACACACACACACACACACACACACGTTTAGTAGGTTAAATTGGCAGGCGTAGTAATCAAAGGTGAATAGAGTCAAGGGAGAGAGGTGACAAGAAGGATTCTGAAGGTTCTGACACAGAGTCTGTGTGGATAGGAAAAGTCACGAAGAAAGGAGAGTAGAGAGGGGACATGGGAAAGGGGATGCAAAGTGTTTATTTGATGCATTCACAACGTATGAGACAAGTGGGATAAGATATTTAGAAGGAAGTTCATGAGAGAAACTGGGCTTGAGGATTGAGATTTGGGAATTAGTTGTCAAAACTTGAACAGGTGAATTCACCACTGGTAAACATACAAAGTAAGGAAGGGTCAGGAATCAAACCTGAAGACCAGTCTTTCAAGAACAGGTTGAGAGAAAGGAACAAAACAGACAAATGGAGAACAACTAGAGAATCAGAGGCCCACATACCCAGACAGGTGAAGAGGCAAGTTTGACAAAAGCAGGAGAGACCAACTAGTCATAAGGAGAAGAAAGACTGAGTGAGGGAAGGACTAAAATATATTTGGCAATTTGTGAGTCACTGATAACTAGAGAGACTGGAATCTATGAGTTTGTGAAGCAAGGGAAGATTTCAGTGGATTAAGTAGACAGCTTGACAGTCAGAGAAAGACAGGTCATCCATATGAACATAATACTTGTGATGTCCAAGTGTCCAAGCAAAAAGCCAAATGTAAAGTGATTAATCAGAAATGGCACATACAACAGACAATGGTATTCCATTCTACAAGCATTTTCTCTAGAGTAGTGGAAACAGAAATCAGGCTACAATGAAAAATATGCTGGTGGCAGAGTGTAGAGGCTCAAAAGCCTAACTAGTGATTTAAGAGAAAAAAGCATGAATGATAACAGAGAAGTCGGGCCAAAGAGAGGTCTTTTGGTTTTTTCTCTGATTCTCTGTTTTTCTTTGTTATTCCGTGGACAAAATTTGAATATCTCAGCAGATACATAGGAAG
The DNA here is from genome assembly GCA_004027205.1 of Ctenodactylus gundi. Taxonomy (NCBI): domain Eukaryota; kingdom Metazoa; phylum Chordata; class Mammalia; order Rodentia; family Ctenodactylidae; genus Ctenodactylus; species Ctenodactylus gundi. The sequence goes on along the minus strand of PVKB01002059.1, from coordinate 300,620 downwards.
GAAAGAGGGAGAGAGGAAATACTGTGGAAAGAATGAGATCTTGGGAAACAAAAGGCCAGAGGTGACAAAGAGGGATTATGGGTACTGCATTGTAGCTGTAGCCTTCCTAGCAAGTCAGAAGACAAGTAACTTTTAGACAAGGTCAGAGTGTGAAAAAAGGGAAAGGCATGTGCACAGTGGAGGAGAAGAGCTGAGGAAGGGTAGCCTCTGCCTGCTTTTACCCAACAGCTGTCTCCACTCTCTGAGGATACATATGTGAGCACTGAGAGTTCGGGTTGTCACAATGCCTTGAGGGTACATCTTAGAGCCACGAAGAGGGGAGGAAAACTTCTGTTAATAGCAGAGAGAGGGCTCACTTGCTTACCACTGATGTTGGTAACAGCATCAAAGGACATAGTCAACAGCAACAGGGAAAAGGAGATAGTGATAAAGAGAGAATGATCAAATTTCTTACACAGAACCAAAGAAAGAAACCAGAAAAAGGACTGTATTGCGGTTTGGATCTGGAATGTTCCCAGAAGTCTCATGTATTTGGATGTTATAGATTATCTATGGAACCATGTGCTGTGGGGAGACTGGGTCCTATTCTTGAGGTGGATCATGGGCGTTTGGTGGATTGTGGGTATGTGGTGGAAGACAGGCATTTAGCAGATTACAAACTGCAGGTATGTGGATTGGATTACAGGCATGTGGTAATGGCTTAAACCTGGAAGGGACAGATCACTGGGATGGGACCTGGAAGGATCTTGTTGCTTCCTTCCTTCTCTCGGGGACTTCATATGGCTTGGTTTCCTGTTTTCAGTGCTATGAGGATCAGCCTCATTTCCACCTCTGCTGCGTGCTTCCACTGTTGCTGGCTACCCAGGAATGGACTGTGACCTTTTGAAACTGTGAGTAAATGTACACGTTTCCTCTCCTAAATTGTGCATGCAGAATATTAAGTCACAGCAACACATAACTAAGACAACCTGTTTACAAATAATACTAATAATTTAACACTTCTATGGCCCTCCATCTCCCTCAAAAATCTCTACTGTGACTTTAAGCTATCTCATGGAGAGGACAAGGCACATCAGGTTTTCTGTCCTTCAAATAAAGGTTAGCATTCTAGCCACTTTCAACCCTGAAGCTGAAAACAACTGAGTCAGATGCTTTAGCCTTACTGTCTCTAATCCACCCAGTCAATTCATTTAGACATTATCAAGTACCTTCAAAATATCAGCACTGGGCTTGTTGCATTCTAGGAGGCAGAGAGAACAAATTAAATGAGGTGTTCTTCTTGACCTTGTTACAGTCTGGTGCAAGAACATGTAAACTAGCGATCAGCTCCCTCCCAGGTTTCATTACACCTACATCCAGTTAACCAACATGAAGCCTTTCCAGGACAGAACCAGGAACCTGGGAGAGGCTTCTGCTTCCTCTAGAAACGCCTGATAGGACCAGCCCAGACAATAATGGTCCTTCATTTTACTGGCTGCTTGAAAACTAAGAAGACAAAGTAGATGAATCAGCTAATTATAAGGGAACACCAATGGCAGGCACCAAGGCTGCCAAAAATAAATCGGTGAGTACAACCTACGGGTAGTAATACTGAAGACTCAGCCCCACAACCAGTCCTCTCTGGAAGCTTCTGTGTGCCTCATAAACTCATAAAGAGGCTCCTATAATGTTCTTACCACATAAACCATCTATGTCAGTGTTTTTTTTTTTTTTTTTTTTGGTCACCTAAATGTTTCCATGATTGTCTCACACAAGAATGAATCAAATGCAAAAGCAAAAGCAAAACTACATGCAGATTTGTCAGGACTGATGTTTAATTACCACATTAGCTATACCCAAAATGCCTACTGAGGAGTTAGTCTTTCCGTGCTAATTTCACAGGGCTGACTATATCTTAGCTCTGCTTTGCGATCTCTGGCACTTCCCAAAACAGCCACAATCTATTTATTTTTCCCTTTTATGTCTAAATCTGGCATGTCCAGCCTGCGGCCTGCTCTTTTTTTCTCTTGATTTTTTTTTTAACATTACGATGAAAAAACTCTAGAAAGTTTATACTTATATATGTACATTAACTATATTATATACTTTATATGTGGCCCAAGACAGTTCGTCTTCACTCAAGAAAAGGGGGAGCAAAAAATAATACCAGGCCACAGACTACACATGATTTGTGAATCCTCCCTTCAAGCCCACCTTCCCAATGCTTATCTCCCAAATTACACAAGTTCAGCTCACACCAACACTATCCGCCAACCTGCTATAACAGGGCTCTCCAACAACCAGACTGTGGACCAGTCACCATTTTGTGGCCTTTTAGAAATCAGGACAGGATGAGCAAAAAGCAAGAGAATGACGCTTCAACTGCATTTACAGCACCTCCCCACTGTTTGCATTACTGCCTGATCCCTTCCTCCTGTCAGATCAGCGGCAGTACTGATACTCAGAGGACTACTAACCACACATAATCTGCACATGTGAGGGATCTAGGTCACATGCTTCTTATGAGAACCTGTGTCTAATAATCTCAAGTAGAGTGAGGCAGCGCTGTTAGTGCTGGGGAGTGGCTGCAAATACAGATTAACATTCACAGATAAGTTTGACTACACAGAGACCATAATAAATCAATTGCTTGTAATATTGCATCAAAACCCTATCAGTGAATGGCAAGTGACAACGAAGCTGCAGCTGGTGATGGGTTTTATAGTGGGAAGTGAATTGATGATATTTCCATTGTACAGTTGCATCTGTCTCCCATCAGCCCCAGATGGAACCATCTAGTTGCAAGAAAACGAGCTTAGGGCTCTCATTGATTCTCATTATGATGAACTCTATAATTTTTTCATTATATATTACAATGTAAAAATAATAATAGGAATAAAGTATATGATTAATGTGCTTGAATCATTCTGAAATAATCCCTCCCCATTCCTGGTCCGTGGAGAAATTATCTTCCACGAAATCATTTCCTAGTGTCAAAAAGTTTGGGAACCAATGTGCTGTAACATGCATATAATTAGTACCTAATTGTGTGACATTGACTTGATTTATTTAAGCAGATTTTAAATTTCTAAACCAATTCAGTTTCTGAAAGCAATAGTTATTTTCCTCCCCTTCTCTGGAAGGATTGTAACTTAATGTTTCCTCGTGTTTCTCATTCTTTTACTGTTTTTTGACCACCAACTGTTTTTGGTACAAAAACGCAAAAATGAGCCCAAAATCCTGCCTTTAAGGAGTGTAAGGAGAGGCACAGGCAAGGAAATAGATTATTTTTAATAAAATATGTAAGGTACCAAGACAGGGAAGTGCTGGGTGCCTAGGAGCCCTGAAGAGCATTATCTAAGCAGTCTTAACTTGCGTAGCAGCTGGTGACAGTGGTGGTGGACTTCACTTAAGATGTGGTATCCATGTTGAATCCTAGAGTGACATAGGAATTGTCCAAATCTGTGTATGTGGTCGCAGGCTAATGAACTTTTTTTCAACAATCTTTAAATTGATTCAAAAGCCTTAAGTTGGCTCTTACAAGGCAAAAGTGGGATGAGGAGTGATAGCTAAGACATTTGGTAGCACACGTTTTTGTCCAAAAGACTGGACAGATCAGAACACAAGCAGCACAATACGAAGAGACTGGATGAGTTCTAGCCTTGTTTGAGGGCTAGTAGGTTAGAGATGGTTTCCCCAGGAATTTATCTTCTCGGCTGACACATCAGCAATGAATAGAGTCAAATGTTTGACATCTCACTGCACTACATCTTTCCTTACTTCTTGCATCTAGTGTGGAAGTGGAAAAATACTTTCTTCAGGTGAAATCTGGCTCACCATCTGTGTTACTGAATATACACGAATAATAAAGTTTTACTGGAGCACAGCCATGTCTATTCATTTGCATATTGTTTTGGGCTGCTTTCAGCTTACTATGACAGAGTTGAGTGGTTGTGACAGAAAGTGCAAGTTGAATATCTCTTCTCTGAAATTCTTGGAACCAGAATGCTTTAGATTTCAGATTTTGAAATATTTACATATATATAATACATATCATTGGGATGGAGCCTATGTCTAAACATGCAACTCATTAATATTTCTTTCTTTTATTTTGATTATTATTATTTTTGCAATCTGACGGATTAAACACAGAACTGTGCATGTGCCAATCAAGCATATCACTTTGGGCCTGTGATGAGGCAGCATGTCACGGCAGGAGCACATGGAAGAACAAACTATTTACTTTGTAATCATGAAGAAAACCATGTAGAGGAGGAGAACAGGACCCATAATCTCCTCTAATGGGACACAAACAACAATCTAAGGACCTTCCACTAGGCTCTACCCTATAAAGGCCTACTATCCCTGAAAAATGCCATTCTTTGGACCAAGTCTTTAACACATGGTTCTTTGGTAGGACGTTCAAGATCCAATGTGTAGCAGAACTCTATATAATATTGTTATTATGAGTTTGGTGTGTGTGTGTGTGTGTGCGCGCGCGCGCAAAAATGGAGATTGAGCTCAGGGAAACTACCTCTAAACCATATTTTCTCCAATGTTTTTGTACATTTGTTAGTTTTGAGACAGGATCCGACTAAGTTGGCCAGGCAGGTCTCAAACTCACAATTTTCCTGGCTCAGCCACCTAAGATGCTGAGATTAGCTGAGTCACTAGGCACATGACTTTGGCACCATCACTGGGCACAGGACTGCATTTTGATTGAGACATATCACATGAGGTTAGGTATACAGTTTTCTACTTTTAACATCATAGGGCCTTGAAACAGTTACAGACTTTGGAATGAAATTTCAGGTTTACAAATGAAGAATGATCAACATGTATATGGTCTGTAAAATCTTCCATATTTACTATCTGGACCTTTACAGAAAAGATTACAAACCCTTGATCTAAAGGTTTAATTCTGCCCACACAAGAGGGTGTTTTGTTTTTAAAAATTCAATAGTTACTGAAATTTGTTATTTTTTTTCTGAGTTTACCATCATTTCTAGTAGTCCAAATTCTTTCTTTATATTTTTATCCTCTTCTCTTGATTAATTTCTATACTATATATAGAATTACAAATGTAAGGTTGATAAATCCCATTAGTTTGTACTTGGAGAATGATAGTTTTGCCAGCTATAAAATTTTAAGATGATGATTAATCTGTCTTGGCACAGTGAAGATATTGCATTGTTTTCCTCCTTCTCCTATTACTTATGAGATCATTGCTATCAGTTTGTCACTGCTGGTCCAGAAGGTCACTTTAATATATCTCTCAATCTTTCATGTTCTGCAGTTTAAATTTAAGTCCAAGTATGTTTTTGTATTTATTTTACCACTTATCAAGAAGCATTTTTAATTGAAAGATACATGACTTCATTTAATTCTGGGGACAAAATCTCAGGTATTTTTCCTTAAAATATTGCTTCTCTGCCATTATTCCCATACTTCTTTATAAAATTCCTAACAAGTTATTTTTCATAGCTTTCCATTCCTTTTTCATTTCTACCTGTTTTATTTTAAATCTTTGTTCATTTTTAGTGGATTTTTTAAATCTCTGTGAAGCTTCTACACATATTTCTTTTTAAATCAGTGTTAGTCAGATCCATATAGTTTCAGTTGGAAATAATTTACATTCTACCTGCTTATTTTGTTGACTATATTATTATTTCTTCACACATTTTGGAATTTGGTTTACAGGGATCATTTTTAGTGGCAGTTCTTTTTTCTCCCTCCATCCATCTCTAATAGTTTAGTGTGTACCTCCATTGAATCTCCTTACACTGAAATACAGTTCCAGAGTTGAATAATGGTATTGCTGGGTCTTTAGTGATACTAAGGATTTTTCAGATAGAGTATTAAGTGGCTTCAAAAAGTACCTACTTACAAGGTTACCTCTATTTGCTTCAAAACTCTTAAGCCCATAGCTTCCTGTTGAGATGTGCTGCTTGAATTGTGTCCCTAGAACAGTAGCAAAAGCAGCATCAGCTCCCCAAAACTATTTATAAATGCCACTCTCTTTCCTGAGCCTTCCAACTTGGTCACTTTGTGGGTGGGACCAGCAATCTGTGTCTTCAAAAATTCTCTTGCACACTCTCATTGAGAATGAGTCCCCAGGCAATTAGACAATAATATCTTTACAGTCTTCTTTCTCGAAGACCAAACATTCATGTAAGTCAGTTCTACACTTCAAACAGTGATCCTGGTCTAGTCTCCATCTCATGATTATTTCTTTCCAGCTCCATAACTGGCAACTTGCTTATCATTTTTTCTAGTTCTGGCCCACAGAAATGTTTATCTTATTTTTCAATCATCTGAGTTCTTTTTTATTTCTTCTACTCACGTTTTATACATTACTGTAAATTTAATATGCTGAGACATAAATTTGCAGAGATATCCTCAAAGTCCAAGGGCAGAATCCACATAACCACATTACCATACTCATTGCAGACTATCTGACCAGACAACTAAAATATCAGTCACACTCTCATATACCACACACATTTTTCTATGCTTATTACATAGGGCAAGCTGCTCAACCCTTCAAATCCTCAGTTAACTTATCTATAAAAGTAGAACAATGGTGACAAGCTGGAAGTTCTAAGGTGTGCATTAAAGCTGATAACACAGATGACATAACCTAGCATAGTGCCTGGATCCTGACTGGGTCTCAGGTGTTTGATTGCTCTCTTCCCTGTTTGAAACTAGAACTTGGATTTAATTTTAACATTGCAGTGATTTAAACAATCAGGGTGTTAGTGCATTTACCAATTTGCTGCTTATCCAAACTCCTTGCATCACAACCCATTTATCAAAACATAAGGATATTCCGAAATAAAAATATTAAGAGGTTCCTCCTCAGCTGTGAAAAATAGAGCCTATTCCTATCTCTTCAGAGGCAGAAGGGCTGGGGTCACTGGCAAAACCACATCATACAACTAACAAGAGATGAATTGCTTACTGCTGATATCCCAAAATTAAAGCTTTACTCCACATGAACCTCCCAGGTGAAGCAAAAGATAGCAGTCAAAATCAATAGCAATAACTGGTATTAATGGTGCAACTAATGCATGCCAAGGACTGTTCTAGGCACTTGTCATGTGTCTTTAACTTTTTGCAAGAGCCTATAGATTTTATTATTAGCCTATTTTAAAGATTAAGAAAATAGTTACAGAAAATTTCAGCCTCATGTCCAAGGTCTACCCAACTAAAGATTTGCAGGGCTAAGATTTGAACCAGACAGTCTACAGGGAATCCAGAGAAGAAAGGAATAACACCTTTCTTAGTCAGTCATCTGGGCCTAAGCTTCTTCGTTTTGCAGCTCTGATTATTCACGGCCATCAGCCCACATTTTCAGTCAGCTTCAGCAATTAGATTCTACCCAGGCTTTGTTCCCATCAAAAAACAAATGCAGTGGTTCTGCAGGCTACTGTAAAGACAGTCCCCTCCGGCCCAATCGTGGCTCCTCAGGACACTTCCCCGGTGGAACTGTGCAGCTGTCTTGATGAATATCTGTGGAAGCTACTGGTTGCCTGTCCACAATTATTTGGGGCTTCTTTGTTCCTTTTTCTCTGTTGCTGGTCTGTCTCTACCTAGCTCTCTCTTTGACCGATTCTGTCTGTTTTCCTTTTTTCTCTGTAGCAAATTTGCATTCACAATGCAGTGACAACTTCCCACCTGCAGTGGAACCACCTATTTTGAAAGGCAGGTGGGTTTACAGATTTCCTCCCCTTCAGGCAGTTTTGCTATTGAGAAGTTTTTCTGTCCACATTGTTGACAAGGATGGTCCAAGCCATTCCCACCATACAAGCAACTGTCCGCTCAGAGGCCAGGATTCAGGGTTGCGTGAGAACAAGACAGACCTGCTCTGAGTATGAGGTCATTAGCATCTCTGAGTTCCACTCCACACATTGGAGTCTCCAGCTGGGATGATGCCAGCTTGCATCGACTTAAAAATTGCTGTGATTTTGGTCTATAAACAGCTCAGAGAATGAGTTAGGAAAGAACAAGCAGAAGCCTTTGATTCCAGGGTTTAGAGAAGTTTCAGGCTTCCACACCTGGGAAGAGGCAGCAAAATGAGGGAAGGAGATCACTCTTCCCTCATGCATAAATGGAGGCAGCTGATACCCACTGCTAGCTGTAACATCATCCCCTCCTTTTCCAAAGTGCTAATTCATTAAAACTAATGAGGCTCCTATGTTGTCTAAGCTGAATGCTGATCAGCTTCCCAGCATGCACCTGTCACCACACCAGCTCTCAGTCTCTGCATGCCTGAGAGTAGTAAGTGTCAGAGGCTCTGGAGCAGAGAACTTGATCATGGACTTGGCATGAGCTGGCACTTAATTTGCATACAATTACATGCTGTCTAGTTCATGTTGAAATTCACAGACAGACTTCTCTCACTCTCATTCTATAATGAACCTTCTCCCTGCCAGAGCATGTTGTCCAGACTACCAAACATCCACCTGTGAACACCTTTCCTCTGAGCACACTCAGATTTTCCAAACTGACCAGCACTTTTTACCTGATCACCAGGTTGAAAGGAGAAGCATTGCTAGGGAAGAATGGAGAAGGGAGATGGTAATTCTTACCTCTTCATCCTCAATAGAGTAAATTCTTGGGATCTTATTTAAGAAAAGGGAATGAATACAGAGGCAAGGGGAGAAAAACCCAGAAAGGGAGAAATAGTGGATATTTTCTTCCATCATAATTTTACTCCTTCATTCCATGAGTGTTTATTGGGCACCTACAGTGGGTCAGGAAATGTTCTTGGCCTTGAAGAAATGGTGCAACCAAGATACCAGTGTTTCTGTTCTGTTAGGACTTATTCTCCTGAGAGTCCTAGGCGATTTAAGAAGTACTTTAATATAAAAGAAAATATATTAAAGAAACATACTCAGAATGATTAGGGGTAGCTTGTACATGAAGAGCAACATCAGTGTGGGTGGTCAAGGAAGGCTTCTCTTGCTAGTTGGTACTAGAGCCCAAGACCTGTGAAACAAAGGCGATGATTTGGAGGAAGCAGGGGAAGCCCTCAGGAGGAAATCCTCCTCTCCTCTTCACACCAAGAACAGAAGAAAGGACACGATAACTAAGAACTACTGAGCAGGAGAGAAGGCAGGCAAGAAGCAAGGATCAGAATGGGAAGGTTCCATGGGCCACAGTGAAGAGTCATTCTATTTCTCATTTATCATACTTGCACAGAATGAGATTTTATAGCATACCTGGGCTTATGCATTCTAAATCCTCTTTGGGTGTCTTTCAAGGTCTAAGATATTAATACCTCTTACTATGGACAAAACCTGAACCTTTCTGTTGCATCTATTTTAATTGCCATTAGAGCCAACCCGGCTTTAATCTAGCCACAGACTCTAAAAATGCCAGGAGGGTAAAGTTCCCTCAAACTCTGGGCCAACTGATGGCAACAGCGCCCACCACTGGCCTCCAGGGAAAACAGGAAGTCTTGGACCTACTAAGTGTGATGAAGTGTTCCATTTAAAGCCAGTCTTTCCAGCTCGTCTACTCATAATGTTGACACAGCTCTTGCAGATAGAGGAGCAGAGAGTCACCAACCCCAGGTTAAAAGGAGAACTAATATTCTTGAAAAATGAACTCCCAGGGCTTGCCTTCTATTAGTTCAGCCCATATCAAATAAACAACAAGAACAATCCATGGGATTATGCTGCTGGCTGTGGCCATAGCATGGCCTTCTTTCCTCTTCCTTCCTCTTCTTGTAACAGCATGGCTTCATGTGCGACCCAGGCTTTTCCCTTTAATCAGTTTTGATTCTACATCCACAGCAATGTGGATTTCCATCATCTTCTTTTTATTCCAGTGATAACTTTTGAAGTTCAATCTCTTAGTAATTCTTCTCTATTTTTTTACACTTAAAATTGTTCTCTCTGCATCTAGCACAAGCCCTTAACAAGACTGTGTTTCTGCCAAAATGACATTTTGCATACACAGTTATAATCATGTGCTCCATCACTTCAAGAAACCTTGGGAGGTTCCACAATGTCTATGGAGATTCCCAAATCTGAAGCACCTGCCTCTTCTGGTTTCACCTGTCCCCACCCTTACACGTAGGCTCTCACTACAGTCTCCAGGATAATTTCTACTCACTCTTTTAAGATCTGTCAGAAGCATAGATTAGGTCCTCTTGCACTGTGGGTGTTCTAGGAGTCAGACTGGACTCTCTGATGTGTACTTCTCTAGCACGCAGTATGGTGACTGGGAGCTCAGAGTAGAGTTAGACCCATTTCACCCACATATTTGTTGTCTGACATCAAGCAAGGAACTAAAACTTTATGATTTAGGGTTTTCTTTACTGTAACATGACACAAATGGTAATTTCCTCCTAATAGATTATACTAGGCATTAAAAAAATAATCCATGTAAAGTGCTGATTTGAATCTGAAGGGTTCCCCAAAAGTCTCATGTACCTGAATGTAATGAGATAACTGTGGAACTGTGTTTTTGGAGATAGGGCCTGGCTGGAAAGGGCAGATAGTTGGGGTTTGGCTTGGAAAGGCTGTAATCTTTGTCAACTTGTTGAGACTGGAGGGTGTACAGGGCAGAGCCTGCAGGTGTGTCTTATTGACTGAGGGCCAGGAAGTGAGGGACAGGCATCTTGGGAGTGGGGGGGCCAACTGTCAGCTTGAACTAAGTAAAGGAAGGAGAAAGAAACACTGTTACAGCTTCTTCCTAGGAAAGCTCTAGCCTTGTTTGAGTCTCCAGACTCACTTTGCTCCTTCTTCACCTGATTTCTGTCTGCAATGCCTGCACAGGTCTGCAGCCTCTGCCATGTGCCTTTACTGTTTCTGGCTGCTCCATGAATGAACTGTGTAAGACTTCCTAAAACTGTGACCTAAAATAGATCTTCCCTCCTTTAATTTGTGAGTGCTAGGTATTTTGTCCCAGCAACAAATAAATAACTGAGACATAAAGAATAACTTTTCACATACTATGCCCTTAATTTTAAAGAAAATACTAGTTAATGAATATTGATCCAGCTGCCTACCATTGTTTAGCCTTGTGGTAAAACGGGCAGTGTTCCTCAAGTAACTTGCAATAAACATGTAAACAAATAAGTCAATTAGATATGTTTAAGTACTGATGAGAAAGGATGAATTAAAGATATGTTTAGACAATGCCTTTAGCTTACAGTATTTATAAACAGTTTTTACTACTTTCTATTTTTAAATTATTATATTAACTAAAAATTTATGGCACATACTATGATAAATCAGCACATTTATAATATGTACTCATCAAATCAAAGTACTTACTATTTCCATCTGAAACATTTTAAAACTTTTTGATTAAAATGTAATAATTGTACATATTGTGAGATACACTGTGATATGTCAATACAGGCACACAATACATACTGATCCAATCAGGATAATCAATGTTTCTATCTTCTTATCATTACTTTGTGTTTGAAGCCCTTAAGCATTTATCTTATAGTTAATCATAAAATATTTGACAAATTATTATGAATGACAGTCATATCACTGGGCTGCAGGGCATGAGAACTTGTTCTTTCTATCTCTGTTTTTGGACTCTTGACCTTTGACTACCCCCCCACACACACTTTGTGACCCTAGTGAGGCACTAATAGTCACTATTACACATACTTACTGACTTATTTAACACCTACACGTGAGAGAGAATGTGAAGAATTTGTCTGTGTGTCTGACTTATCTTAGTTAACTTCTCCATTCATAATGTCTTCCCATTCCTTCTATTTTGCTGCAAATGACAGAATATTATTTTTACAGCAGAACAATATTACTTTGTATATGTATTACATTTTTTTTATCCACTCATCCATTGAGAGCACCGAGGCTGATTCCATATCTTAGCTACTGTGACTAGTAGAGCAACAAATATGAGCATGGAGTTGTTTCTTTGACTGGCAGATATCATTTTCTTTGTATATATGCCCAGGAGTGGAATAGCTGGATCATATTGTATATCTATTTTTCAGATCAAAAGTGGCTGTAATAAAAAAATAGTAATCAGAGCAGCATGATACTGGCTGATGTATACTTCTCTAGCATGTAGTATGATGACGGGGAGCGCGGTGTAGAATCAGACCCAACTCACCCACATATCTGTTGTCTGGCCTCAAGAAAGGAACTAAGACTTTATGATTTAGGGTTTTCTTTACTGTAACATGATAAAACACAGACTAATGGAACAGAATGGAATTCCAATGTAACAGAATAGAGTAAATGTAAGTAACCCATACATGTACAGCCAACTCACTCTTGACAAAAAATCAAAAGAACACACTGGAGAAAGGATCGCCTCTGCAATAAATGGTGCTGGGAAAAGTGGATATTCATATAGAGAAAATCAGAACTTGATCCCTATTTCTCAACCCTATACAATACTCAACTCAAAATGGACAAAAGAGTTAAGTGTAAGACCTCAAACTATAAGACTGTTAAGGAAAAACACAGGAAAAATGCTGATACAGGCAACAGTTTTTTGGATAAGATTCCATAAGCACAGGGAGCAATAAAAAAATTAGACAAGTGGGATTATATAAAACTAAGAAGCTTCTGCACAGCATAGGAAGTAATAAACAGAGCGAGGAGAGAATTTACAGAATGGAAAAAAATTGCAAACTATCTATCTGATAAAAGATTAATATCTAGACCATATAAGAACTTGAAGAAAAAAACAAAATCTAATTTAAAATGGGCAAAGGAAATAGACATTACTCAAAAGATGAAATTCAAATGGCTAACAAATTCATGAAAAACTGCTCAATTCCATCAGCTACTAGGGAAATGCAAGTCAAAACTACCAGATATCATCTCACCCCTAGCAGGATGGCTCTCATCCACAGGACAAAAATCATGTTGGTGGGGGAAAAAAAAAAAACAAAAAACCTCTCATGCACTATTGGTAAGAATCCAGGTTTGTCCAACATAATTCTTCACACAGCCAACCTTCTGTCAATTCTGTTTATTTGGGCAACAATCTGCTTAACCAAAGACAGTGCATTCATGTGGGGCAACCTGCCGCCTCTCTTTATATTATGGTTTGTGGCACAAGTGTTAGCCATTCACCTCATATCCATCTTCTTCTTGGAACTATCTTACCAGACTCCGATTGTATTGGAGGTGTCAGATGAGCACACTTCTTAGCTTGCCTTGAAGATAGAAATATGTGATATGCATGAGAAATTTCTAGTACAATAATTCTATAAAAACTCCCCAAAAGAAGATAAAGCTGCTGTGCCACTTTGACCTTTGCTTTTCTTTTCCCAGCCAGGACACAGCTGTGATGCTGCAGTCCCAGCAGCCCTCTTGTTTCCACTCAGTATCAAGTTTATTCTATAATGAATGAACATACAGAAAAATTCTGGGCTCCTAAGAACATCCTGGGGTCGCTGTATCAGCCCTGGATTCACTTTATATTTCAAAAAAAAAAAAAAAAACTTCAAAATTATCACTGAAATTAACTCTGAATATCAAGTTCTTCGTGCATCCATTGCCGTCTCCTACCCAACTGGGCCCACCTAGGGGGCAGGTCACACTATGCTTTACTTACTTTATGACCTCATCTTGCCTGACATGAGATTTTGACCATAAAATGGGTTTAAGGAATATTTGCTGAATTTTTGATGATGGGTATTTCTGCTTAAAAATTTCAAGAAAAAAATCAAAAACTCTAAACTTGACTTTTCCAATAACTCACTCACAAGAATGTTGCCTGATTTCCTAACACAAGGTCTGCAGGAACTAGCATATCTTTTCTGACTGAAAACTACAGTTCCATGCAATTACTCTTCCACTGAGGATCACCGGAACACCAAGTTTTCTGTTCGCTCTCCTGTAGTACAATCAAAATGAACTGTCCTCTTTCCCCCCATGACCCCCAGACAAAGCTGAACCTGGCAGCAGTTTCTCTCCTCAATCCCCAATTTCCTTACCATTACCATTACTCACTTTACTCCATACTGCCCACATGGGCTCCCGAGAAATTAAAACTAGTACAGAGGGCCAGTTATTGGCCTTGGCAGAGTGACACTGAACTCATTCCTGCCTCTGTCCCTCTCTCATTGTGTGGCCTTCAGAAAGTTTACTGTGTGGTTCTGTGCTTGAACGCTCTCACTTCTCAGTACATGATTCACACCCACATCGGCCTGGTCTGATGTGTGGGTTAAACACACTCATCTCACTTTTGAAAGCTCCAGGTGTAAAGTAAACACACAATAGTAAACACACACACACACACACACACACACACACACACACACACACACACACACACACAAAATAGTAGGAATGCTCAATAGTTGATTTCTTTAATCTGAAACCTGGTTTCCTTTTGCCAAAGTTCTCTGATTTTTTTTTTCTAATTCTTCTTTCCCCCTCACCCTCGCTACTGAAGTTGCCTAGCTTATTTTGTTGTCTGTTGTCTGTATTCTCATCTTACTCAAGATCTGTTCTTCATATTGATAACACTGTATAGGTTGCTAAGAACAAAAATTCCAACTACTACATTATTTTTTTAAAAATAAACATTTATGAGATTCACTAATACGAAGCCTAGACACAGGCAGTCCAGGGCTCAGAAAGCCATCTGACAGTACCCCTGGGAAAAGGGTGTCCCTCTGCTCTGCCACTGTGACATGTAGGTGGAGTGCTGTTTGTGCTCATGGCCACAAGATGGTTGTTTTACCTCCAGGCCACAAGTCTACACTACAAGCATGAAAGAAGGAGAAGGACAAATGGAAAAAGGACTTTTTACTAACCAAGTCTTCCTTTTTCATCCCAGAAAGCAAGTTCTTCCTACAGATCTCTTTGAACAGAACTATGTTTGTGGCCACCACTTGCCATAAGACAGTGAGAGAAAAAGAATATTCTCAGCCAGGCATATTGTTCCTGAATAAAAATGGCATTTTGCCTATAAAAAAGATAAAAATTATAGGCACAATTAGCAGAACTCACAATCCTCTACTCAGACACAGTTTTAAATTTATTCAGGCTGAAAGAATATCACAGTGGTTAGAGCACTTGCCTAGGAAAGGTAAGGCCTTGAGTTCAATTCCCCAGCATCACATAAGTCTTGTGTGGTGGTGCATGCCTATAATCCAAATACTCAGGAGGCTGAAGCAGAAGGACCACCATGACTTCAAGGCCAGCCAGGACTACACAGTAAGTTGAGGACTGGCCTGGACTATAGAAAGAGACTCCGTCTCTAAATAAATAAACAAATAAATAAATCTTCTCAGGCTTGAACCAATCAACTGATTCAAGTAGAAGCATATGCATGATTGGGGCAGAGGGCTATTTTTAATTTTTAATAAAAAACGTACTTTTAGTGGTTTAAGATTTCCAGAAAGATTATGAAGGTTCAGTACGTTTTTTTTTTTTTTCCTATACTAGGCACCCAGTTTCCTCTGTCATTAACATTTTCCATTGGTAGAGTACATTTGTTTCAATGAATGAGCCAGTACTGACCCATTATTATCACATCTACAGTTTTTTTCCCAGATTTCCTTAGTTTTTACCTAATGTTATGTTTCCAATTCAAGATATCTTCTCAGATACCACATCATATTTAGTTTCTGTGTCTCCTTAAGCTCCCCTTTGGCTATGACAGTTTCTTATTCTTTTCTTGTTTTCAGTAGCTGAATGGTTTTGAAGAGTTCTGGCTAGACGGTTTGAAGGTCACCTCTGAGTTGGAGTGTTTCTAATATTTTCTTCATGGTTATGCTAGGGTACTTGAGGGAAGATCACAGAGGCAAAGTGCCACCGTCATCAGTTTGTGTAAAGACAGTGCCCTATCAGCAGCCATCAACATGACTTATAATATTGATATTGACCTTGCTCACCTGTCTGAGGAAGTGTTTGTCAGATTCTCTGCTATAAAATTATTTCTTCTCCCCCCTTTCCTTGGTACATGCTTTTTAGAAGGAAGCACACATTTGCAGAGTGAGGACATGATGCCCTTATTCCCTGAAGGCAGAGTCCTCATAAATGACTTGGAATTTTGTGTACAATAGATTTGTCTATTCTCCTTCATTTATGTCAGTGTATGTATAATGTATGCATGTATTCATTTATTTATGCCAGTATAAGTTGATGAATATTTACCTTATCCCTTGGATAATGATCCATTTTTTTTTGCTCAAATTCTTCTAGCTTTGGCCACAGAGAGATTTTGCAGTTATCTTTTGTGCCTGTTCAATATGTCTTCACACGTGTATGTGTGTGTGTGTGTTGGTTTCTATCACTACATGATGCTTCTGACTTACTTGTATACTCCCTGTACCGGTCACATGAGTAACCATCTCTCCAATGAACCCTGTTCCTGTTTTTAGAGAACAACCATTACAGCCAAGATCTGGGCACTCGATGGGCTTGTTGTGGGCAGTCTTCTTTAATTACAGGCTTACAGCTTCCTTCCCCATCTCTCAAATGAATAATTACTTTGCTCCTCTTCCCACCACCAGTTTCTACTTCACTATGTCTGCCCACACAGAATGGAGATCAACAGAAATGCTAGACACTCAAAACTTAGGATGAAGTGAACGAGGAAAAGAGGAGGCACACCTCCATAAAGAATCCAGAAGACACTGCACTCAAATTCCTTGGTGTTAGAGTAGTAGGTAGCTCCAACTTTCATGTTGGGGAGGCCGCAAGAATTAAAGTGATTGATCCATTCAGGGTCATGCAGTCAATTAGTGGCAGGCTCTACATCTCCAGATTTTTCTCAGTTACACTCTTTCCTAAAAACACTATGCTGTGAATTCCATTGTACCCTCACCCCAGGTTAGCACAAGATTAGCCACTGCCTCAAATGAATTTTTACCAAGTAGAAACATCAATTTTCTGATTCTGAGCTGGCTGTTGACATTCTGTAATAAATGTCCAGGGCTGTGTGATAGGGTACAGCAGAGACAGTAGACACCAAATTGCCTAGAGAGTAGCTCTGCCTTCACACCAGCGTGGAGGTGGCATCTGTCAAACCATTAATGAGGCATCAATGCAGGTGTCTTACCTCAGGGGTCCCCAGGGTGCCAGCTACCTCTGCTACTTGGACTGGAGGAAGAACACGCATTTGGGATGTGAAGCTGTTTGGATGATGTTGTTTTTCTGATGCAACCCCTGTTGATTTCCTTACCTCCCTTTTCTCTGCCTCCTTCCCTACCTCTGGGGAGCAATTTGAGTGTCTCTGGCTCCTTTTAGACTGGGAAAGAAGTGCTAATTAGCTGTCTGCTTCACCCCCAGGCCACAGTCTCAGAGCACATGGCAGTAAGACCAGACTGAGTGTGGCCTTGAGTTCTCCAGGGAAGGTAAATTTCCCAGGGGTCTGGACAGTCCCTGTCTGACGTGAGTTGTGACCAGGCAGCATGATCAGGGGGAAGGAATATTCTGCTCTAGGAAGGCTTATCTCTGACAATCTCTCTCTCTCTCTCTCTCTCTCTCTCTCTTCTCTCTCTTCTCTCTCTGCAGATAAAACCATTCCCATTTCCTTTAGGGGCTTCATTTAATTCATTTCTCCACTACAAGTGAAATTTGCTTCAAAGGATGCCTTATTTTCAAAGGATGCCTTTCTGCTGATGGGTCTGAGGAGGGGCTACATTTCTTCCTTCTCACTACTGGATTTAATGATAGACTTCATACCCCTTCCATTCTCCAGGGAGAAGCTTTGGCTAGACGTCTTGAGAGAGTTGTCTACATTGATAATAGAGACTACCTCTCTTCCTTTTTTTCATGCAGCTCCCACATCAGGCATCAGTACTTGTTCTTCCATAAAACTGGTCCCGTGGAAGTCCCAACAACCTCCCAGTGCCACACACTGTGTCCCCTCCAACATAGTCTCCTCACTTGCTGAATCTTATAAGCCCTTTCATAGCCACAACCAATTCTGTGCCAACACCTGTGTATAAAGGCTACGGTGCTGCTCCTGGCATGTCCTTTTTTCTCTTGGTATGAAAACTGCTATCACAACTTATGTATTACCAATGCCATCCTGATAAAGCAAAGTCTGCTCACTGACAGTTTGTGCTAAGGAGCACGGGTAGAGCACTTATGAGAAAGCCTGGGGACATTGAACCCTCATCTACTAGAAGATCACCAGGGAACAGTTGCTCAGGTTGGCAGCATCAAATCACCAAATATAACTAAACTGAAAAAAAAAAATATTTTAAACTAAGTAAGGCTAGAATCCATAGTGGGCAGAAGGTTTGGATTGAAATGTATACCTGATTTACAAAACTGTTTACACGTAATCTATTTATCTTTTCTTTTTCTTTGATATAATTAGAGAAAATTCTATGTAGATCCATACCTGAAAATTCCAAGTCCATACAGTATTATCTTGATGCATCTCTGAGGAAAATTAAGGGCTTGGTTGTTATGTATTACGGTTTTCAATCGAGGTTCCCTGAGGCACTGGATATTCAATAGAATCTTAAAACCTAGAAAAGCCTATTCCCTCAATGAGACTGTCTTTTTGAAATAAGAGTCCTCTGTAAAATTTTATTAATTAAAAGAAAATTTGATCTCTTAAAGTACAATGAATATAAATACCATTTTATATAGTATCAGATAGGCCTGAGCCTCTTGATGCGGCAACTGACATTTTTAGCCCTCATTTCTTCCTAATCAATAAAATAGGGAAGACCTTTCTACATCCTTGGGTCTAGTGAGAAGTAAAAGAATAATGTGGGACCAGCTCAGCAAAGGCCTTCTCACAGCATAAATGATCAATGAACACCACTACCCTCCATATTTTTCCCTCCATGACATCTGGTTTCCTGGGCTCAGCAGAAATGATAAAGAGTACTCCAGGAATGCCAAGAACTCCTTCCAGTCACTAGATGGGAAAGAGAGTGGGCAACAGGAAAGGCAGGGAGAGGCTGTGTTCTTAGTTCTCAGAAAGCCATGTTCTCATCTCCACACTCCCACAAAACAAGAGGAGAGGAGTGTAAACACTTTTTTGTCATTCTGCCCTTGCTTGACCTAACCTCACAGAAGTAGCAGAAAATATCGTGGAGCTGGACAGCTTTGCAGATTCAGACACAGAAAGAACACAGGGAACTGGTCACAACTTCCTCCTCAGTCTGCAGCATCGAAAGTCTTGGATGTGAAGACCTGGATGTGGAGCCTACCTCTGGGCTCACTTCAATGGTTCTCTGTGGGCATATTGAACTTGTGCTTTTTCTGCCAATAATTTGTGGGTTTTTAATATTTATTTTAAATTTTCTTTTTTCTTCCTTTGTTTCCTTTCTCTTCTTTCTGTTTGTTATTTGTTAGTTTCTGCATTTCTTTCTTTTTCAATTAGTTCTTTATGTCCTTTGCAAAAAGCCTTTCTATAGATAGTAGAGCTATATTCTTTCTCCCTCACTCATAATTCTTCCTGTTTCTTATTACTGCTGTTTCTATTGCTTAAGTTCATCAGCTTTCTTCTGAACTGGAGTTGAAGCTCTTCCACGCTTTTCTCTGTCTTATAAATACTCTTCAGATTTCTATTATACTCTCAAAGCTAACCCTTAGTCTCAATCTGCTCTCTGCTTATCTCCATCAGTCTTCGTAATAGTATTGTTAAGTATTGAAAACTTACAGCCATATAGCTGAACACGTTGGGAAGCAGTAATTGTATACCATTTAGCTAGACATAGATCATACAGGTAGATTTTTCTCTTTACAATAAAAAACAATTCACTGTCACCTTCAACAAACTGACTGAAGAGGTTCTAAGCTGAAACCCAAGATATGAAAAACTCACATGAAAACATGGGAAATTAGTTCAAGCATTTTGAGGATAGATTATTGGGTTTTAAAGGTAAGTTGACAAACTGGACCATACAGTCAGTGATGACCAAAAAAACCAAAAAGACAAAAATGAGATTGGATGCAACAGCTGATATATGGCTCAAAGAGAAACAATCTCAGAATTAAGGGAGTTCAAGAGTAAATGGAGGACAGTGCAAAAGGTTTAAAGAATATGTTCAATGAAAATATAGAAGAAAATTTCCCAAATCTAAGAAATTAGCATTGAACTTCAGGTATACAGAATACCAAGCCTGACCAGAAAAAAAGCCTTTCTATGGCTTTTCATAATCAAAATGATAGACACTCAACCTAGAGAGAGAATACTAAAATCTGCAAGAGAAAAGCTAGAACAAAAATCGCAATGATTATCTCAATAGATGGAGAAAAAGTCTTAATAATACAACAGTCATTCATGATTTTTAAAAAATCCTGAGGAAAACAGATATGGTAGGACCTGACCTCAAACTGATAGAAGCTTTTTACACAAAACTTATTGCCAGCTTTGTACTAAATGGGAAAAATTGAAAGCATTTCCCCTTAAATCAAAAGCACAACAAAACTTTCCACTCTCATCACTCCAGTTCAATATAGAAATTGAAACGATAGCCAGGGCAATCAGGCAAGAGAATGAAATAAAGGGAATATATGTTAGAAATTAAAAGTCAGACTATGATTATTTGAAGATGACGTAATTCTTTGCATAGAACACTCCCAAAATTCCCGAGAGACTCTTAAAATTAACAAATTCAGTCAAGTTGAATAAGACAGGAGTATCCGACTTTGCCTCAAAGCTGCAAATACTTCAAACAGCCATCTTGAACCCTTTCCTCTGTTAAGTCCAGAATCTGACTGCTCAGGATGCTACTGAGGGACTCCATGAAGCATCTTAAACAAACACACTCTGAAGGTGGGTCTTTGAGCTCCTCAACCTCTACAGCAGCACATGTGGGGAAAAAAAAAAAAAAAAACTCAGAAGAAGAAAAACAGCCAGGCTAGAAGAGATAGATGATAGTCAACAGCAAGGAGAGCAGAACCTGGTCCTAGCTGGAGAAGGAGTCAGGACAACTTCAAGGCAGGTATGAAAATAGATGATGGCCCCACAAACGATGATCGGTAATCTCTGCTTCCAGAGGAAAAAGAGCATGTAATGCATTTTTGCAAAATATCTATTAATGATTAATCCTTTTAAGATATGATTTTGGTTACTGAAAAAAGAGGTTCAGTTACCTAATTAGTTTTAGTAAATTTTAACAATGCCTGGATAAATGAGGCATTATTGGATTCAGGCCCTGATTTGTGGGTTCTATTTCAAACAAGAGAATGAGTTGGAACAGAACTGTTATTGACAAATATCATTCGAAGAAGAAGATACCGTGTTTCTTGGTGAAGCATCCCCAACAAAAGCCGAGTAACAGTGACCACCCGGTGGAACCTGGAAAAGGAAAGAAAGAAGGAAGACATCCAAGCTTGAAACAGCAGATGGTTCAGGGTAGCGTAAAGTACAATTCATTAGGTTTTATGTATCTTTGGTGAACAGAGATGAGGAGAGAGGACCAAGTGTCAAACTGCCCATTTAATCATTTTGAGAACTCTCCCTTCATGGGTCCTGCATGATTGCAACATAGATTATCATTGTACACAGCTGTGATGAGAGATCCCTTCAGAGCAGAAGCTCCAGGATAATGGATAGTCCTTCATGATACTTGCTGAGGACGCTGTGGTCAAGGTGCACCCTCAGACTTCCCAAGCAGCTGAGAGCAACGCAATGCTGCAACTGAACAACTTATGAGAAGAGGGGCCTTGAGCATCCTTGCCCTTCAAAATGGAAAACCCCAAGGTGTTTCCTCCTAGATATGGAGGAAAATAGTTCTAGCTTCCACAGCTCCAGAAATGCCGCCATACTGTACCACACTGGTCAAACATTTGTCTCCTGTTGGAGACAGCTTGGGACAGCTGTTCTTTATTTAGGGTCCCACTTCAGTGAGAATCTAACAGAGCTGGAATAGGAGAAAGGAGGAATGAGGGCCAAATGTGTGAACACATAAAATTTACATTCAATTTTAAAGGATTCTCAATTTTCTTGCCTCTCTGGGAAAACACAGTGTCCAGATATTTTCAAGTCTTTCTGGCTTCCATTCTTACCAGCTTTCTTACACCCTGACTGCCTTTGTGAAAGGCCCACCACCCCCTCACCCACCCAGCTCTGGCTCTGGCCTGAGAGCATTAGTCTGTATATCCTTTGCTGCGATTCTCAATTACTTGTTAAGCATATTCCATAGTGACATTTCCAGAGAACTCTAATCACCTCCCTTGCCCTTCCCCCTTTCCTTAATTGCTCTGCTGACACTTGGTTCTTTTCTGATAATGGCTGAGTCATTCCTGGGCACTGGCCTAAGCCCTATCCACTGCAGGGTCCCAGGCCTCCCTGGAGGACCCCTGCCACACAGAGCAGCTCTCCCCATTTTCTCCTACAGACAAATCAGGTGCTTCTCTCTGCAATCCCGGCTGTCTTTGTCAGGTGCTTGAAGCCATTTGCAGCTGTGAGGGGCTCCAGAGCGTGACCCTTACACAGCAGCCCAGTGACTTACTCAGGGTTACAAAGTAAGGTTGAGAATGGCACATGGACCTTCCATCATTCAACCCCCTCACCTTCCCCTTCCACTAGCAATGCTCAGGCTCATTTGTGGTGGATGTCACAAGTAATTTGTTCCCAAAACTAAGCACCAACATTTGCAAACTGCTTGCTTTATCATAGATTTATTATGGGAAGCAGAATAGCAAAGTTGTTTCAAGCAAGCTCTTTGGAGTCCAACAGAATCTGAAATCTGGCTCCATGGCTGGTTGTTTTTATCACCTTGGGCAAGTTATTTACCTCTTTAAGCCTCAGTCTACTTGTTTGTAAAATAGAATAATCATAGTGTCTACCTCTAAGGGTTGTTGTGAAATTAAATAGCCAAGATGCCAAGTGTTTAGCATAACAGCTGGCATAGAAGCTAACAATGAATGTTGGCTAAAATTAGTATTTGTACTCAGATTTGTATTTGTATGCAGAAATAAATTCAAGAATCTGCCTGTAATAACCATACTCTATCTCCCTTTTCTTCTGACAGGCTTCCTGCAGCAGGGTAAGATAGAATTGCAGGCTCCACATAAGGAATCATATGTAATAATAGCCTATCTTTTGTCACATCTACAAGCAAGTCACCACTGATGTGCCAATAATATTTGTCGTGGTTATGCCTTATTATAATTCCTCTTTCTCCAGAAAACACATATAAATATGTGTGGGGGGAGGGTACTTTCCCCCTTATTTTAGCTAAACTCAGAGAATGCATCTCAGGGGAAAATCTTATCCATCAAGGTTGCTGAGCAGGCGAAAGCTGACAACAGCCACACCCCTGTGGTATCTGTGAGTCTGGATGCCAAGAGTTGAGCGGCGGTGTCCTGAAGAGTCCAGGTCCCAAGACTGAGGGTACGGAGGAGGCAGCTCTCCTTGGCAGCCATCCTTCAGCCCTGCTTGCCCTGGGCAGCACCAGGGACTCCTTCAGCTGCCACTTGGTCCCTAATGAATATGGAGGAGCCTCGGTTCATCTCTGACTGCAGTTGGGCAGGCGCGCTTTGTTTCTCTCACCACTCCTCTGCTCTCTGATCGAATGCCACTCTTTTTATTATTATTATTCCCTCTGTGTTGACAACTGATTTAAACACTTTACAGGGGGAACAGAAAAGGATGGGGGTTAGAGGGGGATCTGTTTTTTGAATCCAGAGTGTTCATGTTTCAGATTAGCAGATAAACGACTACGGGTGTATAATTACAACTAATAGGTTAATTAGAGAACATTTAGATCTTTCTGGAAAAAATATGAAAGCCAACAACTGTCTTCTTTTGAAGCAAACCAAGAGGACAATAAATAATCCTGCAGAGAAAAAAAACACACTTAACAGTTTACTCTGTCCTTTTTTTCAAGGCTAGGAATTACTGTGTGTAGCCGAGTAACAGTGCCAGACCTCATTCCCTGCAGACCAGAGGAGGACTCTGGGACTGGGGCCAGGTCTTCCTCCAGGGAGGCTGAACAGCCCGCTGTAGGAGTCAGGGCCACCCTGTTCTTCCCTGTGTCTCTGAGCTCCATTTCTTATTTTTCTTTTCTCTTTTACTTCTCCCTATTTCTCTCTCTCTCTCTCTCTCTCTCTCTCTCTCTCTCTCTCTCTCTCCCTCCCTCCCTCCCTCTCTCCTTCTACTCAGCTGTGACTATCACTCAGCCTTAGTCAATTTCTCCACCCTCAGTATGATAGGATTTCCAGCCAACACTATCAACACATTATGCCACGAAAACCTTTACTGACAACAGGGTTGGGGGAGAGGAGGTAGGAAGCCGTTCAGAAAGGAAAAGGCCAGTGGGCACGTTATATCACTTCAGCAGGCAGGAAGGCTCTGCCTGGAGGAGTGGCCCCAGTCAGAACCCTTAACTGTACCCTGCACTCTGCTCATGGATGCAGATCTGTGTGGGATGCAACTAAAGGGAGACGGTGAGCAGAGCCTACTCAGCTCTGAAAGAGGCATGACCAAGCTCTCGTCAGACTGCCATTCTTTCCAGAACAACATTATCTGATAACAAAGCTTGAGACATGTCCAGAGCCCTGCTGGCCTCCAGGCCTGTGGTGATGGACAATAAAAGAGTCTTGGTATGAGTTGAGTTCTGTCTCCCAAAAAAGATTGTATCTTGTTGTGTGAACTTACTCAGAGACAAAGCCATTGCAGATATAATTAGTTAGGCAAAGACAAAGTCACACTAGAGAAGGGGAAGAGGGCTAATCTGATAGAATTATTGTCCTTAGAGGAAGAGGATGTAGACACAGAAAAAGATGACCATACGATCGTGGGGGTAACAACTGGAGCGATACTGCCATAACCGAGACTGTCTAGAGTTACCAGAAGCTGGAAGCAGCCAGAAAAGAGCCTCCTCTAGAGCCTTTCAAGGGAGCATGTTCCTTTGGACACCTTCATTTTGGTCTTGTTGTTTCCAGAAACAAGAGAAAACACTTCTGATGTTTTAAGTTCCTTGCTGAAGCCTTCATATAGCTGCCTTAGGAAACTAATAAAAGCCTTCAGTTGCTGCCTGCATCGTCACTAGAAAAGTATTAGGTTTAGTCCGGAAGTGAACTTTCACATCAAATACTCGGAAGAAAATAAGCAGGTCTCAGAGTGATCCCTCAAGCTATTATACCAGAGAAAGTTCAGAAACCAGATCCCCGTCTCAGCCCCACCTGCAAGATACTTCACTGTCTATTCTGACAGTCAATAGAGAGAGATTCCTTATCACTTGAGATAGACAATCTGATCCCTGAGTGAGAAAGACTGTCTCAGTGGCTTTAAGAGAAAACAGATTAAACCTTTTCTTTTCCCGTCCAATTTGTCTCACTAAGAGTAGCAATAGCTGTCACCTAGGAGTGCTTCCCATGCACAAGCCACTGTGTCAAGTGCTTTGCAAGGGCTCCCCTTAGTGTGGTCACCCCTGAGGCTCCTGGGACCCACTGAAGAAGATGCCTTCATGTGCATGCTCCCACTCAGCACACGAAGACTGAGAACGATGAGAGGAGGTGGCAGCTGTTCAGTGTCTTCCACAGGCCCTGGAGCTCACATTCAGTCTGTCACCATTTCCCATCACATGTATGCATTTACTCAGCCCAGCTCCCACTTCCTACAAAGCAGTTTTTTTCCTTGAGTTATTTAAGTTGACACTACTTTCACAAGATGAGATGAACACAGAGAAAAGCTAATTGGCATGAGAAGAGGTTCAGAAACAACTAGAGAAGCATCAGGGATCCCAGGCACAGTTACGCCAGCTTCGCTGTTGACGACTTATTAAAAAAATAATCTAAGGACCACTTTTTAGAGACCCCATAACCCAAACAAGGAAGAAAGGAGCAAGAAGCCGAAGAAAGTTTCTGAGAGTAAGAGAGAGATAAACAGCTGTTCCTTCCCAGGATTCCATAGGAACATAGCACAGCAGAGAAGTGGTAGGTGGATGGAGGTCACATCTTGCCTAGTCATCACCCTCATCCACAGTAACTGAAGCTGTCACTCCACCAAGGCCTATCCAGCACAGAAGCGACTTAGAGCAGACAAGCCTGTTCTGGGAGTGAGCAGAACTAACATTTACTGGAAACAGGAACAGAAAAGAAGGGATGGGTATTGATTTTCCAGTCCACAGAGTTAAATTCTTCGGAATGGCCTCCCTCATATAAATACACTCCTTGTCATCCACAGTGATGATGCTTCTTCCTCATCTGAGGGGTCTGTAAGCCCCCAATTAGATTGGGGCTTCTGTAACATTGATCAAGTCTTTGAACTTGTAGCCAAGGCTTTTTTTTATCTGCAAGTTATAAAATGTGAAGTTAAAAACATAAATTACACTAGGGTTTTGAAGCTATGCCTCTTAACAAAAGATTAAAACTGTACCCAAAATTATTATAATATGTGAACTGTTAGTAGCTTCAATATGTAAATAACAACATAATAGTTATCATTATCTCCATAGACTCCCACACTTCTCTAGGGCTGCTAGACGAGTGGAGAGCATTTCCAGGCTGCTAAGGTGGGAGGGCCATTCATTCTAACTACTAATCCTTCCTAACTTGACAGCCCAGCCTAGAACCTACATTTTTAATTTGCAGACAAAGCAAAGTACAGGTCTAACGCCAGGACAGAAACCAAAGAAAAAGAGGAACAAAGATAGGGCCTCAAATTTAGGTAGTTTGATTTTCTTGCTTCAGTTAAAGATTTCACATCCAGAAAGCAGAAATATCAATAGTTGTTTTGTTTGCCTGACAGAGAAAGATTGTGTTAGACCCCTACTGACCCACAGCTAATCTCCTTTCCAGCAAGTCTAGCGAAGGACTGTTTGCTCAGGGCTGCAAGCAGTTCTGCACCTTGAGGCTGCAGGAGAGACTAGACCCAGGAGGTTCAGAAACAGCCAACGTGCTCAACCAGCCAGAAAGCTAGCAGGAACTGCCTAAAGGGAAGGGATTCATTAGCTTCACTTAGTGCCCAGCAAGCCAATCACGAGAATCTATTCAGTCAGACAGCCAATCATACTGCTTGACAGAACTGGACCCAATCATTTCGCTGCCCCAACTAGGCCACTGCATCTCAAACCTCCTTCTGTGGGTTGTTTACCAGCGCTGCCAGCTGCCAGAGAAGCTGAAAAGGAGGGGAAATGAGAGCCCCCAAGCCAAGTCAGCCTTTGGAGCGGAGCCTGGCTGAAGGGCCGAAGCACAGACACTCATCGGACATACTCAGAGAACAGCCTATTCCGACTCATTAGTCCAAAAATATTTATCAGGCACAGGGAATAAGGGCACTAATTCCCATCCTTACCCACCTCAGATCTCACAGGAAAAGACAAGAGAGTAGGTAAATACAACACTTTCATCAGGGTGAGATGAGAACCCCACCAAAACAGGTAACGTGGGCAATATTATAGGAGAGAATAACTGGAAACCCTTCAAGAAACAGGGCTGCAGCACTCAGGGATATATCATAGCTCAGAAGGATCCCAGAGTCCCTGTATTCCTTTGCTAGAGCTACTATAGTAACGAAACACAAACTGGGTGTCTTAAACAGCAGAAATATATTGTTTCAAACTTCTGAAAACCAAAACGCTGAGATCAAGCAGTCAACAGAGTTACTTCTTATGTGGCCTCACTGTGGCTTGCAGATAGCTGCCTTTTCAATGTGTGCACACATGGTCTTCTCTCTGTAAACTACCTTCATCCAAATTTCCTTTTCTTACAAGGATGCCAGTCATGCTGGATTGAGGCCCATGCTAACAGCTTCACTGTAACTCTTTAAAGATTTTGTCTTCAGTCACATCCTGAAGACTCAGAGTTAGGCCTCCATCATATACATTTTGAGAAAGACACAGGTCAGCCCATAACACCATTATGTTTCACAACTATTGTGAAGCTCTTTCTTAGCTACCTTAGCCCCCAAAGAACATAGTGACCAAGGGCCTTCTGTTCTCTAAATCTTCTGAATTAAGTTCCTGCGGACTCAGACTTGGATCAGCTCCTGTCAGAAGAGAAAGATGATGAAGCCCTGCACCTGGCTCTTGAAACCAATGCCTCAATCACTCATCTTTTCCTCCAAAAGCTGCATGTCCATCTGAGTCTTGGAACAATCTCTTTCCATTGCCTAATGGCCTCCTCCTTGGCCCCATGCCCAAGATATTTGATAAGTCATTTTATTTGTGATAAGGCGTGGTGTTTCCTTTAGCCCTGGCAGAGAGCAAGCAAGCAAAGCAGCCATCCATCAACCGGAGCCTGAATCCCCTAGGGAGGGTGCTAGTGTCCTCACTCTGATGTCATGGGCTCTAAGGAGCATTCTATGATTGCTGAGATCAGAGGGAAACAAGCAGGGCTCTGGAATGCCTAACTGAATGTGGAGGAGGCACCTGGTCTGCAATTTACAGGTCACTATGATGGAGAGTTCTGGAACATCTACTAGGGTTATGCAAGGGAACTGTGCTATGAGCCAAAAATAGAGACATATGAGCTGGCGGCTAAGGATCCCACTGCCTCCTGGGAAAGATGTTACACATGAGTGGAAACAACACTGTGAGCAAGGTCTACCATAATACTCCAGGAACAGAGAATTAAGACAGCTGGCCCCGATTTGGGGTTTAGAGAGGCCTCTGGTGGGGGCTCGTGTCCAATAGGAATCCAGAGGGACTAATGGAGTCAAGCAGCTGACAGAGCGAGTAGGGAAGCGAGAGTCTAATGGGAGAGTGGTAAGGGCAAGAATCCCAAGGCAAGAGGTGACAGATGCATGCCAAGGGCTTCAGGCACATCAGTGTTGGATGAATATGAGAAAGCGAAGGCAGTGGGACAGAGAGGTGGCCAGCTCATGACATGTTCATCTTGAATGTTCTATGAGTTTTCAGACTGTGCTAGTGGAAACACTGAACTTATCAGTGGTCCCCGGGAAAAGGAACAAGATTGACCGGACAGGACATTCATCAGGATATTCTGTTCTTATACACTGGAATTCTACTTTAAAAAAAAAAATTCTGAAGCTTAAATAACTACCATTATTTAGTTAACAGGAATCCTGGGAGCTTTGACCAAAGAATGATATGATGGTAGCATGAGCTCTGAAACTGGGGCACACAGACCTGGAGGCAGGACACCAATGGGACACTATTACAATATGCCAGAAAGGAAAATAGGAAGGCACTGAGAAATCGAGGAGGGTTGCAAGTTGACGCTGACGGATCTTGCTGATTGATTGTTAAGATAGAGAGTGAGGTAGGTGACTAGAATGACTACTGGGTTTATGGCTCAGGTGATTGTGTGCATGCTAGTGCCTTTCACTGGCAAAGAGATTAGAAGGAAGAAGCAGTTAGGTCAGACAGATGAAGGTTAAAAGTGTTGGTCAAGTGGAGCATAAGGTGCTAGAGGGAAACTATGTGGTCCAGGTGGCCATTTGAAGTAGTCTCTTACAATATACCCTGTTCTTCTAAGTATAGTTCCCTGCACATAGAATATAGAAGCTAGTAAATGTATTTATTATTTAAAAATTTATAGACAAGATCTTCAAGATTTTCTATACTATCTTTTGAACCTGTTTTTCAGTTGGATCTCCTTGTGTCTCTCAAAGGTGTAAAGTCAGAATAGGCTGGTGTACTCTGTCAACTAATGCTCTAACCCACCAGATCCATCACATCACTATCCCCTAAACATACACCTTTATTTGAGACAGGATCTTGATCTCTAGTACAAACTAGTCCTGAACTCACTATGTAGCCCAGGCTGGCCTCAAATTCCACCTGCCTCAGCCTCTTGAGTCCTGGGTTTACAGGCGTACACCACTATGCCTGGCTTGTATGGTGCTGGGAACTAGAACTCAGGGTCTTGTGCTTGGTAGGCACAAGCACTCTACTGCTGCATTATTCCTCCAGCCCCTCAAACACCCCTTTGAAGCTTCTGGGATAGGCAGATGATAGAGACATAAATGATTATTTCCCACATGAGGATGCACAGGAAAGGTGGTAAGAAGCAATACATATGCTACATTAAACCTCCACACAAAGCACAATCTAGTATCTGCCTCCCAGTTCTTCAGTCTGATATGATTTTTTTTCTTCATATTTAAAGCTGGCTCTCCTTTCTCTATGATTGTTTCTCTACTCAGCTCCTAAAGGGAATGTAAAAATGCAGGTGAGTTGTAAGGACCATTCTGTGAGTTCTACAGCAGAAAATTCATTCTCTAGAGCCTCCCCTTTTCTGGGATCCGTTTGCCTGGTGTCTCACCCCTGAGCTTCCCAGTCCTGCAGCAATAGGCACTGTCATCCTTATCCCTATAGAAGAGGAGTGTTTACCCAGAATATCCCATTGCCATGTATTCTCAGGGCACAGGGCCACTGTACAGTGTCGAAGGCATACTGCTCACTGAACAGCCCAGGACTTGAACAGCCTTCCTGTCTGGAGTTATTTCAGAGTCTGTTCCTAACTGGTTTGGTCTTTCTGTGCCACATCTCTATATTATGGGGCTTCTATCACATATAGGCGCTAAGCTTGCTTCTCTGCCACCGTATTTTCGATCTGCCCCTGCTCCCAGATGGATTCTAATTCTCCCTCCGTAGGCAAATGCTTAGCAACAAAGCCTAGAAGCCAGGGCTGCTTTCCAGTTCTCCAAACAGCATCTCCTTCTGCAAGGTCCTACCTCTTCAGTGAGTACTAATGTCCCTCATTCTTGGGCAGCAAACACAGAGTGCTACCCTAAGTTCTGCAACACTGACTGATGGCTCTTTCCCAGTCTCACACTTTCTTCCAGATAGTTCCTCTGCTTTTTAGGATGTCAGGAAGCCCTCCCAATCATTCTAGAATGGCTGGTTGCCTCTTCAGGGCAGTCCAGATACGTGGTTCATTATTTCCATGCACTGTCTTGAATCATCAGATTGCTAAGGATTCTTTCAACCCCTTCCAAATACAGAGAGATTTATACAGCCCACATATTATACTTGCAAAATACACGAGGCCTGATAAATTATACACTATTTATTATGCTACTAAAATGATACCCTTTGCTTAATTAAAATAGCCATATGCTGTAGTGCAAATCATTCTCATTCATTAAAATCCCAAAATGTTTTTTTTTTTCTTTTTAAAAGAGGACAGCCAGCAGCAGTT
Organism: Ctenodactylus gundi; assembly: GCA_004027205.1. Classification (NCBI taxonomy): domain Eukaryota; kingdom Metazoa; phylum Chordata; class Mammalia; order Rodentia; family Ctenodactylidae; genus Ctenodactylus; species Ctenodactylus gundi. The sequence continues at coordinate 269,643 of PVKB01002059.1, read as the reverse complement.
AGGAAGAATACAAACAGTTCACAGTTTTGAGGACATAACTCTACTAGAAATACACATGATGTCTCACCCCAAATGAAGCACAGCAAACATAGCCATCTACCTGTCCACGCAGCGAGTAACTGGTGAGCACTGGTGCTACATCAGACTCCTGGAAGTGCCAGGGATGTACCTTGGTCTTGCCTTTAAGGAGTACACAGGCTAGGTAAAGACAGAGTAGCCAACAAACAGGATGTAAACGCGGTAACAGTGATTAGCAGTGGGAGAGTGGGTTGGGAGGAATTCTAAGAGAAGGTACTGCCTGGGTTATATCTTGAAGGATAATTTGGTCTGGGAACTCTTCCAAGTTATTCCTCTTTCTGATAACCTTGTTTGTTTTCTTCTTAGTGATTACTAGTCCCAAATTTAGGATGATGTTTTCTACTTATTTGTTTACATGAATATTTTCTTATTTTCTAGATTTATCCTTTCATAACTTGAGAGTTCACAACTGCTGGTCATGTTCAATGCTCTAATTCCAGCATATATAACAGTAATTGACACAAATTTCAGCTCAAAAGTACATACTGAATAAAGGAATGAATGAATAGTTCCATAAAGGGGGTAGGGTGGGGAAGGAGGGAAGGGAGGGAAGGGGGAGGGACAAAGGAGAAAGAGAAAGTCCTTGTCACCTTGACAAGATACGTAGGTGCACAAAATGCTAAACTTCATTGTAAACCTTACATTTTGTAGTTATACATATCAATAAAACGGGGGGAAAAGAGAATTCATTAGATATTCAAAAAAGGAACGAATGAATAAACACTGACAAAAGAACAGCACATGCTAACTTCTAGAGTTAAGAGAACACACAATACGTTCTATGAAGGTTCAAAGCCACAAAGCCCCGTCCTGACACTCACCCTGTCTCCATTTTCCCTGCCCCTTTCCTCACCTCCCCACACTCCCTCCACAACCTCCCATCCACCTTTTCCCAATGGAATTGGGGTTTTACTACTGGCTCAAATAAGTAAGAACAATTTTGTCCTTGAATGACAGCATCTATATTTCTCCAAGGTTAATGGTTAGTGACTCTCAGGACATCTGCAGGAACTGTGAGACAGTATATTCACTGACAACCTTCCTGTTGCCCAGAGCCATCACTAAGGCCAGTACCCACACTTACACCTAGGAAGCCCTGTCCAAAGTGTTAATAGCACTGAGAACAGAGTTAGAAAAACCTGGACTCAAACCCAACCTACCTGGACTAAAGCAATGTGCTTAATACCTTGAGCTCCTTTTACATGTTAAAATGAGGGTAGAACTAAAAATATCCACCTGATAAAACTTTCAGGAATTACATGAGTCAATGGTTGCAAAATCCTCAGTTTATAGTAAACCCTCAATAAATGAAATTATATTAAGTGACACCTATGAGTCTTCCAGTTTTAAATCTCTGCCTCTTTTCATAAACACACATGTGTAGCTTATGTCCATCATTTTATTTAATTCTCACAGCTATTGCCTCAGACAGATACTTTTAACATTTTTGCACTGGACTGATGAAGCATCTGCAGATGAGAGAGCTGAGCATTTTTTCCAAAGCCATACTGCTGACAGAAGTGGGGTTCAATCCAATTCTGTATGAATCAAAGATCCTCTTAACCACGGCAGTATGCCGGATAACCTCCATCATCCTCCCTCTACTTGTGCAGGCACCCCTTCAAGGCATGAGGCAGAAGGAAGAGAATGTCCATGCTCAAGGAATTGCCGCAGCAAAACATATTGGCAAGGGGAAGAGGATTGACTGGCACGCCCATCCATGCAGCAGGCCCACTGTGTGCTCCCTCCCCCGCTCTGCTTTGGCCATGCTGATCTCTAGCACTTTCCACAGAGGACGTCAAAGCCCTAACCACCTGGGCCAAAGCCTGTTAAACTGGATTATTCCTCAGTTCTTGTCATGATGGAGGAGCGGGGAGAAGGGATGTCTTACTTATCTATGCTGAACATAATCTACATATGTATATGAGGTGAGCATGAAGTCCATGAGATGGAATGTAGTAGCCTGTATTTCTCAAAAATGATCATGACAATATCCACCCTGCATGTTCTTCTCCTAGAATCTTACCACCCTATGCATCAAGAAGTGGTGTTTTTTCTCATCCTTTTGAACCTGGGTGGACTATTAGTTTTAACCAGACAGAATAGTTTCCGTGCCTATTCTAACCATTATTAATAGATTTGTTTATCAGCGTTTTTGACAAAGCAAAGTCTTCTGAGAAGAAAGAAAAGTAGGGCTGAAAGGATGGGACGGAGCCAGTTTCGGGAGCTTTGAATCTTGACCTTTAGTCACTGGCTTACCATTTAGTAACTTTTGTCACATCTAACTATGACCTGTACTCTTAACAATTTTCCCACCCTATCCATGGTTTCCACACAATAAAAATATATTAAAAATTGTGTCCCATGCTCTGGTTTCTTTTCATATGGCATAAATCTTTCACTTTTTAATAAAAATTTTGTCTGTACTCAACATGTATATTTTTTCATTGCATTTATCTCTAAACAATAAAATACAACTATTTACATACCATTTACATTACATTAGATATTGTGAAGTTATCTACTAGAGATGATTTAAAATATAAAAGAGCATGTGTACAGGTTATATGCAAATACGGTGCCATATATAAGGAATTTGAGCATCCTTGAATTGTGATATTCACTGAGGAGTCCTGGAAACAATTCTACATGGATACTGAGGAAGAATTATAGTAGCAAAGCCACCTTTATATTAAAGATAAAGGTGTTCACATTTTTAAAACTTAGCCTCATTCTAAAAAATAAGCACGAATTTTATGTCTTTTTAATTATGTAACAACACAAAATGAACACATAATTTTGTAAATGTATCCAAGAGCCCCTTACTGTAATCCCCTGTGTGCCCTGAATGCCTGTGCCCTGTTTCAGAATCAATATCCCAGGCCATGAAGACCCACCCTGGATTCTGAGCAAAGATGAGATCTGAGTGACGTTTGAGGAAAAAATGACTCCTCTGCCAATAAAAATTAAACATTCCAAAGACTGGCAGAAGAGGATACTGTGGGAGAGGCAGGCAAGCTAGTAATAGACTGCATTACTGTAGTATCAAAGTAGTGGGATATATCTGGGCCCTGGCGCATGGGGTCATTTGATGACATGAGAGGCATAGATAAACTATGGTGTGCTTTCTTGGGTCAGAAATGTAAGTCATTTGAAGCAAATTAAAATATTACACTAATCTTATGGATGCATTAAATTTAGTAAAATATCATGGGAACATTTAATTAAAAACAGTTTATAAGTTGACCCTGGTGTGGGTGCAGCTTCAGTTAATGCACAGAGCAAGGAGCTCATGATTCTCTTGTTTAGTTCCTTGATCTCAGTTCTAGCAACATTGGAAGATCATCTGAGAAGCTTTAGATGTCCGGCGTCTTTTTCATTGCTATGACACAATACCTGAGACTGAGGTTTTAACAAAATACCTGAGACTGAGGTTTTTTTTTTTAATTTTAAGACAGGAGATTTATTTTGGCTTATGGTTCTGAAGGCTGGCAGTTTGTCAGCAGCCATTAAGCTTCTAGCAAGAATCTTATTCTCCTCCAACTCATGGCAGAAAACAGAAAAAAAGCGCAAGACTCTGCCTTTGTCTATTGACCTAGTCACTTCTTAATGGCCCCACTATCTTTCAACATGTTGGGAATCAAATTTTGACATGAGTTTGAGTGGGGAAAACTACATCCAAACTACAGCACCTAGACCAGTTCTCCACCCCATAGTGACCTCCGAACTTTTTGACACCAATGGCTGGTTTAGTAGAAGACCATTATCCCAAAGATGAAGGTGGAGGTTGGAGTGCAGAGTGTTCTTGTTATGCAGTAGGATGTTGGAGGATAGTTTTCAAAAGGCAAGCAGCCCCTGGAGAAGAGAAGGGCTCAAAGTTCAGCCTTCTGTTAGATCAGCAGCAGTGGCATTAGAACTTGATAGGAGCATGCTGACAGGAGGTGGAGTTTCATTTGCAGCTCACCTCCTGCTTGCTGCCCTCAGACCCAATGGTGTGGTCCTTTCAAGGCTATGGACTTGGGGTTTGGGACCCCTGCTCTACCCTAGATTACTTACCTAGACTCTAAACTCCAAAGATAAAGTCCAGGAGTCTGCACTTTTAAAGGCTTCCCAGCTGAATTATTTAGGTAATCAATATTAAGAATCACAATTTTAGGGCACATTTGTTAGAAAGCGTAAGAAATATTTAAAGACAGTAACTAGCAACTGAAGATAGGAAGCCTGCTGAGGAGGCTGTTCTATAGTCTAGGAGGAAAATCAATATATTTTCATTCACATATATTGGAATCTCTGCAAATATCTGCCTAGCACACTCACAGTAGAGACATAAACTATAGAAAATGCATATTAACTCCTCATGAGTGCACAGATACCAACAACACGTCAGCTAGGTTTCATCTGTCAAGTAAACAGGGCTCGCTTGCAAAATCAAGTTAACTCATACAACAATTCTACAGGGCAAAGACATAAAATCATGAACTGTGAGTCTATGTAGACTGGTTTGTCTAAAATTAGACTGAGTTCTGACAAATTAGATCTACCAAATTTGGGGTTCTAATTCTACTCATCCATAATCCAGAAATCCCACAAGAAGGAAATACATTTACAGAAACATGCACAAATGTATATTCACATTCACAGAAGTATTAGTTAGTTAGGTTCAACTGTGAAGTTCAAATACCTCAAACTGTCCTGAAGGGATCTGTGAAGGTTTTGTTACTACTACTGCAGGTCTCACTTCCTCAGAGCCCAAGGCCCAGGGCTCCCTTCTGAGTTCCTAATGGGAGCAGGCTCTCTGTCCTATTTTTGAGGGCCACTTGGCAGAGGACAAAAAGAACTTACTGCCCCAATCTCAGAGCAGTACTTCCCTTGTTTCACTGTGAGTTCTTGCTCCCTGGACCCCCAAACAAGGGGCCACTCAGAAATCAGAGCTATGGAACAAGGCAGCATTGTCCCCTAGGCCCAGGCTTTTCAGCAAGTTGGGTGAGACAAAGAGATGAGAAATTTTCCTGGGCCTCAGAGATCTACAGAGAAGCTGGCACCTGGGAGAGACAATTTTACCAAGAAACTGGTCAAGTTGGACTCTTCCAAACTGTCTCGAAGTCTTGCTTTGCTGCATCCTCCAAGAGCTCTTCTCTTGAGCCCTTGTTTCAAAGAACCACCTCTGCAAGTGACGCTCACCTCAGCCTCCCCATCGCATTATAGCACCTTGGGCAAGTCACCAGTTAATTGTGAAAAAGTAGAGAAAGGTGCTAGGATAAAGGTACTGTGGCCCTACCCTAAGGTTTCAACTTCATACCACAATATCCTATCCCAAAGATCTAGCTTCAGGTTATAGAAAAGAAGTCCCAGTCTGGCGGCTGGCCTCCAGGACCAACAGTCGATGTACAATCCAGCCACTTTCTCTGCACACTGAGGTGAGGTCCCTAATCCTCATACTCAGCTCATCATCCTAACAATTGGTGACAATAGTTAAGAAATTTTTGAGATGATCAGTAATTATGAGGAGTCCCCACTCTGGGCCCTGCCAAAATTTCCACAGAACTTCAACAAAACTCCCAAACTCTGCTTTACATCAGAGCCTCTTCCAATGACCCTTTTGGCTCCACACAAAACACTTGGCATCTTCAGTACAAGTTTCTTTGAGGCTCAGCATCCTCTTTTTTTTTTTTTTTTCCTAGATGGTACCTTTCCCATTTCTACCTACCACATACCAGTTAGGGCGCCTTTAGCTGAAAGTTATAAAATAATCAATTATAACTAGCTTTTAGAAAAAGTTATTCACTCAAAGGATTAAGGCATGGCAGTCTTCAGGTGGGAGCAAAGGACTCCCCGCTGTTTCTCTAACATGTACTCAGATGTACACTTTTCTATGTGTTAGAGGACAATAATCACGACTGCATAATGGCCTTAGCATCACAGCTCACTGGTACATACCCAATACCCACAAGAGAGTTTCTTCATGTGACACCTTGTTAAGAGAAAACATGCCACTCTTACGGCAATCTCCAGAAAACCTCCTTTAGGAACTTCTTCATAGTGGTATCTTCCAATGGGATTCTAAGTCTATGACCAATGATGGATTAAGGAATAGACATCTGACCCAAAATGAGCTAATCAGGAAAATTCATTCCATTAGTCATTGTTATAGTTTACATGTAAAGTGTCCCTCAATGACTCATGTGTTGGGGGCTTGATCTCAGTGCAATCATGTTCATAGGAGGGCCCATAGCGGTGAATGGATTATGAAATAATTACCCTAAATAGAGAGTTAATAAAGAATTAATAGAGAATTGATGAGTTCATGGCCGAATGGTATACTCGGAGGAAAGGCTCAATGAGGCAAAGTCACTGGGGGCATCAAAGGTATATCTCGTCCTCCCAAGCCCGTCATTTTCCAGCTGCCCGAAGGTGAGCAGCTTCCCTTGCCACACCCTTCCACCATGATGCTCTCCACACCACAGGCCCAATGTAACAAAGAAAGCAAACTACGGAGTAAAATATCTGAAACTCTGGGCCGAAATTAAACCTTTCCATCTTGAAGTTACTTTCTCAGGTATTTTGTCACAGGGACAACAAGCTGACAATAAAATCACAATCTTTAGTTTGTGTGTGGGCCTATCACCCAGACAGGCTGGTTATAATTCTTAGAAATTTCCTAGCTGCAGCTGGTGTCTAAAGCCATCTTTCTCTGGTTATCATATCTATGGTTCCTAGCCTAGGTTTGGGAGCCACCACCCATCTTAAAGGTCTCACAGAGAAACTGTTTCAGAGGATGATTCCAGTAATTAAAGAAACTTGGTCAAAAGGCAGAGCCACAGCATCCTGACAGAGTGTGAGTTTCTAATACCACCTCTGCCTGTGGCTTGTTTAACCTCTGTTTTTCCAGTATTTTGTTTGAATTCAGTGGTACTGTAACTCCCTGCTGAAGGTGTTCCCTTATACCTATCGATGCCAATCACTAAGTCCATAAATGGCGCAGGGAAGCGAGGATGAGATACTGCTCAGTTTGTCAGATTTGCTCTGGAAAGGAAGAAGGAATGGCCTCCGCCTGAGCTATGTAGGAGAGGAACAGATTTCAGAATAAGTCTGACCTTGTGTTACAAGGGAAGAATCAGGCAGGGATTGGATGTTGTATGAGCAACACAGTGTCCATTCTAACAACCAGATGACCTCCACGGTCAGCACATTACCTGAATGCAGCTATTTCTCCAAGCTACAAAAGGAAGACATCCGAGCCAACTCATTCTATCTGTTGCTGGGATATCTCATCCACTAGTTACCAAGGACAGACAAGTGGGAGGTGTTTTTACAAACTCAGCATGTGGATGGGGCGGGGGGTTTACACAGAGTCACTGTGGGATCCAAATCAGTATCACCTAGGCAAGCATGAAAAGCGCACATTATTGCAACACAGGAGGCTTGGGTGGAAGCCTCGCTACCCAGAGCTACCTCACTTCACCTGTTGGAATGGGGAAGGATTGATCCCACAACAGAGGCCTGCTCTTGAGGACCTTGAGGGCTGTCGCTACAGAAGCATCTTGTTTCTTTGAGTTTGTCTTTACTTATTATTCAATATACATTTTAGGAGCAACTACTATGCAACCCTAAGAATATTTTACCTTTACTTTTGTTTCTCCTTCCTCCTTGTTTATTTTCTTTCTTCCTTGCTTCCTGGTTAATCCATGGCTCTTTTCTATGCTGTCTTTTCCTCTATCAGTTTTTTTCTCTCTCTGATAAATTTGCTTGTGTAATCTACGTTGTAGCTTCCAATTTACAAAATGTATAAAATACTTTTGTCCAAGAACTCCAGGACTCACTCCTGGGCATAGAGGAAAGGAAACACAACCAAAAGAGAAAGAAATAGTATTATTTTTAGGAGCAGGGTCCTTTTGAGCTGGAAAATTCTATACTCAAATCCCTGGACAGAAGGTTGCCTCTGGAGGAAAGAAAATTAGCCACTAAAGTCCCAAACTTGCCAGCTGGGACAGGAGTCTTCCTGAGGCCTGTTTCCAGGAACTAGCAATTGCCATGCAAAAAATACACAAGGTGGCAAAGTGCTGGGGACAGACCTCAACTACACAGAATTATGTGCCGAAAAGCAGAAGAACCACACCAGCATACTTAAGCTTGAACCAAACTGATGTCCTCACATCTTTAGGAAAAATTAAAAATATTGTTCACCATTTGCAAGGAAAATCTTCATGAGGCAGTTTAAACTAGAAACAAACGTATGCATTTTCTGAAACTCTACTGAACTGCTCTAAGTTCAAAAGCAATTTTCTACTTGCCAAATCTAAAGGTTTCTCTGGAGTCTTCACCCTGCTGGTCTCTATGAAGCCTCTCTCTCTGTCTCTCTCTCCTTTCTTTTATTCTTTTCTTCCTTTCCTCTTTTGTTTTATTTTCTTGAAGTATCTCTTCCTGCATTCTCACCTCCTTGAAATTTCCTCTACCACCGACTTTTGAAAGGGTATTTCTGGTTCTCCTATCCCTTGAGTTCCTTTTTCTTCCTGGTCTTCTTGCTAGCTTCTTTTCAACAGTGTTTGTCCCTTCCATATTGCTGTGTGTGTGCTTCCTCCTCTACCTTCCTTTCTTCATACAGAGCCTCTCACAAGAGTTTGCACCCACACTCTATGGAGATGATTCGTCAAATGATAACCACCAAACAGCTTTCCTTGCAAATTCAAAACCTACAATTTTGGTTGCCCAAAAGGCATCTTCACAGGAAAGTCAAACCTAAGTTTTTCAAAACATAATTCATCTCTCCCACTCCAATCTTCTCAAACTCACCAGAAGACTTCCTTTCCAGCTGGATACGTGAGCCAAAACCTTGAAGCCATCTTGAAGCCTTTTAATTCAGCTGCCTCTGTACCTGATCAGGTGCTGAGCTCTACCCTGTCTAAACTGCAGACTCCTTGCTCTTTATAGAATTTTTTACAATAGAGTATCACTGCCTTTATCCAATCCAAGCCATTACTCTTCCTCATTCACTATAGCAACAGCCTTCTGACTAATTTTCCTTCTTCAACTCTGTCTTTATCCTGGCCATCCTTAGTCAAGGTAAGATTGTCTTTCTGAAACATTAAGTCTGTTGCTATGAAGAGACCTCAACAGTTTCTCTTCTGTTCATAATGAAGCTCAAATCTTTTAGCATTCCTGTCCTTGTGCTTCCTTTCTTGCCTTACCACTTTCCACTATGTATTTATATTTGAGCAGTTTCTTGAAGAAACACCTATTCTTTCTTGTTTATGCCCCTGTCCAGGGTCTATCCTCTTTCTGATATTTCACTTTCATGTCGTATCTACACTGTCATGGCAGCTTTTAGTGCTTAATATCTGGAAATTTTTAAAAGAGTTGGTGATTGAATAAATTCTTGAAAAATCCATGTTCCTCCTTTAAGACTTGGCTCGGTCTTCACTACCCTTAGAAGATCTGCTTATGTTTGCAGGGATAGAGTCCTTCTTCCCTAATTCCATAGTAACTCCTATGTTTCTTCTTGTGGGTTGCTTCGAACACATTTTAGTTTATTTAATACCTTACAACAAATTTTGTGAAATACTTGAGAATATGAACAGTGACTTGGTTTCTCTCCAACTCTCAGAACAAAGAATAGATCTTAAGCAAATTATTTGTTGAACTATAAGACATAAAAACACAATGCACCAAAATATCTTACAAATGGGATCCTACAAAGACTCTTTTGTTCAATTCATACACACAGCTTTAGAATCAAAGTAGAGTTTGTGACATGGCAGGAGAGCAAGCACCTGACCTCAATGGGGTGGGCTGAGCTGCTGCTCCCTCTGTAAGAGCAAAGAACAAAAAGAGCTCCCACGTTGTCATTCTTAATAACATGTGGGCAGCAATCGGGGATTAACAGCAGTAGTTAGAGCAAGTCCTCTTATGTTTTATGTGCAAACTAGAAAAAATAAGCAAACACAACAGCAGAAACCAATGCAATTACTCTGTCTCTTTTTAACAGTGACAGCAAGCAGCCCATCGATGCTAATTACATGGGGGTTGGGGGCCTTCCTGGTATGCAGGAATGGTAAAATTGTTTCATAAGAAAAGGTTGAACTGCAGATTAAATGTCAATATTTTGATCCTTTCCAGGATAGCCAGCAATGAGAAGCAATAGCAGACCAAGGGTTGTGCCATCTGAGGAAGCTCTAGCCTCATGGTAAAGCCAGAAGGGTAGCTTTATCTAACCCAAGGTACCAAGAAAAGCCAGAGCTTTATTGCTGCCTAGAAATATTGGACTTATACATGCTTATTTGACTTACATAAAAGGAGCCTGAGTTCTCAGAGGGCAATCTGGTGATGAGAAATTCATCTCTGAGGAAGACCAGGAGAAGAAGAAGGAGACAGAGGTGAAGATGAAGATGGAGAAGGAGGAGTCAGAGGTCAAAGACAGCCAAGTTCCCCATCTGCTTTCTTTCTAAACTCTCGGCCTGAAGTTACCAAGAAGGTACACACTAGTTCTGCACACGAGACTGCTGCTGCCACATCCAACTCTCAGCAAGGCACACAATGCCAAATGTGTGGGAGGTCCTAGAACCAGAACCTCAATAGAGCGACAGGTGACATGGGGGATGGGAGGTGAAGATTCCTATTGAGACCCTTTGGAAGACTTCTTGGTCTCACCCAAAATGGCAATGTGAAAGGGATAAATGTTGAAGATGGCATACAGGATATTCTTGCATACATTCTAGAACTGTTTTGGGAGTCATGCACTGAAGGTATTTTATCTAGTGGTGACAGCCTTTTGAAGTTGAGCATTCAAACCCCTAATCAGCAGTTCTCCATCCCCCTCCAATTATTACACATATTTTCTTTGGACCACAAGTGGTAAAATGAGCATCATAGTAGTCATCCACTGGGACAATTATTAGCTTGTTCTCCTCCATAAAACTTGCCATAACGTTCTCAAGCTTTTCCTTAGAGTGCATCCATATGATGAACAGATGGGCCAAGTGAGAACGGTGAGCTCATAAGTTGCTCGGAGTGAGAAAGTGGGGCCAAGAGCAGGGAGGGCCAGGGGAGGGTCAAACTGCACCATGGCAGGAGCCACCCCTGCAGTGTGCATGTCAAGGCTTCTGTCATCAGGCCAACTCCCTTAATGGAATAAAACCTATCAGTCCTTGTGTCAATAAACTAGAAATCTCCAACAGTCATGTGAGCAGTTTGTTAAGAATACATAAACCATGAAGTCAGAAAGTTAGTACTTAAGATCATCTCCAAAAACACATTTCAGAATGTAATCAGTCATTCATCTGTAATCATTCATTCATCTGTACTTCCCTGCAGAATCTAAGGACATCTAAATATTTAAAACCAAAGATGAGGTAAATAACACGTATAGCTTTTGTTTTGGTATGGTATTTTAATTGTTTGAAGAGCTGTTTATATAATGAGGAGGTACCTTTAAATTAGTTATAGTAAACCAGGATATCTTGAAAAGAGAAACAAGTTTCATCATTGTGTCTCCTGCCCCACTGCTATGGCCCTTCCCCATATTCATGTCCGTGGGCCTCCCCCCTCATACTTTTCTGGGAACTAATCCTTCCTCCAGGCATGTTGCCATAGAAACTGCCCAGTTAGGCAATAATATCCACCCCTTGGTGACTGGATGGTGGCAGATACCCAGGGCCAACTAGTCCTGTAAGAGTTCTATGGATGTTTTTTTCTTCCTCTTTTCTCCCTCTCTCCCTTTCTTTATTCAGGCAGAATTGTACAAAAACTGCAAGTACTTAAAGGATACAATTTGATAAGTTAGAACACATCTATATATATGCATGGTACCATCAAGATAATCACAGTAAAAATAAACATATTCAACACCTCCAACAGTTTGTGTTCCTCTGTTACTTTTGTTTTGCATGAGGGCACGCGTGTGTGAGTGTGTTTGCATACATTGATACCATAACACTAACTCTAATCTCTCAACAATTTTTTAAACCAATGCAGTATCATTAACTATTGGCATATGTTGTGGAGCACATCTCCAGATCTTTTCATCTTGCATAACTGAAACTTTATACATGCTAAATAACAGCTCATCATTTTCTCCAATTCCAAGTCCCTGGCAATTATGATACACCCGCTCTGACTTTGAATATTTTACTTTGCACTTTGTATAAGTAGATTCATGAAGAATCTGCCTTTTTGTTTCTGACTCATTTCAGCAATTATAATGTCCTACAGGTTGAACCTTGCTGTCAATATATGGCGAGATTTTTTTAAAGGCTGAATAATATCCGTGTGTGTGTGTGTCTGTGTGTGTGTGTGTGTACCACAGTTTCTTCATCTGTTCACATGTTGACAGATATTTAGGTTGTTTACATGTCCTAGTTATTAAGAAGAATCTGAAAAGTACTTAACGTATAAAATCTGCATGGAACTCTGATAATTCATAAGAAAGAAATGAATAATTCAAAATAGGCACAGGATTTGAAAAGACAATTCTCAAAAAGGGGGGGGGGGCATACAAAGGGCCAATAGGTATATGGAGAGGTGACCAGCACCACTAATCATCAGAGAAATGCAAATTAAAAACACAATAGCATCTTCCACCTGTTAGGATGGCTACTAAAAAAAAAAAACCAAGATAACAAGTATTTGAGAAATCATGGAGGTGTTGAAACATTTGTGACTGTTGGTGGGAATGTATAGCCACCATGGTATACACTCTGGAGTTTTCTTAAAAAATTAAAAACAGGTCTATCATATGATTGAGCCATACCATTTCTGTATATTTATCCAGAATTGAAATAAGTGTCTCAAAGAGATATCTGCATTCCCCTATCATTGCACCATTACTCATAGTGCTCTTCTTCTGGTTTCTATACTTGGAAATGAGGGAAAACAGCTATCTTTTCTTCTCATGGAAAAAATCAGGAAAACTTGAGCTGCATTCCAAGATACCTAGTAGGTTCATCTTTAAGAAAAACCGGCTTCATTTCTTCAGGAACAAATGCAACTTGTGAAATATTCCAATGACTTCTGACTCAAAGCACATTCTATTACTCAGTACTATGTTAAATGTTCATTAAAGAACATCAATGTACGTAGGATTCTCCCTGCATGTAGTGACTACAAATCACTGTATTCTAATGAATCTGTCTTTTGGCCAAGACACCTATGCCAATACCACTGATCAATATGGTGATTATGGTCAATAAATCTGACTAGTGTTGTTTAATGGGCATTCATTCTGTGACACTCGGTTTGGGTAACTTCTTGTAATCCCTGCAAATAGAAAGACAGTAGGCTGAGGAGAGTGTCAGTGGCTTGACATTTGAGTCCACGCCACAAGGCAGCAGGTATGGCAAGATGGAAGGGATATTACAGCATGATCTATGGCCAACCACAATAAGGGAAAACTGTTTTTTCCAGCATTTTAAATGTTTTTTGTGGTAAATAGATTGCAAAATGGTCCTAATTATTTTATGCAGTTGGCGATATGGAATTATAGTTCTTCCCACGAACAAGTAGAATCTATCTCCTTTGCCATAAATATGGACTGGCTAACTTGTTTTGGCCCCAGGTTTACAACAGTGATGGTAGCTCTGAGCCTAGGTCTCAGAAGGTTTTTTATGATACAATTGTCTTGGAATATTGACCCTGACTGATTTGCTGGAGGATCAGAAACCTTAGGAAGACAGCCCTTTGTCCTAGTCACAGGCATGTCAGGTTAAGAACAACCAATTATCTCTTCTATTAAAAGGTAAGAGACCAACAAGATCCCTGAGGCCAGCAAAAGAGAGCCCAGTTGAGACCAGAAGAAGCACCTATCTGATTTGTACCTTCATGAACTATAACAAATACTTTCTAGCTTAAGCAAATGAGTTTTGGGATGCTTTGTTATGCAGCAATAGTGAGCTAAGACTTTTCAATGTCAGAGTAGATAAGGGGTGTGAATTCACTTGCTGAATCTTCCTGGAGCCACAGCATATAACACCACACAAAGGGAAGAAATTTTAGCTTTTAAAGCACATTCATCCAGGTAGATTCTATCATCCAGATAGAAAACAATGAGTCCACAGTAGGCCACTTCCTGTCCTGTAGCCCTCATCATTCTTTCTCCTTCTCTCTCTTTTATAAGTTTTCCTACTTTCTACCTAGGCACAATGACCTAAATTGTATTCTGCTTTGTCTTTATAATTAGATGAAGAAATACATACTATAAAAATAATTTCTGTTGTAATTAGCCAAATTGAAATCATAAAAGCTTTGCTACTAACAAGAGTAAGCTCTGATTATTGGACAAGTGAGGTGACACTGAACTTCTCTACAGTGCCTGGCAAAACAGAGTCTCTCAGTTCACACCAGGTACCATCAATCTTAAAGCAGGCACCTGAGCACTGAACCACCTTTGACGTACTCAGTGCTGTACCAAGTAGTGCGTGGCAGTCAAAAGACATAGTACAAATAGGCAGAGTTGTCACACAGGTAGGATCCAGGGTGACATTTCTGCCACATTCACTACTGTGTATGTGAGTTGGGGCCAACCTACCATGTGAATATTATTTCTGCTTCTAGAATAGTCTTTTGACTTTGAAATCCTTCTCAAGCACATTATGGGACATTTACATGACCTCTCACAACATCCTTTCATTTTATAAACCCACATCTCCATGAAATAGAGATGATGTTTCTAGCTCCCTTAGGTGTGAGAAGGCAAAATTAAAATTCAATGATTTAAAAAATTGGTTTGGTTTATGCAAAACACAAAACCTATCTTCTCCACAGCTGTAATGCAATGTCCCTAAGGGGTTCTCTATGTGTGTTTATCCAATTTTTATTTGCTTATCTGTGGTTCAATTTCCATGACTTTTATTTACTTTTTTGCAAGGTCCAAAATCTCTTTGAGATATACCTTAATGGAAAATAGCACAAACTATTTATAAGGCTTATAAGACAGTCAAGTCATGAGAATTAGAAGTCATTATCTTTCGTGAAGGCAGCAAATGGTTGTCTGAATAGGGTTGATTTTGGTGATACATATTATAAAGGAACAAATTACTAATGAAGTGCTAAATTACTGGAAACATCCTTGTTACTTATTAAACACTTTGGTTAATCAGAATGGAGAAAATAAAGGGTTGAAGCACATTGTAATACCTCCTTTGAGGCCAGGTCCGAATCAAATAGGTGTAAAAATCTGTAGCCCAGCCCAGCCCAGCCCAGCCCAGCCCAGCCCAAGGGCATCCTTTCAGTTGTGAGCTTCCAACTACCTGTGAGAGACGCTCTAGGGAGGAGCTGCTGACCAAGTTCTAAATAGACCTTGAGTGCAGGAACAGATGTCTTCCTATGTCTAATACGGGTGGCACTGGCTAATCATCTTGGGAGTGCCGGGTTTGTTTTTAAAGAGCTTAGAAAAAATACACATGGAAGTAAAGCAAAATGAAGCTGGGAGAAAATAATATGGAAGCACAAGTCTAGGGAAACATTTAATATTTTCTGTTTTGGAAACTCCCACTCTTTAGGCCAGGGGTCCCCAGTATTTGGGTTATGGACCAGCATGTTAGGAATTGGGCTACACAGCAGAAGTGAGAGATGGGCCAACATAAGATTCATTTGTATTTGTAGCCAATTCTCATTACTCACGATGTCAACTGAACTCCACCTCCATCAGACCAGTAGCAGCATTATATTCTTACAAGAATGTGAGCCCTACTGTGAATTACACACGGAAGGGATCTAGGGTGGACATTTTTCATGAGAATCGAATGCCTGATAATCTAAACTGGAGCTAAAGCAGTGATACTAGTGTTCCTCTCCTTCACATATGTGGAAAAATTATCTCCTTCAAAACCTGTCCCTGGTGCCAAAAAGGTGGGGAATCACTGATTTCTAAATGACATAATTGAGAGGGAAGGATACCATAGGAGTCTTCCATATTCCCAACCTCCCTCTCCCACTTCAAAATTTTGTCCTAATAACTGCCTTCCAATCTTATTACATGACCTAAGTCCTTCTCTACTGTTTATACTTCTGGCATATAAGAATTTATAAATAATATTCACACTCTAACCTATGGGATAATCAACTTCAAGCTCCAGCTGTCATGTGGTACATGGAGCTCAAGCCCAGAACTCGATCCCAGGTCTAGCTCATAAACTGCTGTGTGATTGGGAAACTCTACTCATCACTCTACCTCAGTTTTCTCATTTTTTAAAATGGAAGTTCAGAAGGTAAAAATGATAAATTCTTTGCCTTTAAAAAGCTGCTTCTAGCTGGAGAAACACTCTTGTAAATACATAATTACAAAACTGAAAATAATTTTTGAAACCATAGTGAAAATGTCATGAAAATACTGAATAATCATTATGACTGGGTTGGGGGGGGGGGGGCGGGCGGTGAAAGTGCACAGAGGAGATGCCTGGGAGTTAATGTTCATTCAGAAGTAAAGGACCCCCAGCGCAGAAGAAAGAGTCCACATAAACATGAAGGGGAGAAATGCAGGAAAGATGCCAGAACTGAGCACTCTGTGGGATAACTGTAGGACGGTACTGAAGTTCATAGTAAGTTTAAAAAGCAGACAGGAGCTTAGTAATGAAGGGCCCTTTCTGTTAGATTAAGAAGACTGTGTTTATTCCACTGACTAAAAGAACTATCGAAGGCCTTTAAGGAGAGTTGCCAGACCAAACCAGTGCCTGTGAGAGTGTAACTCTGACCTGCAGATGGAGCAGGGGATAAAAAGGTGGGAAATGGAAGAAGGTCAATAAAGAGATATTGTGAAAGGGCATGACAGAGACAGTAACAATGGCAGTGTAGGAGACAAGGTCCAAAGATTCGCAGAATGAGGACATGGAAGAAATTTTTTATTAATATGATGCAGAGTGTGGAGAAAGCAGATGTCAGGTTACCTGCAAAAAGATTATTGATTTGGATATGCAGATGGAAGCACAAGGACTCTTTCAGAAACAGTGAATAGTGAGACTATGACAAACGGTTTCTGTTCTGTGTTATATTTGAAGTGCTAAGAGGCAGTCAAATGAACACATCCATGGGCAATAGGAGAATGCACTGTGAAGTTGAGAGTCTAAATAGGTGCCTTCTTCTGGGATTCATCTATAGAAGTCATGGTGAAGTCATGGAAACTGATAAAATCAGCCAAACAGAATGCACAATGACAAGACAACATAGTGAAGGACAGAGCCATGTGAAAGAAGCCCTACTTAAGGATCTAGTGAAAGAAGAACCAGGAAGACACTGGGATAGGGTTATCAAGGAAGTGGGGGAACCAGAAGAAGGTACCACAGAAGCCTGGAGGGGAATGTTTCCCAAGGGACCAGTGAGCAGAGTCCAAGTGGGGAAAAAAAATTCAAGTGCTAACCAGGAAAGTCTTCACTGTTTGGGGAACAGTAGGCGGTTTATTGATGACTTTTCAATGAACAATTTCCAGGAATGTTATGTAAAATATGGGTTGCAGAAAGACAAGGTAGCATTAGAGTCAGCAAATGTAAGCTCCTTTCAGTGTATCTGCAATGAAGGAAGGGAGACTCAGAAGATGGCTAAAGAACAGTACAAAGAGATTTTTGTTTAAAGTAGAAGAGATCTTAGGCATGTGTACACTGAAGAGATTAGAAAAAGGGGTATCCAAGATTCCTTCCAGTGTTGTTGATCTTTGATTCTAAGGACTACATTTAAGAACAGAGCAAAATCGCCTCCCATTATTGAAGGATTTCTGGTACAACAAGACCTATAAATTGCACAATGCCACATTACTTGATGTGGTGACTAGTCCTTCTGCTTGTGTGCTCACCTTTGTGACCTCAGATCAAAGTATTTTGATGAGCTCTGAGTCTACCCAGCATTTGGGAAGAGTGCACTAGGGTCCAATGGCATAGAGACCACTCCAGGTTTATGTCATAGGTCTCTTTCCCATCCGTCTCTGTACCCAGCATGTGCAGCCTAAGATTTTCAGACCTCAGAGTCACCCACAGTCTTCCCTCGTGTTCATTCCAAAGTCCTTGGTGTAACTGAAAAGAGAAATCATGACCAAAGCCAAGTGAATAGGATTGAAAAAAAAAAAAAGAATATGAGTGGGAGTATGAAAAAGAGAAGGATAATTTCTCTCCACCCGCCACCTCTGGATTTTATAGTAGATCTTACATTTGTTACCTCGGTAGCTTTCTTTCCTCCCGTCTGTTTTAATATTGTCAAAGGAATACCAAATCTAACATGACAACAGAAGATTTAAGCACTCGATCTATTTTAATCCTTCAGCAACATGTTTCTGAAATAATTTTTAGAAGGTGTTTCGACTTTCAGAAGGAAGAATCTTATCTTCAGTGAATTACTATTTATTGAGGTTTTAATACATGTTTGGTTTTTGCTTCTCTTTTTTTGCTGGCAGGCTGCTTTTTGTAGCTCATTAAAGTGAAGATTATCTTCCAGGGAAGAAAAGCACAAAGCCTTGGCTTTCAGGCTGGGTAAAGAAGTGTTAGAAACACAAGTAAAAACTTCCACATGATCAGTTTTAATCTCACCTGCTGAGGTGGTTTTTGCTACTTAATGATATATTTGGGAAATGGATGTGACACTAAAGTTCACCCCTAAATAGAGCTCAGAGTGAAGGGAATGAAAATCACAAATTAGATTCACTTGCTGTGCTGGATAGGGACATTTTCAGTCTTCATCCGATTTGTGACACAGAGAATCAAGCAATGGTACTGGAATCTGCCTTCTGGGGAGGAGAGCCGGGGGAGGCTCAGTCAGTTTTCTATTTGCTTGTTTTTTCTGTCCAGTCATGTGAAGAAAGTTGGCTGGGAGTTTTTTTTTTTTTTTCTGTATTATTGTTGTCTATGACACAATCGCTACATTATACTGAAGCCTTTTGAAATGCCTGTATATGGCTCAACTGCCCATTCCCACTGTGCATGAGCGGAACACCACGTAGCCTTAGGGAAGCCTAGGGTCCTCTACTGTGGCCTGGGAGAGGGGTTTCTATCTTCAGAACCTTCAGAGAATCTGTCAAAACCTGCATAGGCAACACAGAATTCCCAGAAAGCTATGTTGTGTTTTCATGCAAAGAATTAACTTCAGCTCTTAAAAATTTAGCTTTTGAAATTACATAAATGGTGATTACAACCTGGGAAATCGTGGCCTAGAAAATTTATCTTCTTGTCTCCAGCCCTGTAGTAAGGATGCTGGGTCCAAGATGGAGTTCCCATCAGTCCAAATCTTGATATTGTAGACGTAACTCAAACTTCCTAGCCAAAAAAAATATGGATTTAAATGTTGCCCCTCACACTGGCCAACTGTTTCATACAACCTCCCCAGCTCAGATTACTTATCTGTAAAATAAAAAATAGAAAGGCTTAGCTTCCAGAGTAGTGTGAAGGAATAACAAAACAGTTGAAATGGATTTTGATTAACAATTATTTGTTAAATGTTCTCAAGGCATCAGCCACTGTCCTTGACACACAAGATCTGCAATAAGCGACATGGAGAGCTGATGCAGGCAGTGGGCCTGGCACAGTGGCTCTTGCTGACATGGTCACTGACAGGTCTGAGATTCATATTAGAACAATGTTTTGCTTCCCAACAGCTACATCTTAGTCCATATGTATCTTCCCAGTTATCAAACTCAATCATCAAAATTTGACAACAGCATGGCAAAAGAACTAAACCTTGTTTGAAACAACTCATAGGAGATTCTGAGCTCTCCTCCTTTGGAATCGCCAGTCACCAGGACCCATAACCATCTGCTGCAGTATGGAGTGCACTGTTGAGGTGCACGGGCTCTTGGCAGCGCCACCCTTAGGCATGATGAGTTCAGGTGTTTGGAGCTCCATCACTAAGGAAAGCTAAGCATTGTTGAGATATCACAAGGAGACTATTACCTGACAGGGAAAGAGCTGGCCTCAACCTTTGCTTATAGGCATACAGAAATCAAGCTATGAAAACATCCTCCTGAGTAACACTGAGTCAGCCACACGTGACTTGTACCCTTCACATGACACGAGCACAAAGCACATTGTATCCGGGTTCCAAGTACTGTGATAGATCCAGGGGCACCATGAGGTCAAGCAGAAAAAAAAAACTATAGGCTTTGTGAGTCTCAGTCTCTGTTTACAACTACCTAGGTCCATTCTTGCAGTGGTGGTGGTGGAAAGGGAGAATGAGGACAATCAAAGACAGTATGTAAATAATTGTACATATCTGTCTTCTAATAAAACTTTCTCCACAAAAAAGTGACAGTCCATACTTGACTTATGGGCAACAGTTTGTCAACTCTTGACCTAGAGAAGAAGATGAATAAACCTAGATAGCACCAACTAAAAATCATTGTGATAGGAATGAGTGATGAGTGCTGCTCTTGTCTGAATATACATGTTCCCCATAATTCATATGCTGAGGGGTGATTATTACTTTCATAAGGAGATTTAAAGGAATCGTCTGCCTCCACTTATGTTCGACCATGTGAGGACTCAGCAAGAAGGCATCATGTAGCTTATGCCAAACAAAAAAATCTGCCAATAACTTAACCTAGAATTTCCTAGCCTCCAGAACGGGGAGAAATAAATTTCTGATGGTCATAAATTACCCAATTTAAGATATTTTGTTATAGCATCCCAAAATATATAACCTGTTTAGGATCTTGCTTCGGCAACTCAAGGAGGGTGTTGTTAATCTCTATGTCCTTGCTGAGAGACCAGACCTCCTAAGGACCACTGCTTTATGGTTCAAGAGAATGTTACAACAGTCCAAGAGACGGAAGATGAAGATTTGAACTGGCCAATGATTTCTGAACCAGAGTAGAGAGAAGATTTAGAACCGTTTAGCAGGTAAGTGAACATGTTATGGCAATAGAGAAAGGGCAGGTCCATTTCACTGAGCATTACTGACCTAAGTTGTCTGTAGTACATATACATTCAAATGAAAATGCAAGAGAGAGAGAGAGAGAGAGAGAGAGAGAGAGAGAGAGAGAGAGAGAGAAAGATATGAGAGAGAGAGAGTGTGAGAGAGAGATTCTTTGGGGAAAAGCAATGGAAA
Organism: Ctenodactylus gundi; assembly: GCA_004027205.1. Lineage (NCBI taxonomy): Eukaryota > Metazoa > Chordata > Mammalia > Rodentia > Ctenodactylidae > Ctenodactylus > Ctenodactylus gundi. The sequence continues at coordinate 248,559 of PVKB01002059.1, read as the reverse complement.
ATGAGTTGGTGAAAAACAAGGAACATACTAAAATGGCCAAATGAACTGAGGAACTTGTTCAAGTATTTTTTAAATGAAGAATGGTAGACATCAAATAACTATGACCACAGTCACAAGAATTTTTTTAAAAGACAGAGATAGAGGGAAATAAACAATATTGAGTATACCTGGCACATTCCTAGGTATAAATTCAGGAAAGGTTCAAGAGAGTATGATTTTGAGGGAAGCAAATAAAGTTTTATTTCCTCGTCAGAAACTAAAGTGGAAGAGTCCAAAAATCAGACATACCTTGTGGCGTCTTCGACCGGCAAAGACACCACATGGACTCTCTCGATCGTGGAACGTTGACTCGACTCCACTCGACTCTCTTTATTCCGCAAAGCCCAAGCTTAAATACCCTTCCATACCCACATTAACATACAAGCAATCTAATAGGCTACACGTTAGCGTACAAGCAATCTAATAGGCTAACATTAGCATACAAGCAATCTAATAGGCTAACAAACTCTCCAGACCCATCACCCCACCTTGGGACTTCCTCTTTAGAACAGTCCTGTGGTTCAACACCTGATCCAAATTTCAAGCAGAAGAACACCTGATTTAAATTCCAGACAGTAAATGCTTCTTCGTGGAAAGGAACGTGGCCAAGGTCTGCAATGCTGAGGCTCTCGGGCCTTGAGGCCTTGCCTTGAATGATTGATAAAGACTCTTAGGCCTTGTCTAGCCCCTCTCAACTTGGTCCTCACTCTGCTGCCACTCCCTCCACTGAAAGGCTTATCTGATCATGTCCTTCCTATTGATAGTTACATAGTCTTCAGTAGTTCTCCATCCTCAAGAGGATAACACTTCAATTCCTTAGCTTTGCCTGGGAGGACTTCCCAAACTGGCCCACGCCAGCCTCTCCAGCCTCATTTGCCACCACTTCTCTCTCCTGTGTGTTCTTCAAGGAGCTATCAGGGCCCAGCCAGACCAGGCATTTAAGGATCCAATACAAATAAGTACTGTAAAATCAAGATCCTCAGGCCTTCCTAATGTGGGCAAAACTGGAAGGGTGACCAAAGAAGGGCAGATCTGATCAGTGCATAATGTATATATGTATAGAATTATCACACCAAGCCCCACTAATATGTATATTTAATACACACTCATTCGAAATTTTAAAAATAAAGGAGGGTTTATCTTTGTTGGCATGAACGGAATCTCCATTTCAGCCCATAAGTCCTTAGCAAAACTGGCAACCTCAGCCCGGGCATTCTCTAAACTGGTCATCACAGCTACCTCCTGTTGCACCATTTCTTCAACTTTTCCAGAATTAGCAAAGGAAAAGAGAAGAGCATCTGAAAAGAGGCCTTTTCTCCAGATCTGTCTGCCATGAGAACTCCAGGTCCCCAAAGGGGAAAAAAAAAGCTAACTCCCCCATCCTCCAAACTCCAGAGACCACATTAAACACAAACTGTTTTACATCCACTTCACTGCTCCTGTAAAAGGAATCGGATCGATTTTCTTTGCCTGGGGAACAGAGGCTGGAGGTTATGCTGAAGTTTAAACCCATCACACAGCTCTTCAGAAGAGGAATCATGTGTGTGGGGGGGGCGGGGGGAGGGGGCGCTCCTGGCATTCACCGCTGATGTTTAAGTTGTTCAATTGGTGGTGAGGAGAGTGGCATTTTCCTCAAAGATTACAGGTCAAAGAAACAAAAGGAAAAACTTGTGGAAAAGCATTTACAGAAAAGATGATCATGGACAGGAGGCTTGTTCTAGCTGGGCAGACACACTGTTAAAAGGAAAAAAAAAAAAAAAAAAAACCTCCAGCCACCGGTGGAATGTCTCAGCCTTTATTCTGCATGCAGGGAAGATCTGCCTGCTCACCTGGTGCTCTGAGTTAGCAGCGGTACACGAGAAGGCTGATTTCAGACCATCTTTCATGGTTCAATAAACTGCAAATCTTCCTCTTGTGGAGTAATGATTCCAGGGAACTTCTGCCTTTCCTATTTGTTCAGCACTCAGTGGCTTTTAATAATGAAAGCAGACCCTGGGACAAAAGCTCTCAGCTCACAGCCCTAGCTCCTCTGCCGGCTCTTCTTGCCCAAGGTGTTCCTTTGCAAAATGGCTCTGCGACAGCCTCCCAAGGCTGCATGTGCCCAAAAGCCCAGCCCCAGGAGAAATTCTGATCAAAACAGCCTTTCCCCTTCACTTCCAGGCTCAATTTTGTCCCTTTATAATACCTGCTGTCCCCAGAACACTACAGCCTTAAGGAGTGTGAGACAGTGAGGGGTTTGCATCTTTGCATGAAAAAGTACTTAGAATTTATGTGCCTAGACCTTTGATTTTTAAGGGAGCTAAAAAGCATTGTTAACTATCGGTAAGTTGCTAGAAGGATGACATCAGGAATTCGGATGACAGCTTTAAGGTGCTGTGGATGGTAACCACAGGAAGAGCACTGGGTGGGAGGGAGCTAGACACAGGCCTTTGCCTTCACACCTACCTTGGCCCTGGTTCTGCTCCATGCCATATTCCTTCCCCGTTTTGCCCTCAGCTGACTCTGCCTGCACTCCTGTGACTGGCAGGAAATTCCAGGCAACAGAAGGACTTTGGCTGAAGTACACTGCTAGCATCATGCTTGGATCATTAATTACAGCTGATAGCGAAAACATGGGCTTGGACAATTGGTAAAAAGTAATTATTTACCATCTGTTGGGGCCTCTTACGTGTAATCACCTAACAATGGAAGTAATCGTAAAAGAAAGGTAATGATAACAGACAAGTAATTGGCAGATCTTTCTCTTTTTCTTGCCTGCTTTCTTCCTTTCTTCTTTCCTTCATTCCTCTTTTTCTGCCTTTCTCTCCCTTCCTTTCTTTTGTGCTTCTTCCTTCTTTGCTTCTTCCCTCCCTTTTTCTGTCCTTCTGCCCCTCCTCCTCCTTCCCTCTTGAAACTATAACCAGAGCATATGTGTCTTGTTTGTTTGTTCAAGCCCCTTCTTGGGTGAGCTTTTCTATCACACTGTACCCTTCCTCTCCTAGGCTACCTTATCAATGCATCGTGTTCTATCTACTCTACGTGGCCTGTGTCATGTTATAGTGTTATAATTTATTTACACGTCCCCTGTGCTTTCCATTTATACTTTTGCTTACTACTTGGATCATGAGTTCCTAAAGCAACGAGATTCTGTCTCTTCAGCACCCAATGCCCCCGCTACAACAGACACTCAATAATTTTTTTAATAAATCCAGGAATGGATTTTACTCACCAAGTCTAAATATTAAAAACCCAAATTATTCACCAGCATTAAATATTAAAGATTATCATCAATGTGGGTGAGAAATTTCATAAGTATTTCCAAAGGAAAGTCCCTAGACTTGGAGCCTCACGAACCAGAGTGGCTGGGGCTGATTCCCACCAGCATTTAGGAAGCTTTAATCCAAATAAGAGTCCAGAATTTAAGAGTTTCAGGCACCAGGGAAGCTCGGAGACTATTGCAAGGGGCCTCCTAAAAAGTTAAATTTTCCCCTCTTTTGTGTTATGAATAGATGTTTTCAGGAGACATATATGTAGAAAAAGAACATGTCCCCAAAATACAATCATGAATCCATCTATTCATTCAGGGCTTACTCCTGACTGCTTATTACTTGCCAGGTACCATGAAAAGTGCTGATAAAGACATGCTTTGGAATTTAATGTTTTCAGTGACTCAGTCTACTATGAGAGATGTTTTTAAAGAACTATGTTAATGATGGCAGAGTAGCTTAACTTCCCCACCTGAGTTGGGCATAAAGCCCTTAGGAGGACAATTCAATATACTCAGTAGAGTACTCATGCAAGAATTGTGAAGTTGAAGCTGGATTCAATGGATTTTCTGTTTATAGATATCTGTCAAAGTAGTTAGGAATTACAGTGCATGAGACCAAATGGTAAAAAGACATAATTTTAGGGCATGATCCCTGAAGTCCAAGGCAAAGGTAGCACAATTAAGTTGGAGAGAGGGCTGCAGACATGTCTCCTGTCTCCTTTCATTCAAAATGTCCCATGATGCCTAGCATGGTCACTAGGGACTACTGACGAAGGGATCCCAGAAAGCGCTGGTTTAGAGTATCTTGAGTCTTCTGTGTGGTTTTGGCCCTTTCTCCCATGTCTCTTCTCCCTTTCCTCCTTAGAAAGGTGCCGATAATAAGTGCCAGTGTCCAAGAACACAACCTAACCTGAGTACTTGATCTTTTTTCCAGCTTTCCTAGGGCTCCAAGTCAAGAAAAGCAATGCAATTTACAACCCCTGCCCAATGGCACTGCCGAATCTTTCTTTAGAAGGCTGTTTTATATTCCCTCTGGAATTTAGCATGCCATGTTTTCCTTTGCATATTAAAGGATGAAAATCGAGGTGATGGACACGTTCCCTTAGTACCACAGTCAGCTGCCAAATTTCTCTGGCTGACTTTATCTCCTCCTACGAACACTTCATTGCCAGTATGGCCTTCAACGGAGAGCCTGAAAGAGTGTATGATTGTATATACTCACTTCACTCTTTTAGTGATCAGGAAGAAAGTAAAATTCATAGGCAAATGTGTCCAAAGTACTGTTGATTCTGTAATATTTTAGTGCTGCATTGAACTGGGAGAACAAATTGTGTTTTACATTTAACTGCAGCAGGAGATTTTATGCTTAATAGGTTTTTTAATATAGTTTGACCTAGTACTGTCAAGAGAAAAACTGTATTTGTTCCCTCCTTACATGCAGGACATGATTTCTGCAGATAAATAATTCGCAATACAGTTCCTATTACTAAGACAGTGCTTCACACATCTGTTTTATGTTTCATTAATGGTACAACAAATGAAACCATCAACCATTCTCTTTCTCTATATTAATCCAATGTATAAGAAAAATGTGTGATGACTCTAGACAGTAAGGCCGATTACTGTGTCAGGAAAATCTACTAGTTTTACTTATGGATCTGCAAGGACTGCCAAAGCACAAATCACCACGCTGGCGAATGGTGATCCAATTTACTCTTTAAATCAAGATGGGGCACTACGGCCCAATCCACAGTGGAGCAGTTCAAAACCCATTAAGTGCTAATTTAACTTAATCTCCAAACTAAACTGATGATGAGTAAGTCCATTGAAATGGGAAGTACCAGTGAGAGAATGACACTGTAAGGAGGTGTTGGTGAGAAGTGCCAAACTTTTTAGAAAGGAGGCAACCTTAGTTGAGCGGAAGAGACCAGTCGTTTTCTGTAGTGATTGATATGAGGAGGGCTTTTTCTACATTTTCCTTATTACATTGGTATGACAAAAAGTCTTAGATGGATGGACAGTTCAATTGCTTTGTCTTGTAAGGGAATTCAAAGGCTGAGCCAAGTGCTTAATTGTGAATTTGGTTTGAGCTTGAGTCACTATCCTTCATATGTATTTGATGATGCTTCTGAGGTGCTCCAATAATAATTATGCTGTTCATATTGACAATACTTGTCTCGTGGTTTCTTTTCTGACCAAAGCTCTTTGTAGAAGAGTTTCCTGAAACTACAGAAGGCAAATGATGTGGCTTGAATTTAAGGGGCACTTTTCTGCAGAAAACATCCAAGCCCACCTACTTCACTGGTCCTTCCTCTCCATTCCCTTGAATAATGTCTTTCATGCTGTTTGAGGCTGATTCCTAACATTCTGAATGTCCTTTTCTGTGACATTTGCCACCCACTGACACCCTGCACTTTCTTTCATCTTAGAATATTTTATAAGGCCCTTTTGTGATTGAGGTATAGATGAAGGCCAGATTTGGAAATTTTATCTTCTTTCCCCCTTGCAATGTAGGAAATAGATGGTTGTGATACACCACATTGCTAATGAAGGACATTGAAGGTAGGTGGACACGTGTAAGTCTAAATGATAGCACTGGTGGCAAGATATCAGCAGAACCTAAATCAAATGGGGTTATAAGAGTTTATTAACAGACTAAGTATGAACAGGAGCATCTAATCCAACCTTTTATGGGTGATTGTAACTAGGAAATGTTTCAAAGAAAAAATAATTGTTAGTTAAATAAAAAATGAAAATGGTGGGCGGGTATTGAAAGGAAAGATATTGGTGGTCTCAGAAAAGCACTAAGAAACAGCACAGTGGGGTTGGGGTACTGGAGTTTAAAGTTCAGGCAGAAAATAGTGACACAGAGATGGAGAAGTAGAAAAAGTCATTGAAGCAAGGCCTGTGTGCCTCAGTAAGGAGAGTTGCTGCCTTCAACAGCTGCTGGGGAAAACAATGTGTCATGCGGGGAGTGACAGGGACAAGTGTGGTTTCATTATGTGAAGGATAATTCTGGAGAAATAAGTCATGAGGCAACAAGCAGTTGGGGAATTACATTCAGTAGTCTGGATGGGGGATACTGAGGGCCCAAGCTACGTCCATGAGGTTGAGATTGAGAACAAAGAATCATAAATAACTACAAGGGTTGTAGTTTCCAACAGGCTGGAAGAAAAAGTACTTGACACAGGTGGAGGACACAGGTACAGGACATTCTTGTTTATAACAGGTCACTGAGAGGACAGAGCTCAGGTTCCAGGGACAACATGGAGAAGGCCTGGGCTAGACCTGCATTATAGAAAACCTGAAGCACAGCCTCTCCTACTGTGTCCAGCACCAACTTTGCCTGTTACCGCCGCATATTAGAGGAGTTCTGGGTCTAAGAGGAGCCAATGGTCCGTGAGGAAGCAAGTCAATAGGTCAAGCAGTAAAAAGGGAAGCAGACCAGAGACCAAGAAACAGAGCGCAGATGCAAAATCAGGAAACTGGCTGCAGACTGTCTGCTGCTGCCATCTTCTCACTACTCTAGAAAAGAACCCACCAAGTAGCCGCAGTGCACTGAACCTACCCCACAGCCCTTTCCCCACAGCACTTGAAGTAGGACTTACATGCTCTACCTTCCCAGAGTACCAGCAAGTGTTTGGAACCTGGGGCCAAATCCAACACTGCTATGAGAAGGCTCCCGAGATCACTCACTTGTTCTTTCATTTAATAAACTTTTGCTGCAGTTCAATGTCACCACCCAGCATTACAGGGTGGATTCTACAATCAAGTATATGACAGTGGGGAGAGGTGAATACAGAAATAATCACAGAACAATGTTCAGGTCCATTGGAAAAATTGAGAGATACTTTACAGACATGGGAGGGAGGAACCAATAGATTTCCTGCTGTGGGCATCCAAAGTCTGGTGGAGGAGCTGGTCTGGAACATGGCTTTAATGAGGAGTAGTAACTAGCCTGGGTGGTAGACGTACTGTATGGAAAAACCTCGGGAACAGAAAGGCTTGGGGCACATTGAACAGACTGGCTTATTTACTATGAAGGGAAGACGAGGGGAACAGAATTCAATGGTAGGTCCCATGGAATTGAAATGCCAGACTGTGAATTTGGACTAGATTCCGTAAGCTATGGCAAGATGATGGGGCATTTTGAGCAAGGAGCCATCTTTGCAGGGGGAATCCTGAAAAAGCTTATCTTTTTTTTCTCATAACTAGCTCTGAACCACAAGAAATGTCCCATTCCCTAACTTTCCCCTGCCTCTTTTCAACCTTGCAAAATTACAAATTCTGCTCTGAACATTGTGAGCTATTGACTGATATAAGTTTCTCCTGTTTTCCTTCACAGAAATGCCTTTTGTGCCTTGCTGATAACTTTGAAATGGCACAGGCTCAGCAGGTGCCAAGGCTGAGTCATACTTGGGGATGTAGAACAGAGGAGAAAATCAGAGTTTAATAACATAGATGAAGGACTGTTGTGTAGCAAGTACAATGAAATATTCATCCCATTCATAAGGTTCACAGAAATACAATGAAAGTCCCCTAGGGACAACCTGCAATGTTGGGGAAATGTTAATGGCATCTTCTGATAACAGGATGCACTCAGTGGTCTTAAAATAGAACACCCTAAAGGTGATACTGATCCTTTGAGAATGGGCAAAAGGAAAGACACACAGGCAGGGATTCCTGGTACCTTACAACTAGCTCCATCCGTCACTGGAGGAGAGGCCAGGCCATGAATCTTAAGACAGACACGAGGAAGATGAGAACATGGTTCCTCCTAAGATTTGGTAAGAAAAACTACATTTTACGCCTTAGATTTTTTTTCCTTTAATTTATTGTGAGGGAATTACTTTCATGCAATAGCTAGACTTCCTTATCTCTGTTGAAGTTATTAAGTCTCTAGTTGTACATACACATGCTTGAGCATAGACACACACATTCTCTCTCTCTGACACACACACACACACACACACACACACATATTCAGACAATCCTTCTATCATTCTACCCGGTCTCTAGCTGGCCTCCATGAATTGTAAACTGGGTGCCTCAAGTATTATTGGTCTATAGATACAAAAGATATTCCAGAAGTCCTAATAGTGTGGGCCTCCAAGCCTCTTGAGAAATTCTTTACACATGCCCCAAAATCGTCTGGAATGTGCACTCATAGGCCTCTCAGTCAACCTCCATCACCAGCTGCTTGATGCTCAGCCCAATATTCTCTGCATATGAAGTAGCTTGCAGAAGTCATGCCCTTGCTAGAGCTAACTGAACTTTGCAAAGAATGAAATTTCCAGTACCAAGGTGCTACCTTCCAATGACTCCAATCCTCCTGGCCTTAAGCTCCTACAAAATGCTGGGTAACACATCAAAATGATTCCATGCCTCCCTTTTCTTACTACGTCTGAAATGATGTTGCTTACACCTAACTCATATAACTTTCTTTTAGCTTCTCTTTTCCTCATAGAAAGTAGGGTGTTACCCAGATGCCCTTCTGTTCCAGCTCCTGCGCCGTCTACATACCTACCATCTCCCTATTTGTATCCTAGCTTTAAGCAATTAAACATCAAATACATGTAAAATTTTAAAAACTACACATACACTCTTACACTCACGCCATCATCTTCCTCCATGCCTGAGTGTGTTTTGTACAACTACGTGAGAATACCTGAGATGAATTAAGTTATAATAAACAGAAATATGTTAGCTCATGGTTCTAGAAGCTGGAAAGTTCAATATTGAAGAGCCAGGATATGATGATGACCTTCCTTGCTGTGTCATCTGATGGCAGAAAGCAAAAGCATGAGAGAAAGAACAAAAAATGAAGAGAAAGAAAGAGAGCAGACAACCACAACTGAAACACTGAGCATTAAGTTCTAATCCCCAACATACTGAGGATTAAGTTTCTAACACATGGCCTTTGAGAGACAGCTTCCTAGCCACAGTACCCTGTATTCCAAAAAAACATAAATGCTCTGTGCATATAAGTTAATGAAGATAATTAAGAACTAAGCCTCCTAGCTCTGCAGGCAGCCTCCTCTACATTGTATAAAGAGTTCCTGTTGTCCTCCTTGCTACACGTTGAACAGATCCTTCCCCCTACCTTGTCATAATCTTGGTTCTACATAGTCATTTACAGCCTAAAATCAGTTTTTATAATTGGCACGCCTCTGGTGTCAACTGTTGAAATCTGTTTGCCAAAACACTGTCTCATGTGAAGCTCCAATTTGTTGCTGAATTGCTGCTCTTTGTCGTGAAAGGGCAGTTTACCATTTTGGGCCAAGAACTGGATTTATAAGTGTTTATATAGCAATTTGTAAAACAGCATTTTAAGATGATGTTAGCAAAGAGTTGTCAGGACAATATTTGCCTCCTACAGAAGATGAATTCAAACAATCATGAGCTTTGGTGTCAGACACAGGTTTGAGTCCCAGCCTTGTGGTTTAGTGTCTGGGAGGATTTAACTCCTCCATGGCTCAGTTGTGAATTGTCATCAGTAAAATACTGTCATGAGGATTAAATCAGACAAGATATGTAAAGTTTACAGCTAAAGCAACACAATAAATGTTGGCTACCATTTACACTCTTATTAAGCAAACTGCACTACTGAAAGACACAGGAGAAAAACATTTTAAAACACTTGGGGTAGACAAGGCATGGTTTATACATGGTACTCTACACTGTGGCACTCACACCTTTTCTCTGCATGTTTACACTCACAGCAGATATCACTAACAATAAGCATACTCTGCTACTGAGGCTTCAGTTGACCTCAGAATCCTCAACACAGCTACATGCAGCCACAAAGGCAATTTGTTTAGTGAACAAAAATATCGGAGGCTTAGTTACATTTGAAATTCAGACAAATGATGAATAATTTTTAGTGTAAATACATCCCGTGTAGTAGTTGGAATACACTTCTGCTCAAAATTATACTAAAATTAATGTACTACTACTACTACTCATTTTTTTTCAACTGAAATTCAAGTGCAACTAGAAATAGTAACTCTCGTGGTTTTTTATCTGAGTTGAAACTAGCCTGCCATTCATGACCTACTATAGAAGTATGATTTTGGCCTAACCAGGTACTAAAACTCAGTTCTAGTGAGTATTAGAAATAAAGGTGATCCATTAGCTTATGTAGCTGGAAATTGCACCAAGCACCAGTGGCTTTAGGAGATCAAATGGGTGATGTCACTCTTTCTGTCTCAGGCTCTCAGGCCTGCTTCCCTGTTGGTTTCTTTCTACACCCCTGTTATCTTTACCTACAGTGAAGAAACCTCCCCCAACAACAGATTAGCTTATTCACAACTTAATAACCAGGGAATTTCTTTCTCCCAATGGTTGTATATCAATTCAGGATGACTTGACTGACCTAGCTTGAATCTTGTGCCTGCCTATAGTCTTCTAACAGTGGCAATAAGACAGACCTACACTGGATCATGGGCCCTGTGAGGGATGTTGGATTAAATTACACTGTGGATCACCAGGATCACTGGACATGGAAGAGGTAGTGTTCCCACAGAAACGCAGGGTATCACACAGGGGGGAAAAAAAAAAAAGATGAGTGTCCATTTCCATTCTGTATTGCCTAAGTCAGAAAATTAAAGAAAATCTTCCATATAAAGAAAGTCAAAATCTGCTATCAAGAGAAAAGTATGTAATAAACTATAGTATATCAAGGTACTAGAGCATTTGGGAAAGAAAAAAATAGTGACCTGTCACAACCAAATGTCTTCCTGCAAGAAAGATGAAGGGAGATTGAGGTCTGTGAGTGAGTGGCAGTGACGGTAAGGATTGCTACTAAGTGTTCCTGAGGGAAGCATTTTTGATTCAGTATTAGTTTTCAAACAGTTTTAAAGCATAGAAAAAGTCCATGTTTTCCTCATGATTTTGATGCACCTGCCTGTCAGAACCCCATAAAGAACTTGCTGCAAAAAGAATCTTTAAAGAGCAAATCCCTTTCTAATTTTTATTGCTGTACAGAACCAAAAGTGTAAGTGACTGCTGTGCAACAAGACTATGGGGAGTTGGATCCCAGCTCTACCAGTTCCCTGCTCGTGAATTTGGACATATGGCCTAATATGATGGGTCCAGCACTCTAGCACTAAGGTGACTTCATTGGGAAAAGGACTTATCTCCAAGACAGACCATGGTGCCTGGAGTAGGCAGGACCACAAGCAAAGGAAGTCTCCTAAGGTGGGGCTGCGGAGAGGGGAGGAAACAAAAGCCAAACAGATGAACCATTTCAAAAAGGAAGCTTACTCTGTTCCCAGCCCCACTTGCTGTATAGAATCCTAGAATTCTGTGGGATACACAAAATGTTTAACTTTTTATGCACAAAATATGTAAGAAAAGACTCAGGGGTCGAGAGGAACAGCACAGTGTTGGAGACCTTGTGTCTCAAGTGCAAGGCCCTGAGTTTGATTCTCCAGCATCACATAAGCTAGGCATTTCAGCACTTGGGAGGCTGAGGCAGGCTGATTGCTCTGAGTCTGAGGCCAGCCTGGCTACATAGTGACTTCAGGACCAGCCTGGACACAGTGGGACCCTGCCTCAGGGAAAAAAAAAAAAAAAAAAAAAGATTCATAGTCTAAGAGGAGTATCTCATAATGTTAAGGGGAGAAGATACAGAGAATGGAGTAAGTCCTGCAGAGCTTAAAGATGTGTCCACCAAAAATAATCAGACCAAAGGTAGATTTGGAGGATGAGTTTGCATGAACCAAACAGAAAACAGGCAGCAGCCCAAGCAAACACAGAAGTATGAGTATGGGCGGCAACATCTCCCAGGCTTCTTTGACTTGCAAACTTGCTAAGTTCACTGTCTATGTATTCTGAAGCTCTCCTCTCCTACTATGCAAGGGGAAAACATGTAAATTATTTTATGCATTTTTTAAAAACTAAGAATCAAAATAAACATCATCACTACTTTCAGTGAAATAAATGTTCTCTAATGTCATTGTGAATACTGGGGAAAACTCTCATAAAGTTTTATTAGTTAGTGTGTTTGGTCAGGTAAGACATGTGGGTGGAGGAGATTAATGAGATGGGTAGATAGTGGCAAGGAAACAAATGAAAAGTCTTGAGAAAACAAAGGATACCTGGGCCTGAGTCTCATATGTTGTTCAAGGCACATAAATTTGGTATGATTAACAAAGAGGAAACAAGGAAAGTTTTTCAAGTCGAGGCTGGACAAATAAGTGACACTGTTAAATGTCAAGTTACTTTTAATATATAAGCATGGGAAGCAGCTCCCAATGGACACCGCTTTTTTACATGATCTTCATTCCTTTCTAAAAGTGGCTTGTTTCTAAAGGATAGAATAAAACAAAATGATGGAATATCTCCTGTGAGTTGAGTTACAGAAAGATTGTGCCCTCTGCCTTAGTGGGTCTCCTATGTGCTCATCTGCCCACTCTGATGGGAGCCATACTTGAGCTGTGCCATGGAGAGACACACAGCAAGAAACTGGGGTGACCTCCAGCCAACATTTAGTCCAATGGCCCACAGGGAAGAGAATCTGACAACCACAAGGCAGAGCTTGTAAGTACTTCTACCTTCAGCCAAGCCCTCAGATGAGACCTCACTCCAGCTAACACCTTGCGTATTGCCTTGCCAGAAACCTTAAGGCAGCCTTAGTTATATTCAGAGCCTGACCCACAGACACTGTTAGGTAATGCTGTTCTACAACACCAAGATTTGGGATAATTTGCCACACACCTACGTATAACTGGTGCAATACCTAATATTTCTTTAGCTAACACTTCTTGTCAGGCACTTTGTTAAGCACAGTCACATGGCTCAGCCTGTGAAGTAGAATTGTGACCTAAGTTCATAGACGACCATTTTGAGGCTTAGCCAGATTAAGGAACACTTCCAAGCTCTCATAGATGGCTAAGCTAAGAATCTAAGCATAACCTTTCTTAGAGTGCTAGTTATCAACCATGATAGTAAGTTGTCTTAAATGCAACGGAGGACCATGGCAGTGGAGGCCATACAGAGGTAAGAAAGTGACTGACAGATTGGCTTCTAGAAAACCCCTTATTAAGTCTAAGGAAAATTGGAGAAGAGTAACTAAGAGCTGATAATTTCATTTCACCTTTAAAAGCTATTAAATGCACCATATGGTAATAAAATTAGTGACCTTATTAAAACATTTACTCACACATTACTACTTGATAAAATTATGAGTTAATAAATCTTTTTACACCTACAAAGGATACAACAAACCATTCATCTGAAGCAAAATCATCTGTTTGCATTAACTCTCTGGTTTATTTCAGGATCAGGATGCACTGGAGTCTTCATAAAGCCAATAAGAAACTTTGAGAGGGAAGAGAGAGCCAGCTCATAGTTCCCTGAAATGCAGGACACCTCCAGACACACTTCCTGCCAACCTTACCTACCCTCCCCTTTCTCAGGCCAGCCCTTCATCTGTTCAGAAGGCAGAGTGGTTGGAACAGCCTCCTTTGCCAAGAATATCTTCACCGTCCCCTGGGAAGAACAGGAGGTATGACAAGAGTACAGGAATGGGGGCTGTCAGAAGCAAAGGAGAGCTGCCTGACCTGCAGTCTTTCTGGAGCAATGTAAACTTCCTCTCAGAAGTGACAGGGAGAGTCCAGGAAAGAATGGATGAGCACATACAAGGGGGCTTATCTCTTCTTCTACACTGAAGGTTTATATTAGCCTTTATCCATTCTACTGCTTGATACCATTCACAACCGGTCTCCTCCTACTCCACCCCTCTTTGTCCCTCAACTTAAGAGCTCCTCCTTCCTTGTTAACTACCACTAAAAAAATGACTATTAGGCAATCTCCCAGAGACTGTAGAATCAGCCATGCATTGTAAATGAAAGGTATAAGGAACTTTTGACAGACTGGAATAATGAGAGAGAGGGAAGTATTGGTGAAAACATAAGTAGTCAAAATGTGGTACAAAATGTACAGGAATGTCAAATTTTCCAGTTAAAATTAAATCCAACACTTAAGAACACATTTGTCATCCTACAGAAGTCATCTAAACATGTAAACACAATGCAATTATTAAGGAGCACACAAGATGACATTAATTGCTCAAATAAAAAAGTGGCCAAAACCTGAACATTTGTTAAAATAATCCTTGGGGTTCCCTTTTGCTTGAATTCTTGATTTTCAGGTCCTAATATTAAAACAAGACTTAGACTGGGCAGAGGTGTAGCATCCCTCCATGCTTTTCTCCCACCTTCACTCCTTCACAGCCAGCACCCTCACAGCACTGGCATATTGTAGAGATGCCACTTCCTAGCAGAGCTGGAATTAGCTGTACACCAGCTTGCAACTCAGGTGGTAGAATAAGACCATTAAATACATTTTTTCCTCTTAGTCTCCATAATAACTCTTAAAATGTTTCTGTCTTTTAGAGAAGAAACTGAGGCACCATGAAATTAGTTAATTTACCCAGTGAGCAATAGAGCAGGAAATGAGTTCAGACAACCTGACTTTAGTGTCTACTCTCTTAACCCTAATGCAGTTTTGCCCTGCAATCTTTGTACCCCTCCTCCCCTTAAGGGACCCTTGTGTTCTCAGAAAGTAGTGACAAAGGCTAGAGCCACAAGCAGCAGGCTACAAGCTCAAGGAGGGGCCATCCATCATTTTCTCTCCAAAGCCTAAGGCTGCACCTGGCACTAGGTAAACTACAATAAATTTTAGTTGCATTACATTTCAAATGATTGAACTTGTCTTAATTGTTCACAAATACTCTGCCAATTTTCTGTTTTATACATCATAATCTGTAAACATATGAATCATCCATTGAAAAGCACAAAACTAAATGGCCAAGTGGAGGCAATATTTGGCACTGGCACTGTGTTGGACTGGCTTCCTTCCAGGAAGCAGGTAATATACTTTGATAAGTGATTCCAGAAAACAGGAATGACTTGCTGGAGAGAAACAAACACAGGAGGAGGGAAAATGATGCAGGGTGAATTCTGGTGTTGATCACTCAGGAGCAACAGGGTTTTAATCTCACCAGGATTCTGGGGTGCCAGATATCATGTGCCTCAGCATTGTCCATTTAAAAGACAAGAGGACTGCACTTACCCTGGACCTCCAGGCCCTCATTCCACAGGTATTACTGCATCTTTGCTTCCAGGATACATGGCATGTAGTATGAACGACAAGAGGGGTCCAACAGGTATGCCAGAAGCCCTGGGCACAAAGTGAGAGGCAGCATTGCAACTAATGTGAGATGCTGGCAGGTGGTGCGTGGGGTAAACAGATTGCTATAGCACCGGTTAGAGAAGGAGGTAGGCTGAGAGGATGTGAGGCCGACCAAAAAAAAGTATTGGTGCTGGCCTATGTAGGCTCCCATGAGACTGGGAGCTGCAGGAAGGGAGAAGCGCTGGTTAAAATGCTGGAAGACACCTAAGATCTAATCTAGTTTTAGTCCAGGGACCATTTGAAAAGTGAATTCCCTTACTTTCAAATCAACAAATTAGAGATCCATTCATCTTAAAAACACGCCTTTTAAAATGCCAATAATAGGAAGGTCCAAGGTTAATTCTACTGGTCATTCAAGCCTACTGTGAAAGCACTAATGGGATTGCCTCTTTAAAACCCAGGAACCATGCAGGGAAGTGTGAGTTTGGAAGGAAGGCACTGGGAGAGGAATAAAGGAAGGTAATGACTACTGTCTCCTGTTCTGCACATGTGAAGCGGGGTGCTCTATCACCCCACATGTAGTGTGTGTGAGGTATCAAATATCGGTGTAACCAGAAGCCATACCACTGAACCGACAAGTCTACGTTAGTACCAACCCTGCTTCTCTATATGTCTTACAAGAGGTATAAAAATATGTTCATAAAACAAGTGGCAGGTGACACTATCTTACAACTTCGGAAAAGCTTTCGAATCAGAGCCATGTTTACAATGAAGACTTTTTGTTTCCTTGGAAAGCATTGTCTCTGCAGGTAACTTAAAATTTAAAAAGGATATTACCTCATATTTTAGCAATTTGGTTTTTCAAAGTGTGTGTGATGTGTGGGATGAGAGAAGGAGGCTACAAGATCCATGTCTGATGCTTATCAGAAAAGACTCTGAGAAAGAGAGGGCGATGGATGATCAGTGGGGGCATACTAGCTCTCCCCACCCCTACATGCACACTAAACAACAATAATGGAAAATTCTAACAGAACTAGAATCAGTGCCAGGAACTTTTCTAAACACATTATAATTATAACAAACACTATCATTGTGTGCATTGTACAGCAACGTGAAAAAAATTGTCCAAAATCACACAGTGAGTAAATGGTAGTAAAGAGGCTTCCAACTCCAGAATCTAGCTCATAAACTTTGTAACCATGAACACACTCAGGGCGACCTGTGTGAATCCTTCACAGCTAACGGGAGTCAAGAACTAGAAGGCAAACATCAGCAAGCACACTAAGTTGCTGGGCATCTGGGATAAGGGATGGGGCTGGAGTGAAGCCCACAGTATCCTGGGCGTTACTGTTTCTCCAACAGAAACTTAATAGAAAAGAATGCCAGGCTAGACACATTGAAGATAAGTCAGAAATGGGCACTGGGAAAAATGCCTGTTTCTATTTGTGCAAAATAGTGGTTGTGCTTGTGTGTAGGTGTGTCCAGAATCACGAGTTCAGATTCACGGGTGTGTTTGTGTGCAGGTGTGTCCAGACACCTCCCTCAAGGTGTGTTGTAGCCCACCAGGGTCCAGGCTGCCAGCATGAGTCACCTGACTACTGCAAAGGGACCTCAGTGATGTCTCTGGTTTTACTCTGTTTCCCCATACATGATTTCCAACATCAATGACAAGATTTGATATAAAGGCAGGTATCAGTAAGACACTGTAGCCCTTTCCTTATAATATTTTGGTAGCAACTGGGCATGGTGCTGCATGCCTGTAATTCCAGCCCTCTGGGAGGTTGAGGCTGAGGCAAGAGGATCAGAAGCCCAACCTAGGCAATTTAGTGACTTAAGGTGATCCTGTCAAAAGAAAGAAAGAAAAAAAAGGCAAGAAAAGAAAAGGTCGGGAATGTAGCCTAGTGCAAAGATTCTTGGTACTGAAATATATACATACAGACTAAGTGGCCTCCAAAGACATTCTGAATAACATCTGGACTTGTTGTCATTTCCTACAAAATGTCTAACTCCAGCAGCTCCTACCTGTCTCACTACCTTTGTTCCATGTCCTTTTTCCTATTGCTATTGGAGGGACAGCCAACTGGTCAACTATCAGGACAAGTTCTCAGCTACTCTGAGGCTTTTCACAGGCTGCAGGGCTCCCACCATTCCTAACCTGGCTACCTTGGTCTCATCCTTTTGTTTTCCTTTGTGTCTCAGGTGTCAATCTGATTCAATCACACTTTTGGTGTAGCACATTATCATGACATTCTTGGCTCAGCTCATTAAAAACCATTTTCCTCTCCTAATCCTCTCTCCCCATAAAGGACACTGAGGTTGGCTCTGATTTCTCCTTATTAAGTGTATTAAGGATGTTTTTTGGATTTATTTCAGAGCAACGAAAGACATTCTTCATGAGTCTCATTATGTTTATGGCCCTTTTCACACAACATGACAGCTTTTGGAGCTATCCACAGTCCTGTGAATCCTGTGCATCCTGTCCGTCATGTCTCTGTGCTTGGTGGCAATCCACAGTGGTCATTTTCCCTAGTGACATGCATTTCACCTCCCTTCTATCACAAACATTGCCAAGACAAACATTCCAGAACACATTCCCTCATGGACTTGAGCAAGGATATCTCTGGCATAAATATCTGCTCTTTCACAAGCATTTACATATTCAATTTTGGTAATATTACTGATTTGCTTTCCACAACAGCAGCACCATTTTATGTTCCTCCCTAGGCTTCAGAAATCACCCTCTAGGCTTCATAGATAATTGTATCTCCTCTTAGTCTATGTTTCCACTCATTACCCTCTTCATAAAATTGTACGTGTTCTCTTTATTTACTTATACTTTGATGTCAGCTACTTGAAGCCAGAGACATTGCTTCTTTTATTCTCCACCACATTTCAGACTCTAGAACAGTACTTGGCACTTGGTACATACGGAATCAACATTTGTGGAAGGAATAAAGGAACCAGTGTAGCTTAACAGGTAAACAAGAACTTAAAATGTACATTCATTGAGAATTTCATTATCATTAGTATCACAGAACCCCCTCACTGTGATAAAAGCTCCATAAATTTGTAAAAGGCTTGTAAACTCACATGGAATAACATCTGGAAAAGGCAAGAACCTTCAGCACTCTACATGTATCCAGTAGATTTAGGAAAGAATGTATTTAACAGGGATGCAAAGCCCTATAAAAGGGGGTGAGGAAGTATATTTCAATCTTGTAGATAATACTAAGAAAGCTCCACTGTTTTGGCCATGTGATTGCTCACATTTCTACAAAGCTGTGTTTTTCCTCTTTTTAATAACAGCTGTATATCTTCCATTCTGTATTAGTTTCATTTCCTTTTCCTGTGTCTAAGCCCGAGACAATTTCCCCATTACTTTTAATCTTCCAGCTCACCTTGCTCAAGGCTAGATGTGTTTCCCTACTAGCCTATGGTCTACTACCTGCTGCAGGACCAGGTTTTCTGACACAGGTAAGCCGGATCTGACAAGCCTTTAGCGGAAACAATTGTGCAGAGGAAGAGAATCTAAATGAGATAGTCGTGTCATTATCTGTAAAGGTCACATTCCTTGTCCAAATCATTGCCACCTCCGGAGTTCTCTCTGAAGGCTTGTTTTGATGGTGTGACACCACTGGGATCACATCCCCCCATGTCATACCCTCCCAAACTTCCAATGCTTTGTTTTATTAGTCAGTCCACACTTTCTGTCTCTGTTCGAAAGCACCATCTGGGAGCTGCTGCCAATGCAGCTGCATTGTGTAAGGGCCCCATGTGGGCCAGGATGCTGAGTCCATACCCTCCAGTTGATTTCTTTAGCAGAGCAAGTAAGCTAACATGAAACGAGAAGGCTTTTTCTGATTTCTGGGACAGCTGCCTCACTTCGATTGAATTATATTTAAATAACTTAGGTTTAGAAGGATCAAATGTGGAATGTTTTCTGAATAGATTCAAAATCCATTTCCTTGAATTCCTGCTCTCAAATGCTGTTTGCCTGAAGATTTACTGGGCAGTTCATGTCAGCCAATAAGCTCTGGCCTAGATTCACATCTCCTCTAGAACACTTTGACAAGTCCATAGACCCTCACTGGGTTTTGGAGGGGGTCAGGAATCATTTGTTCCTTACCTCCCATGTTGCCCCCATAGGGTAACGAATCTCAAATAGCAATTACAAAGGGAAACACAAGTTCAGCCTGAGTTTTTCTGCCCCTGCTTTTTTTTTTTTTTTTTTTTTTTTCATTCTCCAGGGAAAGGCAAAACTTCTTCCCCAAACCCTAAGGTGTCATTTATGTTGCCATCAAAGAAATGGTGTTTCCTGGAAATAATTTCCCTTCTGATCTTTCTCATATGTGTTTAAAGAGGTGCCAAAGTCTGGGACTTTGATTCCAGAAAATCTAACACCTGGCACAAGGAAATAACTTCACAGACTCACGATGGCCATTTTCAGATATTGCTATCGACAGGAAAACAAGGGTAAGTCACTGCTTAGTTCTGGTTTCAGAAGGATGACAAAAATAAAAATAAAATGAAAATAGTGATAATAATAATGGAGATAAAATCAGCTGTGAAGTTGATATGTGTGAGAGTCTATGATAATAGTTTATACTTCGTTGAGGTGATTCAGCTGAATGTTGGAGACTTTACATAACACAGTCTAATTCCCAAGCTAGAAAGTTAGTGAGGCTTCAGGGTGAAATGAGGCCTGATTTTGCAGCAGTTTTCTGAAGTGCTACACAGCTCTCTTCCCTGAAGTACCTTCAGAAGGCCCTCAGCGTCCTTTAGAAGTGCTTACAAACTGAGAGAAGTTTTCTTTCTCACTACCATTGCCCTAAATTTTAAAGAGACAATGCTTTGTTGTTCTTAGGAGTGGAGCCATGAGAATGTCAGACACAACATATGAAAAAGCTAACGAATTAATAAATCAATGAGTGTTAGCCTTTGCTTGAAATGTGTTTTTTTAAACCTTAAGATTCCAGAGAACACTGCAGTGGCTGTGATAAAATGTGTGGAGAAGTAGTAATATTGAATCATTCAAAAGTAATAATTTTATATGATATGGCAACTGGGGATAAATTTAGTAAATAAAATAATTCCCCACTTATAAAATCAGATTTAAGGAAATAATTACTTCTCAATTGGCAAGCAAAGGGAAAACTAAAAATTTCTATTTCCTTGGCAGCTATATTCCAAGTACATGGGTAATTTGTCCCGGATGTCTCTGTGTGAGGGAACAAGATGCACAGGGAGCCAGGGTTGAACTCACAGAAACCTTCAATCCATTTACTCCAAGTACCGCCAATTCTGGGTAACAATGCTCCTTGCTCCTTGTGGATAATAACACAGTCTCTTTCAGGTGAAGAGTCAGTTTAGATTTTGTTTTCTCCCGTTTTCACCTTTCTGTGGGATCATTTAAATTCCAAAGGGTTCTAAGGACAATGGGGGTCCATTAGAGATAAAGTTCACCAGATTTTGCCCTCATCCTTAGATTCTGGGCCTCATGCCCTGAATCCCTGCTGTCACAATGGCCTTTGGACTCCAGGCACAACCACTCTGAGTCACTCTTGTCCCGAATCCAGTCTGCTTTGAGTCTGCCCACACTCTCTGGGCATTCCTCTCCACGCAGTGTGACTGAGAACTCTTGGCTGTGTTTCCATTCATCCACCGTGAGAGCTCCAGTTCTTCCTGACGCTTCCTTGGTCATGTCCACCTGTGTCCCTTTCCCCCTACATATCTGATGAGGCTTTTCTCTAAGGCTTTCTGCTTCTCTGGATTTCCCGTGGCGGGGGGGGGGGGGGGGGGGGGGGGGGGGGTCTCTTCATCTGTGGGCTCCTCACATACTAACCAAGGCATCGACCACACAAAGGTTGGAACAAGATCCCATTTCTTTTCTTTGATTCTTCTTTTCCAATTCCCAAACTCTCTCTCAAGCTCAGAATGTTCTTTGCATCTCCCCTCAAGTCATCAGGAAAATCAGCTCTTAACATCATCACTCTTTAAAAATACATTAATTGTGGAATAAAGCATATATGCTAGTTTCTTTAGAACTTCTCAATTTTCAAACTCTTTATAAATTGATAACCTGAATTTTGTTGACACTAAGATTCACTTCTTAAAAAAAAAACAAATAAACACACAATTAAGAAAGCCCATAAGCAAGAGACAAGGAAAAGATACCCACAAAACACATGTCGATCTGAGAACTTTCCCAAATATATTAAAAACTCCTACAGCTCAACAATACAAAGACAAACAACCTCATTCTTAAAAATGGCCCTGAGACTTGAATCTGACACTTAATTTTAAAAAGTGATATAAACATATGAAAAGATGCTGAACACTATCAGTTACCAGGGAAAAGTAAATTAAAACCACCATGAGGTACCACTTCAGACTGATTCACAAAGAGAGGAAAGAATGAAGATATGGGTTTTCACATGCTGCCGGTGAAAATGTACAGTGGAACAACCAGTTTAGTATTTTCTTATGAAATTAAACATACACTTATCCAATGACACTAGCCAAAGCTAAATGAAAACACATGTCCACAAAAGTCCTTGTATACGAATATTCATAGAGACTATTGACAACAGCTAACACCTAGAAATTTCAAATCTCTGTGAATAGAGGAATAGATACAATGAAATACTGATCAGCATTAAAAACAAATAAATAAATAAAACAGCTCTTACATGAGAACAACAAAGGCAAAGCTCACAGAGATGTTAGTTGAAGAAAACTAACAAGACACAAAGTATAATTCCATGTACACAAAATCCTAGAACCAGATAAACCAGACTGCTGTGATAAAATGAAATCAGAGTAAGTGGCTGCCTCAGGTTGCAGGGGCTGAGGGGTATCTTTCGTATAAAGGAGTTCAAAGAAACTTACTAGAGAAAGGAAGCATTCTGCATCTTCAGTATAATGAGTTACCCAGGTGTATACACCTTTTCAAACTTAAAATGTGTATGTTTTGTTACATGTAAATGCCAACTTAGAGAAAAAATACTTTGATTTTTCTCACTAAAATATCAACTCTTACAAATCAAAGCTTTAGCTTGCAAAGCTACTGATTCTTATTCTGATTTTATTTATTCATTCATTTCGAAGGGACTTGGGATATAACTCAGTGGTTAAACTGTTTACTTAGCAAGATCAAGGTCCTGGATTTGGTTTCCCAGCATAACATAAACCAGATGTGGTGACACATGCCTATAATCCCGGAAGTTGGGGAGGCTGAGGCAGGAGGATTGCTTTGAATTCAAGGTCCGCCTGAGCTACATAATGAATTCAGGACCAGCATGGACTAGAGTGAGACTCTGTCTCAAAAATTAAATTAACTTCTTAATTAAAGTTTACTTGAAAATCAGTTAATTTTGTTGTTGTTATTCAAGACTGCATGTGTCTCTCCAAATGGTGGCTGGTATTAAAACCTACCGCAAAAGGAAATCTAGCCAGGCTGTAATTCGATGTACATGTGGATATGATGATGGTGGAGTTTTGTGCTAACTTTCCAACACTACAGCAAAATTCTTTGAAAAATCTACTCAAAGGGTGAAGATTTATTCAGGCTCAGGGTTTCAGAGATTTCAGTACATAGCCACGTGGTTTCACTGTTTCTGGCCTGTAGTAGAGCAGAGCTGCTCCCCTCACAGCGGCCAGGAAGAGGTAGGAAGGGACAAGATATAGCTTTCCAGGACATACCTCTAGTGACCTACTTCTTCCAACTCACCCACCAACTCCCAAAAATTTGTTTTAATATACAAACTCCTCAGCTGATTAATTCATTGATAAAATCAGGGTTCTTTTAATCCACATGCTTCCTCAGAGCCCCACATCTAAAGGTTGTTGCATTAAAAATAAGAACTTTTAGGGTCACCTTTTCCGATACAAAACACAAGAATGACTATGTAAACTATACAGCCAATGTATAGTGGACATGATTTGCCCACAGCCTCTGGGAAGCTAAGGAAGGAAGATCACAAGTTCTGCTCTATCTGGGAAATTTAGCAACTAAGTAAAATACTGTCTCAAAAGAAATGAATAAATAAATAAATAAAGGAAAGGTGGCCCTGAGTTCAATCTCCAGTAACTGGCCCCCTCCACATATACACTCTATTTTCCAAAATAATTAAACAATTTCACCAGCAGTGAGGGACTATAATTGCTCCACATTCTTATCAAAATTGATATGTCTATTACTTATAATTTAAAACATGCTAATAGGTATGTATTAGCATCTTACAGTGGTTTTTATAAGACTTTTTCCAATGCAGGTTAATCCTATGAGGTCAATTATCTTTTCATATGTTATCATTTGTATGTTTTTGTTGAGAAACTATTCAAATCTTTTTATGTTGTCTTTTATATTGACTTTAGAGCTTTTTATATATTATAAATGCAAACTGTTTGTCAGATATGTGAATTTTTGAGATATTATCTCTCACATTTTTTCATGACTGAACATTGATTTTGAAGATCAATTTTTAAAAATTGGTAATGTCTAATATTCCAATTTGTCATTTTATGGGCCATGTTCCCATAGAAGTTCTGAAAAGTTTCAGCACCTCTGAGAGTACCCTAGGCTGGCAGCCACGCCTTCAACATGGCCTTTGAGGGGTATTTAGGATATAAACTGTAAGAAAATGTCATCTCCTTTTTATGGGCTTATGAATATCCACTTTTTCAGTATTACTTACTTTTTAAAACTAATTCCTTTATGCTGAATTTCCTTTATACTTTGTTAAAAATTTCACATTTGTCAAAAAACCTCATATGTGTAGTTCTTTTTCTAAATTCTTTTCCCTTAATCTATTTAACTTGGTACCAATGTTATATTATATTACCTACAGTGGGTCTATAATAGGACATGAAATCTTACAAGAATGGCTATTTAAGTCCTCCACTTTTTTACTTTTAACCTATTTGTATCTTCATATATTGTGTTCATTGCAGGCTGAGGATAGTTCTTTTATTTGATTTGATAATCTCTATCTTCTCATTGGTATATTTAGACCATTTACACTCAATGTGCTTCTTGTATCTGCTGGGTTTAAATTACTATCTTCATATTTGTTTTCTATTTGTCCCATCTGGTTTTGCTCCACTTTTTCTATTTTTAATTCTTTTAAAGAAGTTGTTTTATGATTACATTTTATCTCCTTTGCTTGTACAGTGTAGTGATTGGTACAGTGTTTATTTCAGGGACAAGGAATCTTTTTTTCTGCCAAAGACCATGTGTGTATTTATGACATAAGTAGCAAGCCATACAAAATTATCAACTTAAAAATTAACCTACTATATTTGGTAAAACAATTAACTCACCCCTAATGTGATAGCTGAAAATGCTTCTCTTTGGTGTGGGCTTTATATGGCCCCGGGGATACACATTCCCCGTTTCTCGCTTGTAATATACATCTTTATTAACATCTACCCACAAGTGATATTAGACTACTTGATGTATAGTATAATATCCTTATACCTGTATTTTTACTTCTCTTTTCCTCTATGCTAGTTCTGTTATTGATTTTATGTTATCTCTTATACTCTTAATGGTACATTTTAAGTTTTTTTAAATGACCAATTATTTTTAAAATGACATTTAAACCATAAGAAAAAGTATTTGTATTTGCACAATTTAGCATTTCTAGATGTCTATATTCCTTCACATAGATTCAGATTTCTCGTTAATATCACTTATTCTTTAAGGATATTATTCATTTTGTTGTGTGTCTCTACTGTGGTACTTAATGAAAATGTCTTGATTTGTCTTCATTTTAAAAACACTTTTACTAGCTATAGAATTCTGGGTTAATCTTTTCTTTCTCAATATTTTAAACCATTGCTTTAGTGCATTTTGGCTTACATCATTTTGACTAAAAATCTGTTTTCTAGTTCTTAACTCCATGAAATTTTATTCTTTATGTACTTTTAACAAATTCTTGTCATTCATTGTAAATAATATGATATGACGCCCTGGATGATGTTTCACTTTTACCTTTGTGTGTGAAACTTGTTGAGTATTGAATCTTTTATGTGATGTTTTATAATTTCAATTAAATTTGAAAAAAATTGACCACTATATTTTCAAATATTTTACTGCCTCTCTCTTTGATGATTTTGATCATATAGAAGTTTTTCACAGCTCATAATTGTTAAGTATTTGTAGCCCTTTTTCTCTCTTTATGGCAAGTTTCTTCCTTTTTTTTGAGGCAGGTGGCAGGGTCTCAGTCTGTAGTTCATGCTGAACTCACTATGTAGCCCAGGCCGGCCTTGAGATTACGCCAATCCTCCTGGCTCAGCCTCCTGTGTGCTGGGATTACAGGTGTGCACACCAAGCTCAGCTTATGTGGTGCTGGGGTTTTTACCCTAGGGCCTTAATCCTTGCTAGGAAGCACTTTAACTGCTGTGCTATTTCTCCAGCTCTCTTCTTCCTTTTTTGCAATATTTAATCTGCTGATAATTCACTTTCCATCAGTGCATTTTTTCATCTCAGACATTATAATTTTTACCTCTATAAATTTAACTTGAGGCTGATGGCTTTTTATATTTTCTATCTCACTATTTAATTCCATCTTTCTGTAGCTTCTTGAGTTTATAACTGTTCTAATTTCCTTGTTTATGAATTCTATCATTTGTCTTATTCCGGATCCGTTTAGTTAACTTCCTTTTTTCTTATTGTGAGTTCATATTTTCTAGAGTTTTTTTTCTGCATGTTTAAATTCCAACTGGTTAATGCCATTGTGAATTTCCCTTTGTTGCATGCTAACTATCTTTGTATTCCTGAAGCTATTCTTAAGCTTTGTTCTGAGACACAGTAAAATTACTTGGAAACAGCCAACTTTTTTTGTTTCTTGTTATGAAGTTTTGTTAGGTGGAGCCAACTGGCATTTTATTATATAGGACCAATTTTACTCTACACCTGAGACAAAATGCTGTAGGGTATGTTACTCAATGCCTCATTAATTGTGAGGATTTCCCATTCTAGCTAGTGGAAAAAGGAACTATTGCTGATAGTGTATGATTTCCAATGATCATTCTCTACAATTATTCTATGGTATTTTTTCCAGTCTTGGGAAATTTCATCACATGCATAAACTGATAGGTACTTGTTCGAAGACTTACTGGGTTCCTCTGCAGATCACTAGAGCAGTCTTTGGTACAATTTACTTTTCGCTCATAATTTGAATTAAAAAGTTCATTTGCCTCGACTTTCCTAGACTCCTATCTCTATACAACTCAGAAAGCCCTTGTACCATGATACAAAAAGCAATTGCTGGAGCAATTGTAGGGTCCATCCCTCTTGTTTCCTATCTCTCTAGCTCTGTCCTTGTCTGCTGTTCAGTGTCTTTTATAGAGATAGAAAGGGGACCTAAGGATGGGGGAGATGAGAGGATGGGGAAGAAAAGGGGAAGTGAAACTCATTAAGATAAGGTATAAGTATCTAGTAATACCCCAAGTTGAATATAACCAGTATGTACCACAAATGCATGAAAATAATAATGAGGAAAATAAACAAGGGGAAAAAGAAAAAGATAAATTGATATTTCCTGTATGTTTTGTCCAACTTTTAATTATTTTAGATGGGAGAGCAAATTCAGTCACTGTTATCATATTTGGCTAAAAAGGTTCAAATCTATGTTTTTAGAGAGAATTTTGTTCCATGGAGAGTAAAGCAAAAGGCAAGTGAGTTTCACTGAATATCAAGTATTTTTTAATCAATAAAGTATGGTCAGTAGAGATAAAACCTACCATATTGCTACTATAAAAATTAAATAGGTAATATGTAAAGCATAGAAAGATTTATTCCACTATTTTATTCATAGTATAAAAATAATAAATAATTTTAAAAATACCTATTTTATACCTTTAGGTAACGCACTTAAAATACTTATTGTTGAAAATTCAATCCTTTTGCAAGATGACAAAGTAATCTAGCCAACACAGACATAAAGATGTCAAGTTTGATAGACCTAGTTAAAAAAAAACTGCAAACACATATGCCTATTATCCTACTAAATTCTTACAACAGTGTTCCAGGGTGTATAGGGGAGCAACAGAGACTTACGAAAGGCCTTAGAAGATAAAACTGAGAAATCTTTACAAAGAGTTTGCTTGTAAACTTTAAAGATATCTTTAGGAAAATAAAGCCATCGTGGAAACACCTACAAAGAAATTTTAGCAGAAACAATGCATGCTTATTTTTTTCAGAGCGCAAAGAAGTCTGTGGAACAAAACTCTAAGAGGAACTCACTTAAAGGCCCAGCTGTTGGAACAGAGAGAAAAGATAAAAATGTCTGATTTTTAAAATCGGAGACTTGATTTTTATAGTTCTTGAATATATGAGCCGCATATGAACCCTCTTCCATTTTATATGTAAGAATCGACTCCCACTCCCCTATCCCTCCAAAATAAACGACTGAAACAAATCCACCTTCATTTCCAGCTCCACTGAAGAAAATGCTTGCTCTGATCTTAAACTGTATCATTTCCAACGTTCTCGATCTCCAACCAACTTTAAGCAGTTATTGTTTTAACAGTTTATCAAGTCATTTCCAAGAGACTCCCTTTGCTGTTTATGTTGGAAGGTAGTTTCTGCCCAAGATTATACTTACGCTAAGCCGTGCATGCGGGAAGAGTCCATGCTGGGCCAGTGCAATAATGTGCTCCAAGCTTTCACATATATGAGAGCTCATTTTGAGCACATTTTCATTTTTTAAACAAAAATGGCTGATTAGTAAATCCCACAATGCAGTGAGTCCCCAGCTTGGTCCTTCAAATGTATACTAGCTACTTTCTGGTTGCTGAAATATTTAACATAATAAGCAAAACCTTAATCAAATCAGTAAAGGTTTTCAATTTCAGCGTTCAACTTCCTTCATTCTAAATTCATGCTGATGGACTCCATCAGCACTGCTGTCTGAACGCAAAGAATAAGGAGAGGGGATAAAATCCTTTCTTCAGTAAAAGAGGAAGTTGCAAATAATAACTAGTCTCCCTAGCTTTAGAATTCAACAGCCTAGCTAACAAAAATGAGCATAGTGTTTTCTCTCTCTTACTGAAGTGATTTAATACCCTGAAAATAGTCTATCGTATCTACTGAACTGGTCCCACTCCCTGCATATTTTCTATTTCGAACCTCACTTTGTTCATGAAACAGCAACGATGATTTAGACTGACATGTTGTTGCTATGGAATCTTATTTCTCTCTGCTTTTAGTCTATTGAGAATGTGTGAGCTCTTAAACGTCTTTGCATGAGTTATTGCTCAAAGGCACTGATGCACTGATGGGCCGGGCAGCTGTTCAAACCCAAACTCAAACCAGGGATGGTTACAGAGTCAAAGGTTGGGGTTAGAGTTGTGTAGCACATAAAATAAAAACCAGGCAAATATTCAAGTCATGGCCTGTAACTTTATCTTGAAGGATTTTGATGATTCGAGCATTACCAGCACTGCGGTTTGAGCCAGTTATAGCCCCAGTATACACAATTCTTATTTATTCCGTGCATGGTATTCTGAGGTATTCCTGTTCCCTAATTTCATAAGGAGAAGCAGTCTGCACGGATGAAGATTCACCCTCTCCTAACCTGGCAGCCTGTATTTCTACAACCTAAGGGAAGATTTAGCACAGCACCCTAATATCAAACCTGGGCTGTCATTTCCTCTTCGGAGGGGTCCCATAGCCAAATTCTAGAACACAGTCTCTACGAGGACAGGAATATTGTTTGCTTTATTTTCCACTGTCCAGCCATACTTTGACTTGACACTTGGTGCATAATAAAAAATCAGTGAAATAAGCTCTTTCTCCCTTTTGAACTTGAGTATTTTGTGCATATATATATATCAAGTCAAAACTATACCTTCCTCTCCTCCCTTTTCCATTTTATTGATAGATATATATGCAATACATAATGTTTACATTGATCTTGAGTATTTTGTGCATATACATATTGTGGCAAAAATTACAAATTCTTCCTCTCTCTCTACATGACCCTCCCACCTGATCCCCCTTCCCCACTATTTCCCATTACTTTCTTAATTAGTTCTATAAAATGACTGTGATCTGGGTTTCTCATATGAGAGAAACCATTCAATAGTTAACATTCTGTATGTGACTCACTTCCCTGAGCATGATGATCTCAAGTTGCATCTATTTGCCTGCAAAAGCCTCAAACCTATCTTTATAGACGAGTAGAATTCCATTGTGTACATATACCACAATTTATGTATCCACTGGTCTGTGGATAGGTATTTTGGTGTCTTCCACATTTTAACTATTGTTAGTTGTGTTGCTATGAGTGGAAGAGAGAGAGAGAGAGAGAGAGAGAGAGAGAGAGAGAGAGAGAGAGAGAGAGAGAGAGGTTTTTAACCCTTTTGGAAATTCCCAGAAGAGATATTGCTGGATCAAAGTAGATATGTATTTCCAATCTTTTGAGAAACTTCTGTACTGCTTTCCATGGTGGTTGTGCCAGTTTAGATTCCCCACCAGCAATATAAGTGAGTTCCTTTTTCCCCATGGCATCTCCAGCACTGATTGCTGTTTGAGTTCTTGATATAAGCCATTCTCGCTGGAGTTAGATGGTATCTTATCAATGTTCTGATTTGCATTTATCTAATGGCTAAGGATGTTGAACATCTTTTCATATTTTTACTGGCCCTTTGAATGTCTTCATCTGAGAACTGCCTATTCATTTCTGTTGCTCATTTTTCAATTAGATCTTTGATTTCCCCTCTCCCTTCTAACCTTCCTTTAACATCTCCCTCGTTCCTAACTCCCACTCTCAACCCTGTTTGTTTTTTGTAATATATCATCTCCCTTTCTCTTTCCCATCCTCTAAACAACCTCCCCTCCTTTCTCTTTCTTTCTCCACAAAGTCTATCTTCTTACTTTCTTCTGTGTCTCTTTCATCTCTTATGATTTGGTTTTCTCATATTAGAGAAACCAGGTAACACTTAACTTCCTGTGTCCAATTCATTTTGCTGGGCATAATGGTTTGAAGGTGTGTCCATTTTTCTAAAAACGACTCAAATGTGTTATTCTTAATGGCAAAGGAATCCACCCTTGTGTATATATATACCACATCTTCTTTATCCAATCATCTATACTTGGGCATATTGGCTTTTTCCAAGATTTGACTATTATCAATTATACTGCTATATAAAAACATTCAGGATATCATTACATCAATTTAATTTCTTAGGCTAAACTTATATCAAAGACTGAGTAAATGAATCGCTGCATTAAATGAACTTAAATCTATATCACAGAACTATATCATACATAAAGCAACTGATACAATGGCATACTTAATTATTTCAGAATTTTAAAAGTTCTTTCTCAAAGAACAGTAAGAAATGAATAAGAGCATTATTAAAATTTATTTATAGAGCACGAAATTGAGACGTAAAACTTAAGAGTCACAAGTTGAACTAATAGCCAACTGAGTTCTTAGCCAATGGACTTAACACTATGTGATCTAAATAGTTCAGGCTCTTTAAAAAAAAATGGATCTTGCTTACATCACTGTCTATTTTGCATGTGAGTGCTGCATCTGTTCTAAGTTCTAGGAGG
This sequence comes from Ctenodactylus gundi, assembly GCA_004027205.1. NCBI lineage: Eukaryota > Metazoa > Chordata > Mammalia > Rodentia > Ctenodactylidae > Ctenodactylus > Ctenodactylus gundi. The sequence goes on along the minus strand of PVKB01002059.1, from coordinate 217,567 downwards.
CCTTTTCTATGGGGAGCTTGCACTGAATTTGTAGTATGCACTACCCACAGGCTCATTTTTTGGAGGCTGGAGCTATTAACTGCTCTCAATTCCCATTTCTCGAGGATCTGCATTTACCTCAGTCAGAGGCTCTGTGCTTTCCTCCTTCTATAGATGCAGGTGGCATGGGCTGCTCTCAGTCAGCCTGAGGCTGCTTCCTGGGCTGCTGTTTTCCTCTGCTTTCCATGTCTTCAGGATTTCTGATCTTCCCGTGCTCTCCTTTCAATTATTGGGGAGCTCCTTCCTCTCCTAAGTTGAACAGGTGATTTTTAATTATAATCTCAACTTTTTAAGTGAGTCAATAAGAAGACATGGCGTAGCTCTGGTACTCTGGTGCCATCTTAACTGAAAGTGTAATTATAATCTTAAATGACTAAATAGAATCAAAGAAGCTGATTACTGAAAGGGAGCTAAGCCCCACTAATTCCACTTCCCTAAACACATCAAGTGTCTCTTCTACAGAATGTCCACTGGTTTGACATCTTCTAGAATCCCTGTATCCTTGAGCTACCCCACTACAGGAAGCAGTCCACTCCATCTGGGGCTATCTTTTATTGTTCACAAATTTTATCCTATGTAGAACTGCAGTTTGTCTCTTGCATGTTTCTTCCTTTTTACTCTTCTCTCTGGCATAACATCTTCTTTATCCTGACAACGCTTCAGATAGCAAAAAGTGGGTCTCACAACTCCCTGTGGAGCTCAACTGACATGAAGCAAAGTATAATGGTTAAATGATATAACCCATAAAACCATGAAGGAGTTCTCTTCTCTTATAAAACAACTGATAAGATACTGTTCATACCTACCAATTTTAAAGATTGCAGGACACTAATGGAATAATTAGACTTCATTATAGTGTAGGAGGTTACTGGACCTTAGGGGGGAAAAATTTCCAATTTAATTTGGGCTGACACAAGGTTTTAAAGAATAGAGATTCTCAAGGAATTATGTTAATTTTTGATCAGGCAAAGGCCTTGGAATTGAAACTTTAATTAATTAGTAATGCAACTCTTTTTTAATTGAGCACCTATTCTTCTATGCCATCACATAATTTTCCAACACTCCATTAAGGCTTTATTACTAAACCTTAAGATTTATTGAAAGTCAGTGCTCTGCAAATGTTATCGCACTGAATTTCTGTAACAAAACTATGGAGAAGGTTCAATTATTGTGTTGACTCACACAAGAGGAAACTGCGGTTCATCAAGGAGAAGTAACCAGTCCAAGGTCACTAGCAGGAGTGTCACAGGGTCACGCTTCAAATTCAGATCTGTCTGGTATCAAAGTGTTCTTACTTTCTAGCCTAAGACATACTTTCTCAGCGAAAGATATATTCTTACAGGGGAAAGAAATTCAGTTTCATTTCTTTCTGCGTATTCTTCAGTGCTTTTCCATTGTTGGTGCTCAGTAAGTAAATGTTGAAACAATGCACATACTTGGTGGGTAGTAACTGTTGATTAAAGTGTGCTGAATACCTAACGCTTTGTGCCTCATGTTTCATGTCTATCAAATGGGGGAACTGGGCTGAACCATCCCTATGTTCCCTCCTAATCTTAAGAAGGTACATTATTAGATTGGGAATGAGGATGAATTGTAGCTTAATAGCCACAGGTAAGAAGGAAGAGCAGTTCAGGAGTAGCAATATGAGCTAATACAACATTCCTTTGAACAGAATGTTCCCTCTGCCCAAAATACCCTTTCCCCACTTGCTCACTTGGCCATTGTCCAGTGAGTAGCTCAGCTGGCCTCCCCTCAGTGAATCTGTCCTTGACCTCTGCCTTAACACAGCCCTCTGTCCTCCACACAGTTATTTCCTCCTTCAAGCGCCCAGGAACACTGCACAACTTATGACTATCTGATTCTGAGCCTGTCTCCTTGCCCTTACACCCAAGACATCCAACACTCTAAGCTCTGTAAAAACAAACACTGCATCCAATCTCTCTCTAGACCCTACCTTAAAGCCTGGCAAGGAAAGCAAGTCTTCAACAGAGGTGTTTTCAGTGGTAGAATGAATCAGCATGGTACATACAGAGCAGTAGGGAGGGGAACCATTTGACCATAATGAAGAATTTGTGCCAGAAAATAGTAAGAAGTTAGTAAAATGAGATGAGGTTTTAAAGTCCAGAAGGGGGAATGAAGACCTGGTGACCCAGGTACTGCAGAACCCCTGTATCATTCTTAGTTTTGAAAATGACAGTAAGAAGAGGCTCCTATTGAAAAAATTAGGTGTAACATGGGTCTCATTTTTGACAATGAGTAATGGTAAGTGAACTTGCTGTTTTCCTTCACATACAGCAAATAAACCCACGTCCCATTTACTATACCTGACACTTAACATGCACAATAAGGAAAATCAGACTAGTATGGTTTGAAAATGTTTTTCTTACTGCCAGTAAATGAACTTCTAATATAATACGAACAGAGAAAACAAACATCCTATGTGTCACAGGACAAACTAAACTGGAAAACATCTAAAGTTTCTAGACAGTTGTTCACGGCATCTGTAGCGTCTTGTACGTTGCCTTTACACACATCAAGTGCCTCCCTAATATTTACTAGATGCCAAGTTGGTACTACAGTGTGGTTGTATTTTCTCAGATAAGAAAAAAATCAGTGGTGATTATAGAAGATTAAAAGATCTTAAAAATTAATTAAAGATGGAAAGAACTTTGTGTTTAGAATATAAATATACATTTATGTAAGTAAGCTTGCTTTTTTAATTCTGTGAAATGCAAAATAGTATTAAAATACACATATAGTGAAAGCACATGTCAAATGACACTGCTAGATCATCCCTTAGAAGTACATTCTAGCGTCAACAAGGTAACCAATTCTTGATGAAGCAATTACAATGGGTGATTTTTTTTTTTTAAAGCCGAACTGGCCCCTTTATCCTGGTGCATGTTAGAGAAGCTGTCACTGGAAAACAGTCCAACCATTTAGTGTAGTGGATGGAGGTGGTATAGCCCTGTTTACTCAGGTAATAGGCCTTCTTACTGTGTAGTTGCATCATTTTGCAATTTTGAGATTTAAATTCTATCAATAGTTTTAAAATGTAGAATTTTCTTTCTGACATGAAGAAGAGCAGAAGTGTATGTGTTGGGGCACACATGTGTATACGTGTTTCAGAGTGGGGAGGGCCTAAAAAGACTCTTCTGTGATATTTGGTATCTGATTTTGAGTAATTAAGATCCTCGGAGACTAAGAACAATGCTGTAACAAACACCACATGATGTTGCCTGACATAGCGCACGATGAGCTCATTTGGACCACCCATGACTCAACACTTATGCCTAGGAAAGGGTGAGGTTTTTGTTTCTGAAGTCCTAGACTCTGACAGGCTTTCTGTAACAGTGCTACTTTCCTGATGGTTTATCTTTAAGTGTGGGGCTATGAACTTTTCCCAAGCTCAGCTTTCTTGTGTATGTTTATTACTTTTAAAGTTATAGCTAATTGCTAGGGCATTATTTCAGAAAAAAATGGAAATCAACCTCTGTGTCTAGCATTCTCATTCACAGTGAAAGTTCAAGGGTAAGAACTGAAGTAAGGTGACAGGCTCCTTTCTTATATTAGAAACCTTGTTGTAATATAAATTTTAGCCCTAAATTGGATATTATATAACTGGACGTTGAACCAAATCCTCATTATTAAAAATTCTAAAAGACCTCATGATATCAAGGTCTCTCTCCTGTATATTCTTATAGGTGCTGTGAATTTGGTGGATAAATCTGAATTATGTCAAAAGGACACCACTGTTCGCTGGTGTTCATGTATATTTCAAAGATAACTTATCTTCATTCTTGAATTTGATCTTTTGTTGGTGGTGGCTCCTAACTCTCTGGATTTAGGTCTCTCTGCCCCTAGCCCCTCTGAAAGTAGTTAATCTCCTCTAGTTGTGAGTACAGAGGAGTGGAAAAGAGCATCAGCTCTGGAGCCTGTGATAGTTATGACACTGTTTATTAAATATTTGTGATTCTCCCTTTGGGCACAATAGATTTCCACCACCCCCTTCCCTAGAAGGCAGAGTTATCCATATGTTACCTATTTTAGTTAGAGAAATGAAAGTATAAGTGATGTAGCTTAAGTTTAAGGGCCTCCATGTGGCTTACCTCATTGCTCTTTTTCTTCTGCTTCCATCCTCAGGAAGCACTGAGATAAAAACATTGTGATGTGCACTCCCCTAGTCAGGACAACACAGAACAGAACTCAACACAATTTGTTATTTCTAAGCCAATGAGACTTGAGGGTTGCCTGTTATTTCTGCAGAACTTAGCTTATACTGCAATTCAGGGCTAGGCAGTCTTGCCTTAGACCCCTGAACTCCCTGACCACTCAGGGAATAATGTGAGAATTAAATAAAAACAGAGGAACAAACCATCCTGCCTGAAAAATGTATGTTTCAATATATATTTTCTCTATCCCCCTTTTTTTCCCTTTATCTGTAAGGAGACAGATAGCTTATTCATTTCTTTACTGCAGCTGCAATAATCCTTGAACTATAGAAGGTGATTAATAAGCAAGGAAAGACATAGAAATATTTAGATGACATATTTAAAGAATAACTTATTTAAAAGATTATTTACAATCTGTTTTGAATATGAACATTGGTTTTATTTTTCTATGCCTTTTCTTTCATCAAGTTTTGCAAGGTACAGTCAGAAAAGGAGAGGAACTAAATGAAGAGATAACTGTAATCTGTGTTGAGATTTTTAAAAACAAAGTGGCTAGACTGAGTGGCTCTTCACTGAAAGGAATAATTTGTAGCATCCTAAGCTGAGGAGGCATGACCCCACAGACCTCTGCATGAACTAGCCTTCCTTGGGAGTGCTAAGCCCTGCTGTATCACTTTTGAAAAGGGTATTAACAAAGTGGGTGGCTAGGGGACTAATATGGAGGTAAAGCAAGTTATCAGAAGTTGGGGAACTATTACCTCTTGCTCCAAGTTCCTTAGCAGGGCTGGAAGTTTTAATAAAACAGAAAGTATCTGCACTCTCAGTAGTCTAGTTGACAAAGAGTAAAAATGTTGCCAGTGGATAAAGTACAGTCTATGCAACGACCTTCTAGGGAGAAATAACTCCCCCATTCACTCCTTTAGTAATCATGGCATGAGGAGGTAGACTTAAAAATTATCCAGCAAACAGAAAGATGAAAAAAAAAAACATTAAAATGGGGACTAATCATGCTATTCCCCCATGAGGTGCATTAGCAAAAGCAGAAAGGGATGTCACATTAGATAGAAGAAAAAGAGGCCGAGAGGAAGAGAAAAGGGGGTGATGGGTAGGGAGCCCTGGGCCAGGACAAAACTCTTCTGCAGAAAACTTGGGGCTGCAAACTTCAGAGCTGAGAGGAGAAACCTGACTCCAAAGGGAACTACTGTAGACAGGAGCATGGTGCCAAGCTTCACAGATAATAAACAGGATGGACTTGGTGAGAAACAGATACTCTCTATTAAACAAGAACGGGAGACTCAGAACCAAAAAAACATTTTTTTTCCAGAGTCTGGCCTGAGACATTAAGACCAAGGTTCTGTAAGATGATAAAGTCTGACGTTACTTATAAGACCTATAATAATTACTACTATCCTCTTTATTCCCTGCACAATAAGATATAAAGGTGGCTTTTACCATGTCTAAGGTAAATGGTCCAGGAAGAAGTTATTCATTCATGACATGTATTCATTCATTAAACAGGAAGTATTGAGCAATTATTATGTGCCAGGTAACATGCTAGGTGGTAGTGATATGGAAATTAAAATGAAAGCTACCATCCTAGAAAACATCACTGGCCAGTGGAGGAGAGAATCAGGAAAAATCAATGAGACTATAGTGTATGATGCATGTGCAATAGAGAGATGAAATTCTAGAAACTTCTGGGATGAGCAACCACCTCCGAGGAAAATGTAAGAAGCAAGAGGTAAGATGGGCCAAGGAAAAGATGATCTCATTTTTGGTCAAGTTTCAGAGGATGAGTTGGTGTGAGACAAGTCACCAGCAAGAGTCTGTCCTTGCAGAATGCTATATGTGGCCAATCAGGTCCCCAATGGGGTACAGGAAGAAGCAAGAAGTGAGACCACAAAGGGCAGGGTCCAAAGATAGTAGGCCTTCCTGGGCTTGGGCTTCATTCTGAGGTAAATGAAAAGGTATTAAAAGGTTTTAAATAGAGAAGTGACACTTTAAAGTTTTCACAGCTAATGGCCCTGAGGGAGAGGCAGGGGGTTTGCTGAAGGGAGGGAGGGCCTTAGGCAATGGCAGGCACTCCATGTGGGAGACAAAGAGAGAATCAACAGCTTCCATGGACCTGGGAGGAAATCTGGGCCAGAGTCCCAGAACAAAGTAACCTTGAGCCTTTTTTTGGCTTCTTGATGGATCAAATTCTTCCAACAAACACTTACAGTGACTTTAATGGTGAGGCACTGAGGGGGCAGCGAGGGGCAGCAGAGTCCAGAGGCTTGGTGCTTGTTCCTTCTCTCAGCTCAGAGTCCCATTGAGCATAATCTGTCCTCTTGATTGTTCTTTTGCTGATGCAAGGACAAGTGGCAGTTGGTGTAGAACCTCCTATAATGGAGTATGCCTGGTTCACTCCAAAGCTCTTGCTGATGCAACAGGGAATTTCTTTTTTTGGAGTGTGGCTGGAATGAACAGTCTCAGGGGAGCTCTCAAGAGTGCTCAGGCTCTGTGGAAATCTTGGCACTCAGGAGGTAATGGGAGTAGGAATAGAAATGGCTGCCAGTCTTCAGAAGGCATGGGTGTAGGTTCATTTAGACCCGTAGACCCATGCTGACTTCACAATCAGGCCTCTGTAGTAGCTCTGTAAATGCAGAGCCAGCACACCATCCTCTTAGGCATAGTGTTTCTTCAGGACGGTGCCAAAAGATTTGCAAGAAAAACATAGTGCAATGGCTGCATCCAGGTGGAAATGGTATGGTTCTTTTTGCAAGGAGTGTGTGTGTGGTGATGCCAGGGGTTGGGGGCATAGCTCAGTGGTTAAAGTGCTTACCTAGCATGTGCAAGGCCCTTGCTTTGAACCCCCACCACTACATAAAGATTATCTGGGTGTGGTGATGCATACCTACAATCTCAGCATTTGAGAGGCTGAGGCAGAAGTATTGCCAAGATTTTGAGACGACCTTGGGCTACCCAGTCAGTCCAGGACCAGCCTGGACTACTGAACGATACTCTGTCTCTAAAAATGGGGAGGAATGATGCTGATATTAGTGAGTTAGTGGAATGAATAACTAAGGCTCCCTGTTCATTCCACAAGGAATGCCTATTATCTTGCTTTTTTTCTGTCACTCTAAAATGTATGTGCTTAGGAGACGGGGTGGCACAGCGTCCCTGAATGACCCCACAGATTCAGATGAATCTGGAGAAACCTGCAAAGCCCCTTTCCATTCTGTCAGGGTGGATTCCAGATGATGTTTTAGTATGTGGACAGGGAAAGGAGTGCACCCATGGAACACACAGTGGAGCCGGGCTGGAGTGGATGTGCAGGATTAAATTGAAGAAGTAAAAGTAGTAGTGGAAAGAAAGAAAATATTTTCTTTCTTACTCCAAATACCAATCAACCACTTCATCTATCTAAAATATTAGTTTCCTTTCATTACTTTGGCAATTACTCAGAAAGAGCAATAGAGGGCTTAAAATGAGGCCAACTTCTACTTGTGAATTACTGATCATATGGTGCAGCACTCCTTTCTCATGATCCCATTTCAAATGTCCTTCTTTTATGACTGAAGCTCAAAGAGTGAATGAATAGGGAGCCCTAGTATGATTATTGTTATAGCTAACATTTATTAGGCACCCACTTTTAGCCCAGAGAATATGCTCATGCTTATAAATGTTCCTAATGACCCTCTGGCCCCATCTCTGGTGGACACAATTCTCTATCTTCCTCTTATTTGGCTTCTTAACTGCATTTGGCAGAATGACACACCCTTCTACCTGTCTTGGCCCTGAGTCCTGCTTGTTTCTGGTTAGTTTTCTGCCTGTCCAGAACCTCTCAGTCTTTTATCTTGTTCTTTCTGTATCCAAAATCTAAAATATTGGTATTTCTCAGGGTCAGGGCCTGGCCCTCCTCCCTTCTCTTTCCACGTTCTTCAGAAAAGTGACGTCATTTTTGACTTAAGATTCCATTTTATATATACTTTTATCCATTTTACATATAGTAAGCAAACATTAGCTCAAATGAATTAAAGATCTGAATGTAAGAGCTAGAACTATAAAGTTCTCAGAAGAAAATAGTGAGAAATGGGAAACTACTACAGGTTGTGAATTCAGCAGTAATTTCTTGGATATAACCCCAAAAGCAAAGGCAACAAAAGAAAAAGAATGCAAAATGAATGCCATCAAAATTTAAAACCTTTATGTCTATGAAAATATTATCAATGGAGTGAAAGTGGAACTAAAGAAAGTATTTGCAAATCTTTTCTGACAAGATATTGACAGCTAGCATAGACAAAGAACTCACCTTAACAAAACAAACAGCCTAATTAAAAAATGGAAATAAAAACTTGAATGCATGTTTCTTCTAAGATATAGAAGTGACCATTCAGTATGTGAAAAGATTCTCCAAATCAGTAGGCAGTAAGGAAAGGCACAGATTAGATAAAAGGTATAAACCACAATGAGGTACCACTTCACATCGATTAGGGTGACTATTAGACAGAAAAAGAAGAGGAATAAAAAGAGGAGGAGGAGAAGGAAAGTAACAAATGTTGGCAAGGATGAAAAATCCTTAAGCATTTTTGGTGGGAATGTGAAATGGTATGCTATCCCTGTGAAAATGGTACATAAGTACCTAAAAAAATGAACTATAGAATCCCTATATGATCCAGGAATTCCACTTTCAAAAATGTACCAAAAAGAACTGAAAGCAGACTCAAATATCTATATACCCATGTTAATACAAGCACTGTTTACTATAACTAAAATGTTGGAGCTACCCAGTTCTTATAGGCAGATGGATGAGTAAATTAAACATGCCATAGACATACAGTAGGGTATTATTCAGCCTCAGAAAAGTGAGACATTGTCACACGTGCTACAACATGGATGAGCCTTGAAATCATTATGCTAAGTGAAGTAAGCCATCCACAAAAGTACCAATATTGTAGGATTTGTGTTATACCAGATAAGAGTCAAGTTCACAGAGGTAGGTCATGGTTGTCAGGGCCTGGTGGTGGGGGACTGACAGTTAGTGTTTCATATGTACTGAGGTTTCAGATGAGAAAGATGAAAAAATGTCTGGAGATGGATGGTGTGAGTGATATGCAATGATGTAAACATGCCCAGTGCCAAGAATCATGTGTTAAGATGGTTTTATGTTGTATATATTTCATATTTTATTGTAATAAGAAAAGAAAAAAACCCAACTTACTCAAATTGGATTTAGAGTTAAGGCTAAACTGGTAAAAGGTGCTATGCTAAGCTGCTCAGACTCCCTAGGACCAGGGGACTTTCTTTAAATGTGCAGACGTCCTCAGCTGTCAGTTTTCACTTGGAATTTGCCCTCAGCTGAAGATAGCTGCCTCTCCCTATGGTGACTGGAATCTGGTCACTATAAGGATATTGCAACTACTTTCAGAGTCTGTAAGAAGTTCACTGTCACCTTGTTGTGTTCTATAGGGAACTACAAGTCTTTTTTTTTCCTTCAACTGTTTGTTTACCTTCCTATGTATGTGTTAATCCTGAACATAACTCTCCAATAAACCTCTTTAAAAAAAAAAATAAGTAAAGCAAAGCACACTTCTTGCTTGATGCTTCACTTCCACTGATGCCAGAAAAGTTGTCACACAATATTAATATGTGACATGTGGGATATGAAAGATACCAATGTAAGTTGTGTGGTGTTCAACTTGGACATCGAAGTAGGGGCTCTTGGTCGAGCTCTGTCTCATTCTCTTGCTTTTGGGTATCGTTAGAACTTTTCTGCTGGCCTAACTGGTGATTATCCAGAAATCCTTAGCCAGCTTTGAGCAGGAGGTGAGCATACTGCCTCAGCGCTAGCACACAGCACAGTCTAGAAGTAATTTCTGGTGTCAACCAGATTTGAATTATGAGATGCTAAGAGAAACCTATGGGGACTCTTGGAGACTGTCACTTAAGTTTGTGGGCTCCATTTTACTTCATGGTCAAAATTTTACTTCCTGGATCATGCTTAGTGCTTCAGATACTACTGTCTTCCAGCATCATGTAGCCCAGTTTGCTGTCTCCTGGTCCTAAGCTACTGTGCTTCCAAGAACAAACTTCCCCTGTGTCAGCAGTGAAATACAATTCCCAGGGTAGCTATGAACTACGAGCTGCCTTTTACTTCCTCAGCAGCAGTAGGAAAGAAGCCCTAAAATGGGCACTTTGTTCTAGACCAAATTTTTTTTTCTTTGTAACTGTCACATACTCTTCCATCCTTCCAAACTAGAAAGAAGGCCCACATTCCTTATTTCCCCATCCTCTCCACAATTTCATTCTGGGGCAAGTGCTCCAGGTCTGTCTTCCCCAGCCCTCTATGAATGCTGCTCTCTCAACAGCATCAATGTCATTCCAGTGATCAAAACCTAGAAGTACTTTTAAACCTTTATTTTTTATTATTTCTGAATTTCTGTAGGCTTTAAGACAATACCATGTTCTGATTTCTGTTTTTTTTTCCTGAATGTTTTATGTTATTTGCTTGGCACTTTCTTCTGTTCATACCTTAAATGCTGGTGCTCTTTCTCTCCTTCATACATCTCTACTTGGATGTCCTTCAAATAGCTCACATTTAGAATTTCCAAAGCTGACATCATTGGCCATTTGCACACTGCCTGGTCTGAGTTTTCTCTTCCTCTCATATTCCCTGTCCATGCTACCAGCAGCTTTTCATTTGCACCCACTGGAGCTTTGGAGCCATCACTTTCTTTAGATTTTTGTCAAATAACCCTTCCATTAAAAATTATAGTTCCTCTCCCCACAGAACTCCTGATCCTCTCATCCCTCCTTATTGCTATTTATGGCAATCATCACTTTGTATATACTACATGTTTAATGAAGTATTATCTGTGTTCTCTAAAAGAACGGAGGCCCATGAAGGTGAAGACTCACTTGTGTCATTACTATGATTCCCAGTGTTTAGAGCTGCACCAGACATTTAGCTGGTGCTCAGTAAATATTTGTTGAATGAATAAAAGAATTTCTTCTTCTGCTTCTGACTACAATCCTTGGTGCAAAATTCAGGAATTTGCTGTTTTCATTTTGGGAATATTCCATAAGACTGTGCTCCTGTTTGTTTCCTTTCCCAATATCACTGCCTTAGATTATTACCTGTTACCCAGCTCAAAGCAATATTCTGGCCTCCTTGCTGTGGCTGTCTTCGTAGACTACACTTTGCTATTCTAATAATTCTCCATCTCTAGTGCAGTCTGGTCACTATTTCCTCCTCTCTGACCTCATGAATATCCATATGGTAGATGTGTGCCTGCCAGCCTGGAAGTCTCCTGGTAGACAAGTGCGCAGAGGGCCATACTTTCACCCCATCTTAAAGTGAGGCTCAAAAAGGGATTGAAATGTAAGGCAGGAAAGAGCTGAAGAAATTAAAACAAATGATGTACCCATTAAAAGAACAGGAGAGATACTAGGAGTGTGGACTGGAGTAACTGGAGCAGAATTCTAGAATGAGTCATTACAACAGAGATCAACATCTACAAAGGGTAGAGAGGGGCTGGAGAGAGAGAAAGAGAGAAAAAAAATCCCTTCATGTTGAAGTGAGATAGGATTTCCACACTTGCCTACATTGAAGAGCTAAAAATAGAGACATTTGGGCAGAAAAATAGCGAGGAATGTTTTAATTCTACTGACACAGGCTATAAAGAGAAAGGTTTAAAGGTAAGAGTATATTTCTCACTTTAGTTGCAAAATTAGAAAAATAAGTTTGGAGTGCTTCAGCCTTCACTGGCCTCTCCTTCCAGCCTATTCTCTCCAGTTTTTCTCCACTCTCAAAACCTCTTCCTTGAGAAAGGAGTGTGATAAGTTCACCCACATAAATTTGTGAGGTGTAATGTAGTAACTTTACAAGTTAGCAAGAACTCTTGTTTGAAGTCCGAGACACTTAAGTACAGCAAACATTAAAAAATGAGCATATGTACATCTATATATACATATGGATATATACGTAATCAGATGCCCATCATTGTGACAAAGGCATGAGATAAACTATTTCTAAAGACTAAAGGTTTATCTTGTGGTTTCAGAGGTTTCAGTTGGTGATGGTTTGGCCTTGTTGCCTTTGGGCTTGTGGCAAGGCAGGACATAGGGAGAGGAGTGTGTGGCAGAGGAAATCACTCATCTCATGGCTACTAGAAAACAAAGAGAGAGGGTGAAGGAAGAGGCTGGGTTCCCAGTGTCTCTTTCAAACACATATCCTCATGACCTAACTTCCTTCTACCAGGCCTGCCTCCTAAGTATTTCAATGCCTCCCAGTAGCGCCACCCTGGGGACCAAATCTTTAGGATATGGGCCTTTGGGGAACATTACAGATCCAAGCACACACACACACACACGTTCATTCCACTACACACTTTATATATACATATATATAAATGGAATATACTTATATATTCCAGGCATACATACATATATGTATGTGTATACGTTCATTCCACTACATCAAGCAAACACAGAACTAAAGACAGTTGTTGTTCACCAAATATTTGCTTAAAGATGGTGAAAAAAATTACTTATATTATCAAACTCTGGAAACAATCTAAATAAAAAATGTTAATGGAACCACTGACATATCATCCATAGAAAAAATATTGCATAGCTATAAAATATTTAGAAAGCCTTTTTAATGGCTCCACAGAAATGCTTATAATTAAACATTAAGAAAAATCAGCTGGTTTCAAATTGCTACTATGTCAATTAAAAATCATATGCATATACTGAGGACTTACATATTCTCTGGGTATCACTGGGATTTGCAGTTATTTTTAGTTTCTCTTTTTATTTTACTGTATTTTTGAACCATCTGTGATTGGTCTAAGACAGATACTACAAAAGTAACCACGAAGAACTGTTTAGGAGGAGAAAGTAATTTTAGGGGTCCCCCAACCCCCATCAATCACAGTGTACCAATGTGTGGCCTGCTTGGTTAACTGTATAGGAGAGGAGAAAACGGGGCCCCTCCAGCCATGGAGGGCGATCGGTCAGTCAGCAGAGGATGAGATTTTTAAATGCACTGCAGGCTTGAGGAGCCTGCCCTTTAAAGAAAAGAGCAAGCTTGGTCATGTTGTGTTGGTCTCTTCCTTTGCTACAGGTTTTGACTTTGCCTGGCTAACATCAGGGGAACCCCACATGTAGTACACCCTCTCCTCTGTTTCTCTCACCCCACGCCTCTTTCAGGTGGGGAGACATGTTTATTTGCACCATGATCCCCCCACCCTTTTCTAAAAACCAAGCTGTGAGACTAACTGAAGTCTTTAGGTTGCTGGGTCAGTAATAGTCTATGTTAATATCTCATCTGAACTTTTGTTTCTCCTGGGAACCGCAGGTATACTTCTAAAAATTAATGTCATATTCTCCATTAATCCTTAAGAAATGGGGTTATGTGACCTTGAAGGAAAATATTAATATTTTTCTGATGTCAGAAGACATGGGTAAAAGGCTCAACCACTTAAATAAAAGAGCATGGGTTTCAGCATTTACTGAAAACATCTTCTAGTTATTTAAAGAAATTCTTTCTAAACATCTGCATTTACTTCTAACTTAAGTTGCTTCCCACCTCCTTCCCCTGGGATTCACTTCGTGGTGTTGAGTGTGTGGCCTCTTTGTGTGTGCGAGTGCAAACTTCTTAGCCAGGGTACAACAAACGAACCAACCAACGCAAACCAAGCCGGCAACAGCAGCCCTCATATTTCCCAAAATGTCTAATTTCTTGTCCTTAAGAAGAATTAAAAGAAGCCCTAAGCTATTTCTGTGTGGAAAGCATCTTAAGATCTAAATGGAAGATTTCACAACTTTGAAAACCTAACCAAATCTAAGATTTTGTTTTTATTTTTTAACTAGTTGTTAAGTATCTAGATTCCTGATTAAGGAAGGCTGGATGGCAGGGAGCGCCGCGGAGACAGGAGGGAGAAATGTGGAAAGATGAAATCCCAGCTCTGGCTCAGACCCTGTCTGTGAAAGAGCCCGGCTCCCTCGGTGGCTCCAGGCCGGGTTTTACAGGCGGCCGCATCTGCCTCCCCTGTCTCTTACCTCCTTGATGCTCGGCACTATTTGTGGCCGGCGTGGTGGAAGGACACAGTGAGGTTCTCACCCCCGCCCCCCGCCCCTCACTCCCTTCCCCAGTACCATCAAAGCGAGCCCGGGCCAGCGCAAGGATCTCCGAGTTGCGAGTGTGCTGAGGCTGGGACTGTCACTCATTCTCCGCTCAGCGCGTGAACGCAGCTCGGCAGCCGCTGGCAGGAAACAATTCTGCAAAAATAATCATACTCAGCCTGGCAATTGTCTGCCCCTCGGTCTGCTGCTCCGCCGCCGTTCACGCTCGCTGCAAGGGGGGGGGCACAGAATTTACCGCGGCAAGAACATTCCTCACAGCCAGCAGATTACAATGCTGCAAACTAAGGACCTCATCTGGACTTTGTTTTTCCTGGGAACTGCAGGTACATTTTTCTTTTTTCTTTAAATGTTCAGTCCGGCGCGCTAATTGTCCCCTTGCCCCTGCTCCCTTCCCGAGGAGCCCTGTTAATTCGGGTGGTTTCGGGCGGAACGCTAAGACTCGTCCTTTGCGTTGAGCTGAGAAGGGAGCGCGTCGCCCTCGCTGCCCCGGCAAACCCCGCGCCCACCCAGGCTGCGCCGGACCCGGCTGCCTCCCCGCGCCCCACGCTCCCCGCGCCCCTCCTGCGCGCCGGCCCTTCCCACTTTGTATGAGGGTGGCGTGAGGAGCCGACGGCTGGCTCTCGGGGACGCTGCGGCCACGCCGGCGACTGGCATCGCTCCTTCCCCGAAGGCGGGCGGCGGTCTGCCGCGGCTCGGGTGGTGCCTCCACGCCGCGGGGAGGGGACCGGCAGCCCGGGCTCCGGGAAGCGTGAACAATAAGGACGGGACAGCCGCCCGCAGCCGTTATACACCGAGTGGAATAAAGTGGGGCTCCCTGCGCGCCTCCCGCCCCCACCACGTCCCTCCGCCCTAAGCCGAATAACGGTTTGCAAAATGGGGCGACAGGACGGAATCTCAGGGCTGGGCGGCCGATGCTGCACCCCCGTCCATATGACGTTAGTTTTTCATCTGCCAAAATCTCTGGCTAGTTGCAACGCCTGCCAGCGGCCGGGAGCACGGAGGGATGGGAGGGTCCGGCGCCGCGTTTTGACAGGAGGAAGTGCGGAGGGGCGGAGGGCGAGGAGGGCGTGAGCCGCGTTGCCTGGCGCGTGTGCGCGCGCCCGGGTGTGTGCGCGTGTGCCTGTGCTCAGTGTTGTACCGGGCCGGGGAAGAATGGCAGGTAGCCGCCCGAAACAGACACCTCGCCCCAGTCGCTTTTCTTTGGGCGAGGTTCGCGAGCCCGGCGAAGTGCGAACAATAGGGAGCTGGAGGAAGACGGGAGGGGCGCTGCCGCGGACGGCGGGGGACACCGCCGCCCCGGAACAGCGGCAGGGGCTGGGGGCGCGTTTCGATTTGGCTATTTCCATCTCGGCCTCGCTGGGAGATTCCCGTGTGCGCCCACCCTCCCGTCCAGCTGCTCCTTCCCACCCCGCCCGAGGTCCCGCGCCCGGGGGCTGCTGGGCAGGCGGGGAGGGAAAAGCAGGGCGGCGGGAGCCGGCGGGGCAGGGGGCGTGCGCCGGCACGAGCCCGCCGCGCACCACGGGCCCGCGTCGCGGTCGTGCGGCAGCCCTGCCCGCTCCGGCCGCCGAGCCTGGGCAGGGAGTGCGGGGAGCGCGCGGCGCGGCGGCACAGCACCTAGCGCGTCTCCTCCTCGGCGGCCCGGGCGCAGCGCTCAGCCGCCGCCTCGGGCCGACTCGCTCCCCGTGGCGACCAATCAGAGCGAGGCTGGCTGGGCGGGAAGCCGCGAGAGGCTTTTATTGCGGCGCTGGTGGCGGCCCGGGCGGCCGCGAGGGGCTCCCCGTGTGCTGGCAGCCTAACGGTCCCCCCGGCCTCCCGCGGGCAGAGACCCCGCCCCAGGGCCGTCCCCGCCTGCCCCGCAGTTTCTGAGGAAATAAAATGGAGACCGGGTGGTCACCAGGTTTCTCAGACCGGCCCTACCGTGCTTCCCTGCGCGCTCTGTCACGCCGCCCGGAGCTTCCCGCGCCCCTCCTGCGCACGCACTCGACGGGCGCCTCCCGGAGCGGCCCCGGAGCGCCGGCTGGACGCGCGTGCGCTGACCGGCGGCTGAGGCTGGGGGCGAGGAAGGGCGCGGAGGGGCGAGAAGGGGCGGGGCGAGGCGCGGAGGGGCGGGGCCGGGCCTAGGCTGGGCTTGGGCTGGGTCTAGGCTGGGCTTGGGCTGGTCCTGGCGGCCGCTGGGCCCTGTGATGCTGGTGGGTCTCCGAGGCACAGCCTTTCCGCTTGCTTGGGGTGGGGGCTATTTTCAAAGACCTCGCTGGCAGGTGGGAGCGTGACAATGGATACCGTATCTTGGTGCACCCCTTGGAGGATCACCTGGCGGTCCCTCATCTGATGTGTGTAACCCTCAGGGTTTGGGTCCCTTGGGAGTTGCAGGCAGGTCCATTCCTAGGGATTCCCACGTCGGGATGTTCCTGGATGCTGCCAGGGTAGCGTTCTGACCAGTGCTCCCTGGAATAAAAACCCCAGATCCGCGACGATGGGAAGAAGATAGAATGGGAAACACAGCAGGTTGCTTCACAAAAGAAATGAGTTCAGTGGTTTCACAAAGAAATCATTTCCTGTTAATGTGCTATTTCTACCATAATTTTTTTTTAATACAGAGAATTTAAGTCAGAGGCTCCGGATGAATAAAAACCACATAACGCACATGTACACAGGCTTTTCTTTTTTGGAGGTCTCAAGGGTTGTAGCGTTACACAGGGACTGTGATGACTGAGACTGTGCCCAACCTGGTTCGCGTGATGACTTCTGTGTAAGGTGTGTTCACCTTAGTGCAGGAAATGAGCCAGGTGGCTGATCTTCTCATTTGGATGTCTTTTGCTTTTGAGAAATAAAGTGAAAGGTTGTGGAGCTACATAAAAACCCTGAGAGTATTATAGCAGCATTTTTAGGTGTTGTGGGGAAAATTTGCTTGGATGATATGGAATGGCTTAGTCACATACATACTTAATACTTTCACAATTTAATAATCCTCTGCCATTTGATTTGCAAGAGTCAAGGAATGAACAGAACTGGTGTTCTAACAAGAGCACTAGGTTAAGAACAAAAAGAACCGTGATGCTTTATTTTAAAAATGTGCATATAAAGCACTAATATACCTAATATCTCTCCTAATGGATTTAAGATTCATTTCAGCAAAGTTCCCTGTGAGCCCAATTATAGTGAGATGTATTTATTTATTTGATTTTCGTTTTAAGTTAGAAAATATTGTAATCAATCCATATTTAAATATCTGAAAGGTCTTTCACAACTTTACTCAAAATCCAAAGGTTAATTTTCTTTCAATAAATATTACCAGATTTTAAATATGAAAATTAGCTTAGAATTTATTTAAAACTGAAGAGTTAAATCCAAGTGGAGAATATAATCTAGACATTGTGGAAGTGTGGCCTATCATCTATATTTTGAACTATTATTCTAAATACAAGGGTCAGAAAGGTCTGTCAGCTTAGCTAGCTTTTCATTAATCTAAAACTTGCCAAATTCCCTCTCCCCTCAACTGATGAATTTGATGACTCCCTTTTAGATAACTAGCAGAGACTTTTTTTTTTAATAACACTGGAATGTCAGGGGAAAAAAATCAGGACACCTCCTTGTTGAATCTTCCTGTGTTAATTGGTTGAGCAGAGTTTGTTGATTTAACTGGTTACTGGTTCTTTGAGTTAGCAGTTTAAGAATTAAGGTAATATTTGCCGGAAAATGAGAACATAAAAACCCCATGAAATTATGGAGTAAATGTGCTATTTGTAACGGATGCAAGTGTTTACTCCAGGCAGCAAGCGGGAGATGGGGAAGTTAGCGTCATGGCGCCCTCAGATTGGCATAGTGCTTCTTTGTGGAAGATATTTTTTTGGTGAATTGAATTATTTAGGTAATATATAATTTAATATAAACAGCCTCTATATTTTTCTGTCATAGGGAGCAGTGTCTTAGTTACCTTGCAAAATGAGTGGTTTTACCATTCAAAAACTAATCTGTAGACATAACAGATACTTTTGTTTGCCCCAGAACTCTGTTTCTTAAATTACGAACAGCATTTAGTAAAACTTCACACTGCTTGAAATACGAATTTTAGGATTTCTGGTGCAACCACTGACTTTAAGTTGATGAAGTCTGTTTAGTAGTAAATGATGAATTCCCCATATTTACATTGTCAGTGTTATAGAACTGTGGCTGCTTTCCAGGCTGAAAGTGGCTTCAATGCTACTGGCAGACCTCCAAGTATATTTTACAGACCTTCCTGACTTCGGGTGATGACTGAGCCTGCTCGGTCAGTCAACGAGAACACGAGGGGGGCGGGGAGGCGGGGGATGAAGAAAACTAGAGTCTTGCAAGGGACGCTGCAAAAGACGCTTTATTGGTTACATCTTCCCTTATATACTCTCTTGAGCCTTCCCGCTTGTTAACAGAACAGTCCCGTGGTTCAACACCTGATCCAAATTTCAAGCAGTACAACACCTGACTTAAATTCCAGACAATAAACGCTTCTTCGTGGAAAGGAACTTGGCCATGGTCAGCAATGCTGAGGCTCTCAGGCTCTGAGGCCCCCAACAGGGTGAAATGAGTGATTGACTACCTGTTGCTAGAGAATGGTTTGAACTTTCCCTGCCCATCTGGGTTTGTGGTGTTAGAGACCAGAACCAATCGACAGGGAGAGGAGAGCCGGGGCTGCACCTGTCCCTATCTGTCTGCTGAGAACAGTCATAACCTGGGAGGAGACAAGACCTTTCAGAAAGACTCCCTGTCCTGTACTATTGAAATGTTGAGTTTTAAACATACAAATGTAGTGTGGTGTTAAGAACAGGATGTTCATCTAAAGTCCATAATTGATAATTTTTTATTTTAGCATTTTAACAAACATTAAGGAATGCCTGGAACTTTAAAGGAAATGGCTGTGAAGTATAAATAGCCTAAGATCATAAACTTGGGTAACAAAAATTTAACATATTACTCATTTGACTTTATGAAACAGAAGTCATTTTAGTTTTGAATCAAAAAGGCCTTTGGTTTGAAAGGACGACTCCTGAATACAGTTCAGAAGACAATTTCTCCATCTACTCAAAAACTATCTTGATGACTACATTTTTATGATGTAGAGTTTTTACCCTTAAAAAACATTTTGGTGAAATTATATTTAATCATACCAATACGTATGCTTACAGTGGAATATAGAACTTAGCCCAAAGGTCAAAGTCACATTACCTCTGACCTTTTTTTGTTACTAACTCCTGGTGCCAAACCTTAAAATCATTTGCTGATGTAAAGGGATGTAAATTATCTGGCACTGGCAGTGGTGTCAGCGTGCCCTTTTATTTCATGCTGTTGAAATACTGTCTCTCAGCTGCAGATGCTCATTAGGAACTTTGCCTTTTGATGTTGGTATGGGTGCCAAATGGTGCCTTTCAGGCGGCTTCAATACATTACACTTACAGTGCTCTTAGCCCATGTCTACACACGGCCTGTGAGTAAAGTGATTTTCAGTTTGTTTAACGCACTTCCCTTCCTGAAAAATTAATTTGGTTCTGAGCAGTCAGAAATACAGAGTGCTGAACTGAAAGAATCTATCATTTGTCATGTGTTTTTGAAAAAAGCTTTTAATGAAACCTGTTATGCATTCTTTACCTCCCTAAAATTATGTGTGATGCTTTTTGAATTCAGAGATTAGATGGCTTAAGGGACTTAAAAGCTATTGTAAAAAAATATGTATTACACTATATGCTCTCAGTATATGTAGCTACAAACATTGGCAACAAAAATCTGCCCCCACCCCCCTTTTATCTTATGTCATTCCTTACATAATGTGTAGAAAGCCTTTGGTTACATGTTTTGCTCGTCTTTGGGTTCTGATTACCTCACCCATAAGGCATATTCATGGTAATACTTGTGACACCATTTGAGACTGTGTTACATTAGGTATTCTCTCAAATAGTTGATCAAATATGTTTATTGAGTTCCAGCTTTTATTCACAAGCTCTGTGGGAAGTTGCAAATGATGAGATGACATGATTTCCTCTGTCACAGAGCTTTGGGAGTAGTGGAGCATGACGATGAAGGGAGATACACAACTCTAGGTTGCAGCCCTCTACATGTCCTTGCTGACTGGCTTGTTTTTGACAAGATATTTGCAATCTTCATGTTTCAGTTTCCTCCTATGTTAAACCGGGAGGATTAATAATGCCTTCTTGTTAAGATGAGATTTGACTATTCTGGAGATTAGAAGAGTTCAGTGTATGTAATGTTTATTAGTTAGGAGTTCAGTGTATGCAATGTTTATTAGTTAGGAAGAGGGATGTATATGGATCCAGAAAAAAAATATTTAGACATACTGCTTTTTTCAGAAGGATTAAAAATATTTTGAGCATATGATTTTCTCATTCATTATAACCAGAGTTAAGAGCTAGTGTGTCTTTGCTCATGTCTTGATTGTAAATGCTTTAGAGGGAAAGTGGTTTGATTATAAGTTGAAAATTTAGTACAGAGTGTGTCTAGGTTTCATGGATTCTCAAGGGTATATAGTTTTGAGTATAACCTTCTTTAAGGAAGATTCAAAACTGCACAGGTTTTTACTAAATTTTAGAAAGCACGTGACCAGGAGAGCACATTGCCAGGTCCCCATCCTCCACTGCCTTGGAAGGATCCCATGCCATTGTCCGGCACTGAAAAGGTCTGGCTCTGCTTTTGCAACTATGCTTTGGTCTGCTTTGGAACTTCTAACCGTTGTTTGTGTAGTGCTTTCAGGATTAGAATCTTGTACCCAGGATTACCCAGAGGTTAGTTTTGAAGAAGCTGCTGACCATCATTTTCCAGAAAAATCTTAAGTGAGATGTGAGATGTTCTACTTTTTCTCATTGCTGATATTTTATAGTTACTAACTAGAATAAAATAGGGTAATTGCTATTATTATTCAAATGAGTCAGACACAAGTACCCTACTGAGCAAGAAGTTGTTTTGCCAATTAAAAGCAAATGGTATTGGAGAGAAGACTAAATATTTTGTTTTAGATAGCTAAGAGCTAGTAAGCAGAATATAGACTATAATACCGATAAATATATTTTAATCACTGTGTGGTTTGCCGACCCATGAATCAGTTAAGGTCACATCATTTTGGTGAGCACATGCTTTGTGTTAGTACTGGAAGGGTAGCAGCCACCTAGCATGGCATGTCCCTGTTCTTGCCCGGTAATGCAGAGAGATACAGGCGTTAGACAATAAAGCATACACATTCATAATGGCATATTTAGTTTAAAGTTAGGGAAGGGAACAGGGTTCTTTGTAAATTTGCCAAGGGAGGAACCCGCTTATGATTAGGCAGTTGGGGAGGGGAGGAGGAAGCATTTAAGTAGCTATCACATAGAAAGGACAAGTGGGCTTCTCCTTTGAAGGCATGACTGACTGACTAACCAGTTCAACAAACATTGAATCGCAATCATTCCTGCATTTCTTAATTCAATAAACCTTGAATCAACTTCCAATGAACCTTTCTCTTGAAAATGTCATTTCGCATCAATAATTATGCTGGGTTTCAGATTATACAGTCCAGAAAGGTAAGCTTTTGTCCAGAGTGCTTTACGTCTAGTGAAAAGAGAGAAGTGTTACAGTTATAGATCAAGGCTCGACTTCAATGCTGTCAGACCAAAAGGAATGAAACAGTTAATTTTGCATCACATTCCTTAGAGTTGGGCTTGAAGGATGAGTTTGCCTTCACTGGATGGAACAGAAAGCAGCGATGAGTCAGGTAGAACAAACAGACACCTGAGCAGATGCATCCGGTTGGGTTTGGGGAACAAGATTGAGGCATCTGGAATGGAATGACCAGAGATTGGGCAAAAGAAATATGCTGTAAGGCTAAAGTATATAGATCTTGAAGAGGAAACTGAGGTTGAGGAAGGTTATGTGTGACTCGAGCAGGTAGAGCTGGGACCATGGCTTACATTAGTTAGCTAAGCTTTGTCTTTTCCTAATGCCAGGATAGTTTGAATATATTTAGAAATGGAAAATATTCTAATAAGTGGGGGTTTCTCTGAACCAACCTGAGGCTGACAAAAGCAAAGAAGGTATAGCGTGGTAGAAGAATGATGTCCAGATTCTTCGGCATCTCACAGGTCCGAGTTGACCCTGCTCGTATTGTCCGGGTTGTTCCCCTCTGATACTCCTTCCCATCTGTAAAATGGGGTTCAACCCCCCTTCCCTTCTATAGAGTCACATATGTGAAGCAGGTACTCAATGGGTACTCTAAAGAAGTTAATCTTGCTATAATCCCACTACTTAGGAGTCTGAGGTAATAGGATTGCAAGTTTGAACCCAGCCTGTGCAGTTTAGCAACTTACCAAGACTGTGTGTAAAAATAAAATATAGAACTTTAAGGAAAGAACAAGGGCTTGTGATGTAGCTCAGTGTGAAGGCTCTGGATTCGGTTGCCACTACCACAGAAAAATTCATTTTAAATGGAGATTTTGTTTGAGGTTTTTGTTAAAAAGGAGCACTGTGAATATTGTGTGCATAGTCTGAGTTCTGAGCTAGAGTGTGAGGGAGAAAATAAAATAAATTTAAAACATTATTCTTGCCCTACAGGAAGCACTCACTTGGTTGCAAAAGTTAAGAAATATCTCCCAGTACCACATATTTCTTTAAATCATGAAAAGCTCTATATGAATAAGAGCCTAGATAAAAGAGGCAGCCAGGAAACCATTTTGAGACCTGCCTAGAGAGGCAGAGATCGCCTTGGTTGGTTTATTGTCTGAAGAAAGTATGGAGGAGCAAGTGCTTGATCTAGATCTCCATAAACGCTAGGTAAACAGGGCAAGGAGGAGCTGTTTCCCCATAGGAGTTGGGTCTAGCTGAAGGATTGCTGCTGTGGAGCAGTTGAAGGTTGGGTCCTGGGGACGGGTCATTTTAAAATTTTAAGTGCTGCACAGAGGAAGAGTGCTGCCAAGATGTTAAGAAATTATGATTAAAAATGTTTAAGATGGTAGTAATAGTGACTGAACACAGCTATGCAGGCTCTTTGTTTGAGGCTAGCTGTGAGTTAGCGGAGAACTAGGTTGGAACAACTAATAGAGATCATTGTGTACTTAATGGGCATTTTGGTCTTGGGTGGTATCCACTCAAGTGGTTGGACAGAATAAAGGAGAAGTGAATGAACTTTTCGTTGCTGTGTGAACCATAAGATGCATGATGGTGAGACCTAGGGGCTGGGAGAGGGGAGACAGGGCTGATCTGGAGGCCTGAGAAGTTCAATGAAAGTACTTTGCTGTGTGTAGTAGGAAGGTTTGTAGGTGGCGGAGGACTACCCTTGAGCTTAGATGCAAAAGATCTGGCTTCAAGACGTGCCTCTGTGTCTAATCAACTAGGTGAATTTTTCTGTTACTTATCCACTTTGAACCATAATGTCCTTACTTGAAAAGGAGAGCAAGATAAGAGAATATATGTAAAGTGCATTGCAAATGAAAATATTGTACAACTCTACCTTTTATTAATAGAAATGTAGATGAATTTCATAAAAATCAAATTTTAGGTACTAGAAAGTCTTCCTAGGAAATTCAGTTATGATGTATTTTGTAAAGCATATTATTTTGAAAAAAAGACACACGTGATGACTTTGAATTTGAATGGGCACAGCTGAGATGTGAGAGACGACAGTCAATAAAGAGAGACTTCAGATCCAAAATGGAAGATGACAAGATGACTGAGAGAGAGAGGATTATTTAAGTTTCAAAATTGAAGGGAATGTAATGAACATGGTACTGTAAATGTTACTGGAAAATTAAGACATGTCTTGGTTAGAAAAGATTTCAGCATCCTAGTATCTTTTTTTTTTTTTTTTTTTTTGTAATACTGGGAAATGAACACCAAGCCTTTGCACTAAGCTATATCCACAGCCCTTTTTTATTTTCTTGAGTCAGTCTCACTAAGTTGCCTAATAATTTAGAGATCACTATTTTCCAAACTGTAGGTGGTAAATCGATGTAGTTGGCCTGTATATACGAGGAAGCGAAAGAGGGAAGGAGAGTGAGACTGAGGAAGACATGGAATGAAGTGGAACAGAGTATACCAGAGAGTGAACTTCATATAGTGACAGTAAATATGTTTGAAAAACTTTAGCTTTCATTTGTATGTGTAGGTGTGTTTTGTGTGAGTTTAATATGTGTCCAAGCATTTGCAACTCCATTCAAAAGAGTTTGACAGCTACTGTCATGGCCGGGAGAATGTAGGACTGAAGAGGGGGGTGAAACAACCTGTAGGAGAGAGAGTCTGTTTCATGTACAGACAGTTTTGGGGGACAGAAGAGATGACTGTGAAAATATTTATTCAACAGCTGAGCAATCTGTGAGCTGCAAGTGTAAAGATAAAACAATCCCCCAAACAACCCCAAAACTCCAACCAGGAACCCTTGACCTCAGAGAGCTTACCGTGTCCCTCAAAACAGGATAGCTGGGAATCCTGTCCGGTAGCGTGAACAGACTACTAATGGAGATTCAGCAGTGGGATAAAGATTGCCGCGAGTGATGGGTGGCTGGGGAGCTCTTGCCAGTGCAAGTAAGAGCTGAAGGAGATTTTGAAGGGAGGATTTATCTCTGTTAATTTTTGAAGGGTGGGTGAAGTGGACATCTGTGTGGCTGGAGGGATGGCAGCTTAGAAAACTAAGAAGATTCAAAGGTGGAAGTAGTTTGTATTTATTTAGTAGATAGAAGGGACTGTAAATTACAATCTTTATATAATAGCCAGAAGTATTTATGTTGTAGTCATTTTGTAGCAGCTAGATGCTATTTTTTCTATCATTGAGAAATATAGGATGAATGTGGGGTGAGAACCAGAGGTTAGTGAATATAAATGCTGAAACTAGAAAATTATTAGGATGTGAATTTAAAAAAAGAACTGGAAACAGATACTATATGTAGGTATAATACCAATTTTGTTAACACCCCTTTCACTTATTCCATGCTCAAGACTGGAAGAGAGTAGATTGTATTTTATGTTGCCTGAGTTTTCTGTAATGAGGACATATTGCTTTATATTCAGTTGTAAAACAAATAGAGCAGTAAAAAGAGGGCAGCGGTACTTCTGTGGCTGAGGGTATAAGCCAGGTGAGCAGCAAATGGAAAGTCTGGATTTGTTTCATAGGATCACAGTTGGAGGAGAGGGTTTTCAGTTGAGTAGTGAAATTCAAGGCCTGGCAGTGCCTAGTGGTGCACGCCTGTAATTCCAGTAGACTCTGAGAGGTGGAGGCAGGAGTAAGGCAAGTTTAAACCTAGCATGGGCACCTTAGTGACATAGCGAGATCCTGTCTTAAAGTAGAAAAAAAAAAAAAAAAAGACTGGAGATACAGCTCAATGTGAGGGCTCCAGACTCAATCTCCAGTATCACCAAAAAAGGGGGAAAAAAAAAATCAGGTTCTTTGGAGTCAGAAAATGAGGAAGAACTAGAATCTGTAACACTTGACTGAAAAAAAAAAAGATGAAAAAGATGCTCATAAAATCATAGGATGAAGGCTCCAACTAAGGGCTGTCAGGCACATTAAACTGCAACAAGAGAGAAGAGCCAGAGAGACTTGGCTAGCAATTTTCTCAGAGGACTCCAGATAAAATCGTCTTTCAAGAAATTAATGAAGTTACAGCCCCGCGCCCCCCGCCCCCAGCAATTTGATTTGTAATGAGAAAGAGTAATTTGTAGATAGTTTTGTCTTCTTGACCCAGTGCCCATGATATTCATACATTTAATGAATATTTCTGCTGGTATATTTTTTGACATTTGTGCTTGTCACAGGTTGGATGCATTATTTTTATCATATCAGGAAAAGAATGGAAGAGTTTATGATTGACTGCTTTTTCTAATGTTCTTTTATTCATATTGTATTTTATAGTGTCCACTCTGTTTATTGCTAAAAATCACCAGTTAAACTGAAGTTGGTCTATGAGACTAGGATTTCAGATATAGAGCTGGAGGTATGGCACAGTGGTTAAAGCACTTGACTAGCAAGTGCTAGACCCTGAGCTCAATTCCCCAACACCACATAAACCTGGTCATGGTAGTGCATGCCTGTAATCCCAGCACTCGGGAGGCTGAGGCAGGAGGTGTGCCATGAGTCTAAGGCTAGCCTGGGCTGCATAATGAGTTCAGGATCAGCCTGGGCTACACAGTGAGACCCTGTGTCAAAACAACAACAACAACAACAAAAGGCTATAAGGTATAATGCAGTAGCCTTAAAGATCAAGTATCATGGTGAGGAAATGTAAATCCAATTCAGGATGTTTGATTTGAGTTGATAATTTATAAGTTTTCTTCATTATTTAGGTGTGTATCTCCTATTGGTGCCCTGGAGGTGGTGTGTGATGTAAGACTTGTCCTATGGGTCTTTGGTATTGAACTTGCATTTTGAACTGTGACTCCCCTGCTTTCCATGACCTTGAACCAGTTACTTAATCTCTCCAGCAGTCTCCTTATTTATTTGTGAAACAGGGATAATAATACCCACCTAATAGGGTTATAGTGAGGACAAAGCGAGCTAATTTATACAACTGTCTGGCACATAATGAGCTCAGTAATTTTTCTCGCTTCCTTTCTTTTTGCTGAAGTTCACAGTGAAGGGATATACAACTAGTGCTGGATTTAAGTATTGATTATAATTACAATCACATTTTTCTATTTATTTTTCATTTTCTGTGAGTTCAAGATTCCCAGGAGTTAGAATTGAATTATTAGAAATGGTCTGGTTGATTGCTTAGCTGTTTTACCCCTTGGGAAACCAAAGTATATTACTAAATCTTGTTTTTGTGGAAAGTAGAATTTTAAGAATCAGTGTTACGTAGATTCCACTTTCATTTTACACAGGGTTAATACCACTCACCCCAAAAGTGGAGCCATAAAATTTAGGGTATTTAAATAATGGTGACTGCTAAAGATCATACTATGACACCTCATTAATCTGAAAGTCATTTGTCTGGCAGCCTTAATTCTTTGAAACATGAAGAAGGAAGAAGTTAGGGAAAGAAGTCTCTGAATAGCCAAAATAGATTCCTCAGAGCCCATGCATTTAATTATATGTACTTGACCCACAGGGAAACTCTTAAGCTGTTATTCAGAGAGACCCATCCATTCTTAATTAACTTACTGGCTTCTACCACATTTGTAAGGGCTCTTAGATTTGGATTAGAATCAAGGAAGCATTGCTGCTGAGTATAGATACAGTGCAAGAAGAAAGGTGTAATTACTTGAGTAAAAAAGAAAGAACTAAAAACGTATGGAAAGCAAACTCAAGAATACAAAAATCATTTCAGTCTTAACTGTTTAGTTTTTGGTTAAAAAATAAAAATCCTTGTATATTACAACATGCCAAAGGAATGCCTATAGCATAGTGAATATAGATAGTAAATGTCCACAATTACATGTCATTTGCAGAACCAGAGATGGCCTCCTTGACAGCTCATAAGGAGCAGTCAACAAAGACATAGATTCAGCTTTTGAGCCAGTGTTTTTTCTTTCATGTAAAGTAGATATACATTTAAGGACTTTCCATGTCTTTGGGAAGATAAGCAAACATAAACCTGGGTATTTTTGTCTTTATCATTTGCAAGTTGGAGTAAATGACGTAATAAAATTTGTGCTACTTATCTGGAAAATTCACTTTTGATACATTCTAATCTCCAAGATTTAGGACAAATGTGATTTCATATTTCGCTCTAGACTGACCTCATTACATACACGTTCTTAGCTTGAAGTTCATAGCAATTTATTTATCTTTTAAGAGAAAAATGGGTCAACCAGTTTCTCTCTTCTCTGCCGAGTTATAGTTAGATTAAAAATCCTAACCACTCAAGTTATTTGAGTTAGTTGGTGTCTCCTTCATTGAGTTTAAGATTTGTTTTTAGCAAAGAGATGTGCCTACGTTCCTTAAAAACTTATTAAGGCTGGTAATAAAAATTAGTCCCCTGTGTTCATTCTCCATTTCTTTTCCTTCTTACCCTTCTGTCTTGTTTAGTTACTGGGACAAAATAATCTACATGCACAATTTAAGGGAGGAAAGATTTATTTAGCTCAGTTTCAGAAGGTCTCACACAGTCTTTCATAGGCAGCTGGCAAAGGCTGGAGAGCTGCTCAAGGCATTGCATTGCAGACACAAAGCAAGTGGAGCAGGAGTCAAGTGAAGGCTGCAGACTTAGGCAAGGCTGGAGCTTTCCCAGGAAGAAGATAGAACAATGTTTCTTCTTTCTTCCTTTATTTAGTGCAAGCTGCCAGCTGGGGTCCCCTCATCCTGGGCGCTTGCTCCTGTTGTTTCCTGGCCGCAGGACAACTGCACACACCTGAAAGCTTTGCCCTGGGGCTCCTTGCTTTCAGTCACAACAAGTTGATACAATCGTTCCAGGTCACATCCTAAACATCTGCCCCCTCCAGCCAGGCTCAACCGCCCAGGAACACATGGTTCCACATTTATCCCACTACATCCAAATATATGAGGCTTTTGGGAGACACTCCAAATCCAAACCACAGCGCCTTCCTACCTCTGATATTGATTGGCTTGAAACAATGTTTTTCGACTGTTTTAAGCTGTTTGTGTATTTTTTTTAACTCCCCCTTTACACTTTATTAACTGTATGGTTTATATCTGGACTATCCCCTCAAAGCCTCATATATTTGGATGTTGTGGAGAACCTGTGGATTTTGTCTGTTGTTAAAGGGTGCTGTTGGGAGGGATGGATTGCTGAAGATTTGGAAGATTACTGAGGGTGTGGTGGATCACTGAGAGTGCAGCGGATTACTGGGTTGGAGAGGGGGCGTGGTTTGGAGGAATATACTCTTTTCCCAGCTTCTCTCCAGCCTGGATTCTTCTCTTGAGAGGACTGTGCACAGCTTTTCTCTGTTAGACCCTTCCAACATTGCCAGCTTCTCATGAAGGGACTAAAGCTTCCTGAAGCCAAACTAAAATAAACCTTTCCTCCCTTAAATTGTGGGTGTTGAGTATTGTGTCCCAGCAATGAAAAAGTTAACTCAGACATTAGTTAACCTTTCCGTTTTAAGCATTATTTATTGCGTTTTCACCATGATGTCTTAGTGCTGTTGTACATGGTTCACTCCCTCATACATCCTCTATATCTGGCCTCCCAATATAGCTATTTTGTGTTAAACCAATGTTTAACTATAAAAATGCTACTCACAGTCGAACCTTGGATGACTGATTTTACTGTCATGTAGCTTTCTGTCTTTCCTGGGGTTTGATAATGGTCTCACTTCCTTTGTGCACTTTTCTACTTACCCGTCATAATTACTACCAAATTCTTAGACTGAAGTGTAAATCCCTTGTCAATGTATTAAAACATGATTGTTTCCTTTTCTGCATTGGGGAAGTACATCCTAGACTTTACCCTCCTCCTCCAGTTTAGACTGTTGGCTTTCTAGGTTTGCTGTAGTTTTTGTTTACCTGTTCAATAGTTCTCCAGAATATAGATTATCTTCCTAGAAACTTCGAATATTGATTTCATGTTTTCTAGTTTTCAGGGTTGGTGTTGTAAAGTCCAGTGCCGTTCTGATTCTTGATGTCTGTAGTTTCGTATAACTTTTTAAAATTTCTCTGCTAAAAGACCTTAAGATCTTCTTTTTGTCTACAGTGCTCTAAAATTTCTCAATGAATTACTTTAGTGTATGTCTGCTTTCATTTATTGAGGCAAGTTTTACTTTTAATTTGTAAATATGTATTCAATGTTCAGAAGTAGAAATTACCTGATATTTTTTACCTTTGCCTTTTCTTGTTCTTTTTGGAATTCTTATTCAGAAGTTATATTAGTCATCTGATTTTTCTTTGTTCCCTTTTCCCTACTTTCTGAGAGGTTTTCTTAGTTTATTTCAGTTTTTCTGTTGAATTTTCTGTGTTGCTAACATTCTTATTTTCTAAGAGCTCTTCTTGGTTGCAGGAATGCCTCTTGCAGCTTCCTCTGGTCTTTTCTTATGCAGCATCTTTTAGAGCCAGTGAGAATTTTGGAAACATTCCCTTGCTTCTTGTGTCATGTTCCTCTAAGTTTCTTTTTAGTATCTTTTAGTGTCTCTTTTCATGTTCTGTATTTTTGTAGTTCATTCTTCAATTTCTAATGATCCTTGGACGTCTGTTAGTGATTAGAAGTGAGACACTGAAAAACTATGGAAAACCCTTGTGTGGGTATGGACTTCACTCTGTAGGATGATTGTTCTAATATCGGAGGTGTTATGTGAAGATTATCCACATCTATTCATTACTGTGTATGTTTTCTCTTGGGCTAACTAGTTTAAGAGCATCCAATATTTTGCAGTCTGTGGCATGCAAGCCTGACTCCTATTTTTCTCTTAGAGAAAAGGATTGCAGGTATTTTATTCAATGTCAGTAATTCATTTATTATCCTTATCTTCAATAGGGCATGTCTGTCTTCAGCATTTTCCATTGTCTTTGCTGTTTTAGAGAATCAGTGAAAATCCAGTGATAATCCAATCTTTGGTGAAGGAAGATGGGGAAAAAGATATCTAGCTGTTTTTCTCTTGTTGCTTGGTGAGTGCGCGCGTGCGTCTGTGTGTGTGTGTGTGTGTGTGTGTGTGTGTGTGTGTGTGTGTGTTTGTAATTGTAAGGTCGAAGTTAGTGGTAACAGAATATGTCTTAGTTTTAATTTTGAAGCAGATGGAGTACCCACCAATGACCTATCTCTTTCAAAGTTATATTTGCTACAATAAAAAGCAGAATTTTGAAATCTTTTATGTTACATATTTTAGTACAGAATTGTTGAAATAAAAAAAAAGCATTTCTTATGGAAAAAGATACTTTCTCTAGAGGTTCATCAAAGGCAGAGACCTAAAAAGAGAAATGTCAAGGCAACTTTAAAAATTGACAATTCATAAAGTCAAGGCCAAAGATTTTAGAGGAAATTTTTTCTTAAGAGTTCTTTAGAGATTCCAGTGTGGCCCAAGTTTCCACATTTCTTGGATTTAGGATGTCGTGTGAACCAGAAGGCAGTTTTATGAATGTGTTTGTAAATACTCATGTCCCACACTCGTAGGACAGTAGGCTATAACTAGAAACATTCACTTAATCCAGGATTTATGGACTAACGCCTGTGTTTCATGTGGTAAAAGGTGAATATATTCAGTAGCTTTGTGAGCAATTATATATTTTAAACTGTTTTTGGTTACATTTGTAGTATTTATTTCTGTGGAATGCACCCAAGGCAACCTTGAAATGTCAGACAAAGATAAGTAGGAGTTATTTTTTTCTTTTCTCGGATTTTTTCTAGTTGTTGGGGTACTTAAAGTTACTCATGACATCTTTAAAATTTAAATTTTTCGTTAAAAAACCGTCTGTCTTCGTGAAGCAAATAAAAGGGACAATACGTGATTTTCTTTGAAGATAAGACATTGAAAGTAAATTAGTTAACTGCCCTACATTACAGTTTGAGGTCATTTTGAGCTAAATTGGTTTTGGAATCAGAATTTAAATTACCAGTCAGACTCAATTAAGATAACTGGACATGAAGGCAGTTCATTACCTTTCCTTTCATCTCATAAAAACAATATTTTTACTGTTTGTACTTCTATGTAGCCCAGTTAGATTCTAAACATTAGTTTTGAGATGTAAACATTTTACATAGTAATTGACTTAGGTATTTGAGTAGTTTTGTTTCTAAATAAGAAATTTACATAAACATTTATTAGATTTTTCTAAAGATGCTTAGATTAGTCACTGGGAAGTAAATCAGGACATTATATTGGGTTATATATTTGCTGCCTGCGTAAGATTAAGAGAAGAGCTATCACAAACAAACCTCAGACAGTTAATGATTTTATTTAACCATAACAATGAATGTGTCATTGGACCTATTTCAAGAAAACATTAACTATATATATGAGATTATTTTAACATTTTTTTTTTTTTTTTGAGACAGGGTACTGTTGTGTAGTCCAGGCTGCTCATGAACTCACTGTATAGACCAGGCTGGCCTGGAACTCAGGCAATCTTCCTGCCTCAGCTTCTAAGTGGTAGAATTATAGGAATGAGCCCCCATACCCAGCCCTTATGTAGTGCTGGTGCTGAGGAATCAAATACTGAGTCTCCTGCTTCCTAGGCATGTGCTCTAATCACAGAGCTGGCTACTCCTCCAGTCTTACTTTAACAATGTATGTATTCATTTCTAAATACTAAACTTTTTATCTGTGACAAGTAGGCTTATTATGTATTTTAAAAATTTTCTCAATGGGAGACATTTAAAATGATGACTTCACTTTGAATTTAGTTTTCACTTCCATCTCTTTCTCTTTCATAGACTAACGGGAATCAGTACTTTTTCAATTATAAATATCCTAATTTAGAAACTTAATTACAAAACAAAATACTTTAAACTTATAGATGAATTCAGGGTTATTATGTATCTGATGTTCTTTGGAGAATCATGGTACTTGGTTGACTTACATTACTTGGACACTACAACTTCACAGGGAAATCAAATTTCTTGAATGATTTCCTGATGTCCTTGATATAATGCTAGTGTCTGTCTTGGAGCAAATTGAATGATATGCAGATGTTATTGGCTGATGGAGTCACGTGTTCTGAACTTTGGGACTATTGATAAGAGGAGATATTTGATATGGGCCATGATCTGTATTGATCTACATGTATTTTAAAAATGTTTTGACTGAAATTTGATTTGAAGTGGTAATTCTCATACATATGTCATATAATATCTTAAATCATCTATAGAGAGTTTAACAAAAGAATATAAAAGGCATATTTCCTTTCTGATGTTTAATATTGATTTAACAATTCATATCTATAGCAAAATATTTGTATTGATTTTTTTTCCTAAAACACTAGATGGAAATATCAGCTAATTGTGTAATTAGAATCTCTTCATGAAAATTTGTAGGTCGAGGTAGGCTAAAAACCAAAATAATGAGACAAGTGAAATTTTTATTAAGAAAGGTCTAACTGTTATATCTGATCAGTTTGCATTTCTTTGGAAGCTTTGGTAGGTATTAGTAATAGATGATACAGTTAGCAATTATTTTTAATGTGTATATAATCTGTAGTAGAAAGGTTGCATTTTCTTTGTAGCATTTTTTATTGAACAAATTTTATTTAATTTTTTACCAAAACAGACTTAGATTGCATTTAACAATAATTTATAAAGTCACTAGTTTTTTAAAAAGTACTTATATGTTAGATAGGTTGCTATAAAATTAATTTCTTAGTCTTAATTTGGAATTTTTCATTAATGATAAATATTACTAATTTTCCAAAGATTTACACCAGAAGAGTTATTTTGTTACTTAAAAGTGAAGTGAAATTCTTGAAAAGGATATATTATGGAATCTTGTTCCATACAACTGAGTTTTCCAGATTTGGAAGACAAATTAATACGATGGAATTAATAGCTGACCATGGATTTAAATATGACACAAAGGTTTAAAAATGTGAATTATCATTGTTTACAAAATATTGGCAAATTAAAGCCAAAGCGCTTGGAGTTATTGTATAATCCTCTGTTTAAAAATAAACAGTGGAAATAATTGTAGAAACCTCTGGGTTTAGAAAAGCTTGTTGGTGGTTCTTCACATCCTACTAAAAAAGCAGGCTGTCTTTGCATATTAATCACTCTGTGAAAAGAAGCTCGCCTTATTTGCATTGTGCATGCACCAAGAAGTCCAATAGTACGCCTGAGGAAAAAAATGGGGGGATTGTAATTGTTGTTCTCAAAAGGGTTTTTATTCCATTCAAGTGGAAAAGCTGAATACTGGAGAATTAGTGCAGTGTTTTGTGGAAGAAGAATCCCTTTTGGCCACTGCGTTTTATATGGTACAGTCCCAATGTGTAAGAATCCTAAATGTTGGGGTGAAGAGGAAAGGGACTCATCTTTCTATGATGAATTCTGTTTTCATAGATCTCTATGATTTCCCAAGCATTTTCTTTGGGTTATCCATCCAGTGAGAGAATGAAATGCTGGCAATATGTGCAATATTAGAAAACTCAATAAAAGAATATGAACCAAAAGTTTTTGGGTCTGAGCTCGTGTTGAGGTACAGTCATGGGTTAGGGGACTTACAATATATAAAGAAGTAAATTATGTATAAATATTTCCCCATTTTATTGATATGTATATGTGCACAATTCAAGGTTTACAATGGAGTTGAGCCTTGTATGCACATATGTATCTTGTCAAGGCCACAAGGGCTTTCCCACTCTCCTTTTGTCCCTCCCCCTACCCTACCTTCCCTCCCTCCTCCCCTACCCGACCCCCTGTTTCACTTTGTTTTTCCTTTTAAGTTCCATAGGAGTTGTGCTCTGGGACTCTCAGATATCAGAGAGACCATTTGATGTTTCACCTTCTGCTTCTGACTCACTTCACTAAGCATGATGTTCTCAAGTTTCTTCCATTTGCCCGTAAAAGCCTCCACATTGTTGGACTTTATTGATGCATAGTATTCCATTGTGTATAAATACCACAATTTGTGTATCCACTGGTCTGTTGATGGGTATTTTGTTGACTTCTATATTGTAGCTATTGTTAGTTGTGTGTATAAATATTTTAAAAGAGAATACATAGTTTACTTAATGCACTGCAGATATCATTTACTCCCCAAATTGATTTTAAATGTTGTATCTGAAATTATCTTAATAATTGCATCTTTTTCACTTCATTATGTTTTAAGACTCATTGGTTGAATGTAAACATTGAGAATGTGTTCTTAATGTTATTGAGGCTTTCTTTTGGTAAGATCTTAGAAAATGAGCTACTTTTAATGCGTTCTCCCTTATGGTAAAGCATACCTTCCTGAAACATTGTCTTGGTCTCTTGGCATTTAGTCCTTGCTGGCAACAGCCATATTAGCCAGCACAGTTTCCAGAAGTTTGGTGTGTGTTTTAGTACTTTGGACTTCTGCTCCTTGGGACTAGAATGGTTTAATATACTTTACATGTCTTTAGTATCTTTTAAAATATCCTGCACAGGCAGTTGGGCTTCCAGTTGTATTCATGTATTACATGGGGGCAAACGTGCTATTATCCGTGTATACATTTTGACAAAATGATTGTGTGTAATCATAGAGACAAAGACCATTGTTCTCATGGCTTTGTTAAATTACTAGAAGGTAGCTGAGCTCAAAGGTGGCACACAGATTTTGCCAAAAAACACTTGGCTTAGGTCTATTTGACTACCAGTGAATCTACTTGTTATTGCCTTCCTTAACAGTGTATGAATTTGGTTATTTGACAGCTGAACACAGATTCCTGGATGATACCATTTCTATTTTATTTGACTTGTTTTCTGTAATATTCATCTCTGTTAGGTTGGGTTTAATTTGGTTTTGTGTAGAATATCCCATAGACCTTCAGTTGTGTTTGGATTGCTGTTCTGATGAATTCTCCAAGAAGTAGTTTGAAAAAGTCAGACCACAAAATATTACACTAGTAGAAGAAAAATAACATTATGATAGATTGAATAATAATGTTTTAAATCAATATATATCTGAGATGCTTCTTAACAATTTTTTATTATAGACATAGCAAAAGGTAAAAATACAACAAATGTAGTTACATATATACTGAACTATTATTCTTGATTCGTGAATTAGGGCAACAACCATTCCATGAAATAAAATCAGGATTTCCATTGGGCATTTGGAGAACAATAGTTTTTGTAAGGTGAGAACAAGGAGACAGAACAACAATAAAAAAAAAAAAAAACTGATTGGCTAACATTTGGTTTGTTCAAGTTGCTTTTTTGTTAAGAGTTAAAATAGAGGGAACTTTTTATTTATTTAGCTCAAGTAAAATGGAGTCTTCTGTTTTCAGGAAAAAATAGTCTGTTTGGGGAATCTATCTGCTTCCTTAAGGATTCAGGGTAATCTTGTGGCCATTTAGCACATTTTGATTTTATTTGGTTTGTTAGAGCTTAGTGCAGGAGCTCAATCCAAAACAATGGCCTCCCATAAGTTTTGTTTGACAGGCACAATGCTTGGAGCTTAAAGTTAAGAACTTAAATTTGAAACCTTTTTTTGAAAAAATGGAATGGGGCTGAGGGTTTAGCTCAGCAGAGCACATGCCCTTAGGGTTCAGCCCTCAGCACTCCCACCCCAAAATATATGTGTAATGCATTTCACTTTTTTAGGATGATACAGATTTCATAAATGTGAAAATAGTCTACCAATAAAAACAGCTGATATTTAAAAATCATGTGTTCATCTCCAAATCAGCAAATTTTTTGACAAAATGCAAATGCCACTTTATGATTAAAAAAAAAAATCTTTCACAAAACCACGAGTAGAAAGAACTTCTTTAACCTGATAAAGGGTGTACATAAAGCCCGGAGCTAACATATAAATATGGCTGGCCAATGGGCATAGAGAGTCAAAAATTAGTCAATATTATAATCTAACTAGGAAATGTAAATCAAAGCCATAGTGAGATACCACTTCACAATTTGTGGGTAACAGTAGTTAAAAGGCTTATAGGAACAAATATTAGCTTTGGAGTCCTAATACACTGCTGATGGGGGAAAAATACTACAGTCTTTATAAAACAGTCTGGTAATTCCTAAACAGAATTATCATCTCACCAATAGTTCCCCCTTCCAAGAGAAATATAAACACTTATCTGGACAAACACTTGTACACTAATGTCCATTCATCATTGTTAACATTAATTGAGTGGAGACAATTCAAATATCCATTAACCTCTGAAGGATTGAAAGATGTGAGAGAACTATGTAACAGATTATTTGAAACCAAACAGGAATGCAATAATGCTATATGCTAACATGGATGAGCCTTGATTCTGTGTTTTGGTCATGTAATATCCTTAATTGCATTAGCCATTTGCTTCCTTGTAACCTGAAGTTATATTTTAATCCTTGTAGTTGCTATAATTTGCCTGCTATTCTTAGTAACTTTTAGGCTGTCTGCATTACATATTTATGAAGACAGTTACAACAATTTTATTTGAATATTCTCTAAGAAAGACCTGTAGAAGAGGAGCTTGGTAGGATTACCACTGGCGCAAAGAACAATCCCAAGCACCTGAAAATAGCTGTGTTGATCTTCTGCAAGAGAGAAGGCATTCGTAACTTCTCTATCTTTTGACTGGAATGCATTTCTCTTTTCATTTTGGAGAGCTGTTATTCAGGTATCAGACTGTACAGTAGAATCATGCTTAACTAGAGTTTGAATCTTAAGTATTCTTTAGTCACCAGCCTGGCACTGTTGGGAAGTGATGGGAACTTCAAGGTAGGGCTGAGAGGATCACTGGGGCATGCCCTCAAAGGAGATTATGGAATACTGGTTTCTTCCTCTGCCTTTACTTTCTAGTCATGAGATGATTGGTTTTGCTTCACCATAATCTACTGTTCCTCCTCCCCTCACCAGTGACCTGAAAGTAATGGATCTTTCTGATTAAGGACTGGAACTGCCCAAACTGTTAGCCAAAAAAGCCTTTTTCTATTTGACAAGTTGATTATCTTGGGCATGACAGTGATGGAAAACTGACTAACATACTCCTTTACATGTCCGATAGCCTCATGATAGAACTATAGTCTTCTGCTATGTGATTGTGAATATCTTCCCCTTGTTCCTGCCATTTTTATAGTTTAAAGTTTATCACTTATTGTTTGCATATATGGAAAGATGGAATGAAATGTTTCCTAGGATTTTACAATTTTTCATAAATTGCAAGAGAGAAGTGTTTGTTTTTGTCTTGTTCAGCATAAAGCAGTATGTAATACTTATGGTTGTATTTTATATCCAGGTTAAGATGAATTTAAGATATTTTTCTTCAGTGATCTTAAATAGAATATTAATTAGATAATGCTGTGTTGATTCATGTGAAAATAGTTAAATAATTCTTAGGTGGCATTTTTTTTTGTGTGTGGTTGGCAAACACTGTTGCTTTCCTTGACAAAGATTAGGGAGTCTGTGATTGGACAACTCTTTCACTAAAAGTGAAAAATCTTTGCTAGTGGTGTTGAGCTAAATGGAAGTACTGTAGATTGTTTGTGGATTTTCCTTTGGAATACTTTGGAAACATGTATTTTTCAACTACCATTCCCGGGATCCTTTGAGGAGTAACATGTAGGTAGTTAATTCCTTGGGGAACTAAGGACTTTGAAGGATCTTTGAAGATTCATCTCATTTTACTTCTTTACAGCAAAATTTGCAAATATCTCACTTAAGTCTCTGTCTTAAAAAAAAAAAAGACATCTTAGACATACAGATGGAGAAAGATTATTTGTAGTGTAATGAAATGAGTTAACTCCCATTAGGTGTCTCTCATGTTTTAGAGTAAGAAAACACAGTTTTGCCAATTAAAAAAAGTAACTAAACACTAGAGTACAAAAAGTCAAATTTTTATGTGTCTTTTCAGACATGTTTATTTTATGGTATTTCCCACTCAAGAATTCTGTAGCTCATTTTGATTGGAAATATGAATTTTCTGTAAGATGTTATATGTGATGTTTCTCTCAAAATTGACAATAATATAAATCTTGCCTTTTGCTGTGCCTGACAAAATGTTTTGTAAATAAGTTCCCAGGAGTTTCCCAATTAATTCAGGTCCCGTCCAAGCCTCTCATGGGTAGCCCTAAGTCTTCCTGCTTTCTTCATATTTTTATGCCTTGGACTGAGAGGTAAGATTTAAACGGGTAATAGGTATTATCGAATCAAGTTGTAAAAGGGCTGCTAGCTGGGAATGTGTGTGGCCAGGTTCAGAGGCAGTGAGGAAACAGGAACGGATGGTTTTGAAAGACTGCTAAGAGCCTT
Source organism: Ctenodactylus gundi (assembly GCA_004027205.1). Lineage (NCBI taxonomy): Eukaryota > Metazoa > Chordata > Mammalia > Rodentia > Ctenodactylidae > Ctenodactylus > Ctenodactylus gundi. Next base: position 178,478 of record PVKB01002059.1, on the reverse strand, counting down.
GCTCACCAGGTGGGGAATTTGGAAGGTCATTGGAAGTGCTTGAGTCTGGAAATGACTTGAGTCTGTTTTAGAAAGTTGGATGTCTTGCCCTTGTCTTGGAAGTTAGGAGGAGACACAGTCTGGGAACCCAGAAGAAAGGAAGGGAAAGTGGGGCTGCTGCAGGTGCTCTGATGATGAGGTTGAATCTGAATTCTGGCTGTGAGAATTAAAGGGAGGCATTATGCAAGAGGTGCTACAAAGGGCAGACTGATGAAATTGTGACTTACATAAGTATGGAAGAGAGGGAAGATTGGAGATATTTACATGTCAGTCTAGGGTCACAGGAGGAATGAATGTCACTAGCAGCAGAAATGAGGAAAGGGAAGTGGAGAAATATTTTCCCCAGAAGATTGTAGCTGGGACAAGGTGACATTGAGGTTAAAGTGGACTGTCTAGGAAGAAAACTGAGCAGGCATCTGGAGACAGACAGAGTTCTAATGATGAGGTTAGAAACAGACCTGCCGTCATTAACACTACGTGGCTCTCAGAGGGTAAGTCTGATACTTAGAGCAGCAGAAAGCACCAAGGACAGAGCCGCTCCAACCTGCGCAACCTGGGGCTAGGCATTCTTTATATGTAATAGGTATTATTAAAAATGGCCACTAAGGTACTTAAGCAAATTATTATTTTATATATTTCAAAAGAATTGAAGCTACAGAGTTGCCATTTTATATTATACTATTGTCTTGAATTTATATGTTTTTTTTTTAAGTCATGCTTCCTGGTCTGTTTTATTCTTTTTTCTTCTTTTTCTTTTCTGTGCTAGGGAATGAACACAGGGCCTTCACCCTGAACTATCGTCCCAGCTCCTCCACCTTTTAAAAATTTATTTGAGACAGTCTTTTTAAGTTGCCCAAGGTGGCCTCAAACTTGGAATCTTACCACCTTCACCTCCTAGAGTGCTGGGATCACCAGCCTGTTATTGGGTGAAGTTTGGCTCTGTTTTTAATAAAGTTCGTTTGACACTAGTTTCTTATTTGGGCCTTTAAATTTTAATACTGGAGGTTCATAGTGTAGTTGATAGAGGAGAGATTACATAGTTTTAATTAAATCCTTAGGAATTAATGAAGTCATATTCCAGGATTTTAGGAGGACTCGTAAGATTCTTGGAGAGTCACGGCATGTGATGTTGGCAGACCTTGAAGTGATTCAGGCCCAGTGGTGCAGGTGTAATCCCAGCATTGGAAAGTTGAGGCAGGAAGATTGTAAGTATCAGCACAACCTAAACAATTTAGTGACTTAGGGAGACTCTTTTTGGTAAATCAAAAACCAAAAATGGACTGGGGATGAGGCTCAATGTGAAGGGGCTGGGTTTGATCCCCAGTACCACAAGAAAAAGTCATGAAATGAATAAGAATTATGAATTTTTTCCAGCTGAAAAGTGAGTATAGATAATTTAATGCTCATCCTTGATAGATTTTAAGAATGGAATACTAAATGGGTGATAGGGAATCCCAGAGGAGAGAGGGTCAGGTGTAGGTTCACTAAGATATATCCCGCTACATTTTTTCTTTGCCAGGATTTCTAGACTGAAAAGGGAGTTTCCGTTGGTTTATCATGACAATCAAATGCAGAGATGTAAAGTGTGGTGCAAGTAACTACTCAAATGTTCATACTCATCATTCATTTAGGAGGAATTTTTGGGGGGACTTGTATATGTTATATTTTATTGTATATACTCAAGGTATATAAAATTTTGATATACCTATGCACAGTGAAGTAACTATTGTAGTCAGAAAATTTCCCATGTTTGTCGTCTCACATAGTTACCTTTTATGTGGCCAGCATATCTTCAGTCTACACACTAAGTACTAACTTCAGTCATGTTACACATTATATTACTAGATTTCTTTATTCTGCATAACTAAAATCTGTGCCGTTTAAGCCTTTTGAGTATATTTTTGATTTTCCCTTCTGACCTTTTCCTTCCTCAATAACTACCACTCTACTCTGTAGTCTAAATATTCTTTATTTTTTAAGATTGTGCATATAAATTAGATCACTCATTTTTCTCTTTGTGCTGTCTTTCACTTAGTATCGTATCCTCCAGGTTCATCTGTACTTTCATAAGTTGCAGTACCTTCTTATTTATTAAAGCTGAGTAATAATTGCATTAATTTATATACATCATATTCTCTTTAGCCATTCATCTGTTGTTGTATATTTAGGTTATTTCCATGTTGACTACTGTGAATAACACTTCAATGAGTATGAAGGATGGTGATTTTTATTTCCTTGGGTATAGACTTAGAAGAAGGTTTGTTGGGTCCCACGTAATTAGAGTTTCAATTTCTTTAGGAATCCCCATATTGTTTCTGCAGTGATTTCCACAAGTCTGCTCTTATCCATGTACAATAGTTCTCTTTTCCACCAACACAGTCTCCAACACTTTTTGTCTATTGGCTTTTATACAAAAACTATCCTAAGAAGTTTGATGTGGTGGTTTATTGTGTTTTTGACTTCCGTTTCTTTGATGATTAGTGGTGTTGACCACCTTTGTGTAAAGCCATTGAGTATTTTTATATCTTCTTTAGAGAAGTGTTTGCTCAGGTCCTTAGCTCATTTTTAAATTTTGTTTTAATTAATTAAGTAGCTTTTGATAATGAGTAGGTTGAGTTCCTTATTTATTGTGGATATTAACCTCTTGTCAGATATATAGTTCGCACATTTTTTCCCAATCCACAGGTTTCTTTCTTGTTTTGTTGATTTTGGGGGGCTTTGAAGCTTTTTGGTTTGATGTAGTATTATTTGTTTAGTTTTGCATTTTGTTGTTGTGCTTTTGATGTGGTTTTTGTTTTGTTTTGTTTTGTTTTTTTTGAGACAGGCTCTTACTCTATAATTCAGGCTGGTCTTGAGTTCTTGGGTCACCCAGGCTGTTGTTGAACTCACTGCAACACTCCTGCCACAGCGTTCCAAGAAGGGTTGGGATTATAAGCATGCACCACCATGCCTTGCTAAATTTTATGTGGTACTGGAAAGTTGAACCCAGGACCAAGCATTCTAACTATTGAGCAATGCCTCCATCCTGTTTTTGGTGTTTCATTTTTTAAAAAGTCACTATCAATATTAGGAGATTTTCCCCATGTTTTCTTCAAGAAATTTTAGGCTTTTGGATTTTACATTTTGGTTTTTAATGTATTCTGAGTTGATTATTGTCCTTGGTGTAAAATAAGGGTCTGATTCATTCTTTTGCTTGTAGATGTGTAGTTTTTCAAATGCCATTTATTGGTGAGACTGTTCTCTTATATGTTGTGTCTTCCTGGGGCCCTTGTTGAAAACTGGTTGGTCATATATATTTGGGTTTGTTTCTGGGCTCTCTATTCTTTCTGTTTTCATGTTTCTCTTTTTATGTCTATGGTATCATCTCAATCGCTAGCTGTGTAGTAGATTTTGAGGTTTAGTAGTGTAATACCTCTAGGTTTGTTTGTGTTTTTTTTTTAAATAAAGATTATTTGACCTTTTGGGTTCATAGTTTCATATGAATTTTAGAATTGTTTTTGTTTCTATAAAAATGTCATTAGAATTTGTATAGGGATTGCTTTGAGTCATTTTAGATAGTGGAGTTTTAAAAAAATTAATGTCAAATCTTTGAACATAAAGTATTTATTTGTATCTCTTTCATCTGTGTTTCATAGTTTTCTATGTATAAATCTTTTACTTCTTTGGTCAAATTATTTCTAAGTATTGTTATTCAATACTTTTATAAATAGGATTTAAATTTTCCTTTTTTAAAAGTTTATTGCTAATGTACAGACACATGAATGACTTACATACAGTGATTTTGTGTCCCGCAGTTTTACTGAATTTATTAGTCTTGGTTTTGGTGGAGTCTTTGGGATTTAAAAAATATATATTAGTATAAAGTTATGTCATCTGCAACATAAGTTAGCTTTCTCCTTTCTACTTTGAATGCCAGTTATTTCTTTTTCTTATCCAGTTTCTCTGGCTAGGACTGTTAGAATCATGATGAGATGGTGAGAATAGGCGTACTGACTTGTTCTTGATTTTAGGAGAAAATATTTCAGCTCTTCACTGTTGAGTATGATGTTACCTATGGCCCAATGTATATGGTCTTAATTTCACTGAGGTACTTTCCTTCTACAGCTGATTTGTTCACAGTCTTTATGATGAAAGAATGCTGAATTTTCAAATGATCTTTATGCATCTTAAAACGGATCCTACGACTTTTAACACTTATTCTACTCATGTAATGTGGCACATTTATTGATTTGAAAATGCTGAATCATGCTTATATCCCAGGGAACCTACCTTTTGTTCATAGTGAATGATACTTTCAATTTGTTGTTAAATTACATTTGCTAATATTTTGTGTAGATTTTTTGCATGTGTGTTCATCAGGGATATTAGCCTGTTAGTTTTTTTCTTTCTGTTCTTCCATGACTTTCATATCAAATCATACTTCTTAAAGTGATTTGGAAGTATTCACTTCAATTTTTTGGAGGATTTAAGAAACATTGATTTTTTTTTTTTAATTCTGGGTAGAATTTGGCTACCATGCTATTAGATCCCTCAGCTTTTCTTTGGTGGGGGTGGATGGAGGGTTTTGATTATTCATTTCATATCCTTACTTATTTATTTGTTCACTTTTTTATTGCTTAATAACTTACCTTTGGTAAGTTGTATATTTCTAGAATTTTATCAATTTCTTTTAGATTATCAAGTTTTTGGCATATAGTTGTTCATACTAGTCTCTTATCCCTTGTACTCTGTGCTATGAGTTAGAAAGTCTTCGTGTTCATTTCTGATTTTATTTATTTGTATATTTTCTATTTTTCTTAACCTACCTAAAAGCTTGTCAGTTTTGTCTGTTGGGAAAAATCCAATTCTTAGTTTTGTTGGTAATTTCTATTTTTTAAAATTCTCTTTTCCGCTCTGCTTCTTTCTTGCTTTCTACTATCTTTGGTCTTAGTTTCTTTTTTTCCTGATTCTTTGAAATGTAACATTATGTTGATTCAAGTCTTTTCTCTTGTTTAATATAGACATACATTGCTGTAAACTTCTGTTTTATAACTGTTTTTTTTTTACTGCATCTTATACGTTTTGATGTGATGTATTTCTATTTTAGTTTCAAGATTTTTAAAACTTGCCCTTGTGATTTCTACTTTGATCCACTGGTTCTTCAGAGAATGTTTTATATGATTTCTATATATTTGTGATTTCCCCCAAATTTCTTTCTATTACTGATTTCTAGTAATATCATGTTCAGAAAGATATTTAATTTGATTTCAGTTCTCTTAAATTTATTAAATCTTCATTTTTTTTCTAACCTGGTGTGAACTAGGGAATGTTCCACATATGCTTGAGAAGAACATGTATGCTATTGCTATTGGATGGAATATTGTATATATGTTTGTGAGTTTCATTTGCTCTAATATGTACTTCAGGTCCTCCGTTTCTTTATTGACTTTGAATGATTTGCGCATTACTGAAAATGGAGTATTGAATTCTGCTGTCATTACTATATTGCCGTGTATCGCTCTAGCTCTACAAATATTTGCTTTATATATTTAGGTGCTCTGATATTAAGTGCATATTGCATTTACAATTGTTATATCCCACTGATGAATTAACATTGCTTGTCTCAACCTTTCTGAGATTACGTAATGAACTTCATTTCATTTTTACATTTTCTGACTTAAATTCTATTTTGTCCAATATTAATCTAACTATCCTTAATCTATTTGGATTTCCATATGCGCAGAATCTCATTTTTCCTTCTTTCACTTTCAGTCTTTGTGTGTCCTCAAAGCTGAAGGGAATCTCGTAAGTGACATATAGTTGGGTCTTTTTTTATTTCATTCAACCATCTTATGCTTTGTGATAGAAGTTACTCCATTAACATTTAAGATAATAATTGTTAGTCAAGGATTTAGTTCTGCATTTTGCTAATTGCCTTATTTTGTGCATCGTTGTTTCTTTCCTTCTTCTTTGTAATTTTATTTTTCTCTAATGACATGCTTTGATTTCTTTCAGTTCGGTTTGCCATCAACTAAGGGTTTTGCTTTGTGGTTACCATAAGGCTCACGTAGCATATCTTACAGTTATGTGAGATTATTTCTAGATGTTAAAACAATTTAAATCTGACCACATACAAAACTCTGTAAATAATTCACTTCCCCTACTTCACACTTGAAGTTATCAATTTCACAATTTACATATTTTATTATTGAATATCCTTTAATAAATTGTTATAGTCATAATTATTTTTACTCTTTACTAGTAGCCTAGCATATGTTTGCAATACATATTACCTGCATTTATCTTGGAGAATGGTACATACACATTTCATCTTAATCATTTTTATTTTTACTATTATTTTTACTGGGTTTGTTTTTAACCTTTATTTTACAGCTAAAATTTATATGCCACCATTAGAGCATTATAATATTCTGAATTTGACTGTGCATTTTCTATTACCATTGAGCTTTTAAATTTTAAGTGTTTTTGGCTTGTTAATTCATATCTTTTCATTTCAACTGGAAGAATAAGAGTTGTGGTAGGGCAGGCATAGCGATGATGAGATTCTTCATCTTTTATTTGTGTGGGAATGTCTTTTGCTGTCTTTTATTTCTGGAGAATGGCTTTCCTGGGTATTGTGCTCTTGGGTGAATTTTTTTTTTCTTTCAGTACTTTGAATATTGCCCTTCCTGATTTGTAATGTTTCTTTTGAGAAGTCTAATAAAAACTTTGTGGGGGTTCTTTGTGTGATGAATTTTTTTATCTCTTGCTTTATTTTCCTAATTTCCTTTAGTTGTCTGCTGGTATTTTCATGTGTCTCGTTGAGCTTCTTTATAATGATTGTCTTGAATTCTCTTTCAGGAAGTTTGTCTTTACTTACTTCTTTGGGACTGGTCACTGCAGCCTTCTTGGTCTTTAGTGAAGTCATATTTGCCAGATTCTAAATTATTTAGGTAGCCTTATGTTGGTATCTGTGTACTTGAAGGAACAAGGACTTCTTCCGGTCTTTACATACTTGTTTGAGCAAGTTAAGGCCTTCTATTAAGTTTCTAGGCTGATTGCCTTTGGGATCACAATGGACTAGGGGTGGAACAGTCAGTGTACTGTGCGGTTCTCAGCTTGTTTTCAAGAGCAGTGGCAGGCACGGAGTCAGCCTGGTACCTGGTAGACTGAACTATCTTCAGGGTCTCCAGCTGAGGGGCCTGGTATTGGAATGGAGGTCTGCTGCAGGGTATACAGTTAGTGTGGGCTTGTTATTAAGTTGCAGATAGGTGTGTCTTCCTTTGCATTCTGGAAAGGCTCTGGCTGAGTTACTGAGTAGGTCTCAGGACAGTTGTCTTGGTCGATGGCTGAGAGAGGCTGGGACAAGGTCATGGGGATGCTTCAAACCCTATACCTCGGAACGAGATAAGAAGCTCTGCCCACAGAAATCAAGTGGATGTGTTTGATTGCTTCTGTATTTTGTGCTTTTGGAAAGACTGAGCACAGTTCTGCCCTCTTAAAAGGACCTCCTGTGTCTTTGGCTGTGGTTGAGTTTCACAGCTCCTTACTTGAAACTCAAAGATATCTTTGTGGACGACCATGAAATTACTATACAGGGGAGATTGGAGCATTGGTTGGAACATTTTATTTAGTCATCTTACTGACATATTCTTATGTTTTCTTATTCAACTTTTAAATCCGTATTAGAGATGACATATAGGTGACATAGATTGGGATCAAGAGTTCATCGGATAGGTCATAAGATCAGAATATAATAGCTTGATAAGCTGGATTAATGAGCTACATTTAACCTAATTAAGTTTCACAGGAATAAAAGCAAACTTCACACTTAAAGCCTAAAGTGTGCTTCATAATTCTTTTCTGTTTCCTTACCCGCTTTTCATAACTTTTAGCAGAGTTAATTACTTGTTCCCGATGTCTCGCTAACACCGTAGACTTAATCCTATTGGGGCACTTTTCACATTGCATTGTTCTTGTTCACTGGTCACTCTCCACCCTGCATTGCCAACAGTTTGAGAAAGGATGTGTCCTTTGGTTATTTCCTCAGTCTGCTGCTCTCAGGACACATCAAATGACTGATTGGATCAACCAGCTACAATTATCAGCAGCCTTTGAAAAAAGCTTTAGCACTCTTACTATCGTCCAATAACTAGAATAGTAGAGTTGGTCAGATTTACCATAATGGGATTTTAAAGGCTGCTAATACGTTACATCCACTAATTGATCCTTTGCTGCCAACAGTTTCACCACTGAAAGGGTTGAAAAGTAAAACACAAAACAATGAACAAATGAAAATTATTTGAGTGAGTACATGTCTTAGAGATCATAGAATTTATCCCAGCTATTTTATAGTTTGAAGAAATGAGGTAGAGCATAAAGAAGCGAAGTGACCCAACCAGTTTCACACAGATGGCTCCTCTTGTGCTGGGATAGAATCTGGACTCTTGACTCTTAATTTTACTGTCAGTATGGGTGTTTTTGTATTTTTATTTATAAAAAGTATTTTGGTAATAACTTCAGACATTTTTGTACTATCATGAATTAGTAACAATCTAAGATAAAATATTTTATGGTTAGCAATATAGTCTGTAAAAGTTAATACAGTAATTTACGGTTCCATTTCTTTTAATGAAGAGTAATGTAATTGTTTACTTCTGTTTGTTGACTCATTTATAAGATTAAAAAGAAAAATAGTCATTTTAGTTAACTTTTAGTAAGTCTTTAAAGCGCTAGATGTATTTCTCTATCATTTTAAATCTCAGAACATTCTTTATTAGAAATTGGGTTGTTATTGTGAGCTATTCTTGGGAGTCAGAAGGAGGAAGTGGTGAACATAAGAAGAGGGCCTGTGGAGGATGACTCCTTCTTTTATATTCTCATGTAACAAATGCTTCCTCCTTGAAGGTGACTTTTCCTAAAGAATCCTTTTTCTCCACCCAAGGTTTTTTCTTTCACATGTTTAATTTTCAGTCAAAGCCAATACAACTGATAAAAGTGTTGTGCAAGTTTATAATAACAAATACAAGTTCTCTGAGTGCTGCTTTCCACCTGTAGAAGGAACCAATTTCCTATGTTTAATGATTTGTGATGTTACGTGTTTGCGAAATTTTATGTTTTTAAATCTTAATATGTTAAATTAGTTGAAAGGGTAACTCAAATTTCTGTGGTTGAAAAATGAAGAGTATAAAATGTATTTGTAGTGAAAATTTTCCTCAAAATAGAAAAGACTTGTACTTTCATTTGTGTCTTCTAGAAGATTCTTCATATTGAGATATAAGCACATACAAAGTATTTTTTCACTCCTTTTTCTGAAAATGTATACTGCTTTTACTTGATTTATCAACTTGAGCCATTATTGAATGACTCCCAATTATTATTAAAGAAGTAACTGTTCTTGTATCAGCCAACTTCAGTAACCATATGCCTCTTAAAACAGGTCTGTACTTTGAACTATGAGCAGCCATCACCTCTCGTGTTGTCAACTAAAGATGGCATTTCTTTTTTTTTTTTTTTTTTTTTTTGATTCTCAGTTTGTAAGATGAGGCTGAGAGCACCCCTGTGCTACTTTAAGCTTTCTCTTCCATATTCTCCCAATTTATAAAATCTGTCTCTTTTAATTTTCTTTGTCGATAGCACTGCATTCTGTTCTTTACCCTTAATTAACCCATGATTTCTTTATAACTTAAAATTTAAGTTAAAAATCAAGAGTTCATCGAGTATGATACCCAAGTGTATAGTGCTCACTGAGAAGCAAAGAAGGTATGTCGTTATTCTATTTCCTTTTTACACAGATTTATTAAAAATTCTACTAGTCCCTCTCCCTCTTTTTTCTTTCTTCCATTGACTGCTTTTATCGTGTTTTTGAGTTTATATTGTGTCCTCAGGTGTTGGTAGTAGTATCAAATCTGTGAAATCCCTTTTGTGAAGAAAAATCTGTCCTACCTCTCTGCTTGCTGCTTTCGTCTGGGTCAACTGAGCCTAGATCAGTTATGCACCTGTCACCTGGAATGACCCTTTATTGCTTTTCTCAGCTGGATCCAGTTTTTGGAATTTAATATCTCATTCTTCCTGGTATGCATTGTGATTTTATTTGGGCAAATAATCCAGTAATTTTCTAACAAGGAGGAGTGAAAAGTACACCTTATGTGTTGTTAATCCATGCCTTTATAGTAATGGCTTTTTTCTGCTCGTGCATATCTGATGATATCTTCATTCTGTCCTTTTGGTTATGGGGTTGACTAGATGTGACTTACAGACTGAAAATAATTTCCCCCTCATAACTTGAAGGCATTTCTCATTATCTTTAAGCCTCCATGATTCTGATATGAAGTCTGATGCCAATTTGATTTTTTCTTCTTTGTGGATGGTTTAATTTTCTTTGGAATCTTACAGGGCCTTCTTTTCATATTCTGGTGTTCTGGATATTTTAATTCAGGCTATTGAAGTGTAGGCCTTTCACAATTCATTTTTCTGATTATTTGGTGGATCTTTCAATGAGAAGACAATATCCTTTGTTTTGATAAATATTTTGTTATCCTGAGACCCAGTTACCTGGTAATATGGCTTTCATCTGTGGAAGAGGGAAGAGAAGGTAGCAGTCTGATCTGTGAGTTAATTAGATCTCAATAGTTAGCCATCACCATTGTGAGTCACCTGCATTGTGCACACAGTACCTGGTATTTCTGCCCCTAAGGTCGGCCTGGGGTTCTGCAGGGTAAGTCAGCTCGCCTATAGGCTGTAGGTTCTCCGAGGTGTGTAGTCTGCTTAGCTTTCCTGACTGCTTCTTCAGGCATTGTTTTCTACAAGTCTGTCCTAATCACTTTGTGTTGATGGTTCCCTTTCCATTCTCAGGTCGTCTTGCATTTTTATTGTATCTTTATTCCTTTATTACATCTGCGAAGGGGTCTTGGGTAGGAAAAGAAATAAACTTGTGTGTTTAGTTTTCCTGAAATTTGCAAAGTTCAGTTGAATCTCAGGCTTGATAGAGCTTACTGGTAGCCTTGCCATGGTGATTGGAGGTAGACATCCTGTCTCACACATTATTTCCTGTTGCTGGAGCTTAGTGCATCTCCTCAATGCTGAATAAATTCTGCTGAATTACAATAGGGGTGATAACTGAGTTGCTGTGTTTAGGGATGATAAAGTAACCTCTTTATATTCAACTTTGGTCAGAGTTTTATTAATGGTATGAATACTAAATTATGCCTCCCTCATCTCAACCATGGTCTACATAAGTATTAAAAGAACATGTAAAAAATAATGAGGGTTTATTGTGGATTTGATGCTCATCCATGTTACTTTGGATTAACGGAACTGCCAGCTTTAGTGATTTCATTTTCCATATTCCAACTATCAGAGAAGAAGTTCCTCTAAAACTATGACTCTAAATTGCCTGGTTTTTCCAAGTAATTAGAAAGTTACTAGAGTTTGACATTCTATTTTAATATAAGCCAAGCTGAACTTTAACTAATGTAAGGGTATTAAGGTGCCATAAACTAATATCTACAAGCACATATACGTATTATAAAGTGCTATACGTATTTGAGGGATTTTCTTTTTCTTTTGGTGTACAACGTGAGAACTGCCAGAATTATTTTTTAAGCCTTGCTATTTTGAGCTGGGATTGGGGCACTAATTAGCATGCTACTGTTATGTATTTCTGTACTTTAAATGGAAGAGGAATGATTTGTAATAATAGAGTTGTGAACCTTAAATAGCATTGGTAGAGATAGCAGTTCTGTGTAGTATATGATTAGTTTCAGATTTATTTGGCTTATATGGGCTAGAAATGAAGAGGGAAGTATAATAGGGGAATGAAGTCTGGTACGATCTCTGGCCATGTCTTAAATACAAATGTAATATGGCCCCACTGGTAGACGTCTACTGACCCATATCTGCTTCTGTTTGGCTAGTTCTACTGAAGTAATCCATCAGCTCTGCCTGATTGGGTGGGCGCATGGTGGAGTCTGACCACGCGTGATTGAGGCACTGAGGTGTCCTTGAATCTAAGGTCAGAACCTATGTTTTTCCTGTTTATCTACTATTTTAATTTTCTAAAAATGTCATTGGTTGAAAAAAGAAACATAATCAATTTTAATCTCTGCTTTTAACTTTAAATTTGCTTCCGATTTTTATTTGCATTAGCCCACTTTGCATAGATGTCAGCAGTGTGTGCAGTAGCGTGTCTACTGTTTTCTCTACTTAGCATTATTTTCTACATAAATTTTAAGCCCGTGAGCTTATGTAGGTAGTGTTGTTTTACTGGTATGAACACTTAACATGAAGTGTACGTTAACATTTTCAATGTACAGAGCAGGATTAACTCTGAAGCTCTGCAGCATTTTTCTGTAACTTGATCATTGCAGAACTGAAACTTCACATATACTGTTTTGATCAGTGATAAAGTATTTGTGACATCGATGTACCATGATAAACTTTTCTGTCATTCTTATGACTTGCCCATGTATATTTCATTCTCATAAATATTGTTAATATAGGCATCTTTTATAAAAGATTTGTCTTTGGATTATTTTCTAGAATGTGTCCTTAAAGTAGAATTACCAAGTCTAATGTTCTACACCTCTTGTTTTATGCAGCCAGTTTGGTATCTAAAATGATAGCATTTGGCTGTTACTTTATTCTAGATTTCTTTCTTTAAGAGACTGGGCATTTTCCTCTTTAATAATTTACCATTATGGTTTACCATTTATGTAATGTAGACAACTCATAGCTTAGTACATGTATATGAATTTGTTAATTGGATGAACAATGCTTGAATGTGAGAAATCAATGTGATCAACTTTTATGGATCCCCACCTTCCCCTCCTAATCGTCACCCAGTGCTGTGGAGGAAGTAGATTCTTCCAGCTGAAGTGCTGGCATTGCTGGTAAGGGTAACACAGTTCATATTGCTAGCAGAACACCCTGTGGCAAGGATTACGTTTTATGCTCATTTTCCAATCCTCTCAGCTAGTTGAAGGGCAGTGCTGCTGAAGTGCAGGAACCAGGACAGGTGCCTGGTGGGACTGGGTATGTGACGCTTTTGAGGAGGAAGTAGGCACAGGTCTCAGACCTTCTGTTTATGAAAAAGTTCATCTGAAAGAAAAAAAGGGTAATTATCCTAGTGGAGAATGGATGTAGAAGAGCACCTACAGGGTCACAGGAATGATTATTTAGAGAAAACAACTGCTCAGAATTAAAAGGTTTCTTTAATTCCACCAAAGTCAAACATGAAAACTAATGGTAATTAAAATGAAAGAACATGAATTAATTACATAGCATGTTAATTCACCAGGAGATAGATTAATATGTGTTGTCATAGCCTTTGTTATTAGGGGGTGAATTTTCAAAGGAAAGGTTAATGAGACCATGTAAAATGTCACATGAAGAATGCTTTAGCATTCTTTGGTAAAACTGCTTTTGGGACACTGCCTATTATTTTCAGATTTCTTTTCCTAAAGATCAAAATGATAAAGTCATCAAAATTCATAGTTAGGAAGAAGTTGTCTTTTTTTTTTTCCTTGAAAGGTCTGATTTATTTTTTTTTAGATAGTAATACGTGAGAGCATGTATGCTCCTTCCCCATCTCTGTCATTTCTCTGGCTGTAGTATAAATGGCAAGTAAATGAATGAGTCAAAAGGGAGGAAAGACATAAAGAAATTATTTAGAGCTGCTCATTCCTGGAATGTCTCTCATAAGAACCATAATTAAATTAAGTAATAAAAAAGTTATCTTCATTAAAGATTATTTTCAAGTCTAAGACAGTATAACTTGGTGGTAGCTAATGGACGATTTCATTTCAGATAGGATAGCTTTGTGAGTACTTTCATCTGTTCTTATGAAGACCTAAAAATGGGGTTTTCTTGTGAAGGCTCGTTCTTTCCAAATTTTGCCAAGCTGTGGGCTGGCCTGCCTAACTTCAGCCTGTATGTCCCAGGGAAGGAAACATTGCTTCTCGTGCTCAGGAGAGTGCTGAGCTGGGGTCAGACTGCAGCATCAAGTCTTGGAATCTTTGGATATTAAGTCTGAAAATGGCTCAGAGAGAGAACTCCAGGCCCAGGGAGGAAAAGCGTTTCTGCCACTGTAAGCAGCCTGCAAGTGGCAGGCATAACTGGGCCCTTTGCCACTGGACTCACACCAGGCTCTTTTCTCATGCCATGGGGTGTTTTCATCGGGTCAGGGTTGACATTGTCAGGTATTTCTTTGGATCTTTAGCTGATTGGCCAAGGTGCCATCCATCCTGTACACCAAGGATCACAGAAGGTGCTATTTTAGGAGTCCTCTGGGAAAGCAGCCTCTGAGGACGGATGGCAGGGAAATGGGAGCTCCAGCTCATTTTTCGGGGCTTTTATATTCTTTTATTATTAATTTAATCACAGAAATATTTAACTTACATGTTCTGCTAATAAATTGTGGTGTATTCTAGTTAGAGGAAAATAATCCTACGTACAAAGTTAGTACTAGATCTCTAAATCTCCACATATAGTTGTTCCACATCCCCCCTCCTTCCCCAGCTCCAGCTCTGGCCCCATCTGCTCTTCTTGTACTCGGTGCCATTTAAAATACAGGCACTTACTACTTTCAACACACTGCTCTACACTAAGACGCTTTTATTTTCTCCCAGCTTAAGTTACCACTTTTTATCCAAAAGCTCAGAACGAATATCTCCACTAATCTTGCAGCTGATTCTGAATGCCTTTTAGACACACAAAATTGAATTGTGTGCACCCCAGTCTCGATTTTACTTTCCCATCTACGACTTTACTTTCCGGGAAATGATCCCTTTGTTAGCTCAGTGCCTTTCGAATAGTTGGATTCTGCCAAATAAATAAGATAATGTGTTTATTTAAAAACTAACCTCACAGGCTTCTCTATACTACAGTGACACATGAACATCATAGTTTTGATCCTGGTGGATTGAGCCAAAACTAAAAACAAAAACAAACCTTCTCTGTTTTAAGATCCTGATTGGACAACTGTTGAGGTCCTGCGTGTTTGCTTCTTTCAAAGAGCTGTTTTATGGTAAACCATCAGCTTGATATGAAACAGATATTCAAAACAGGAGAGAGAAGGAGAAGTAAAAACATAGTGTGATTAATTTTATTAACTTCTTTGTGATATTCTGTGGAATATTAATTATGTTGTGGTAGTAATTATACCAAAAAAGGGATCTATCAAGAAGAACTTAACTTTCTAAGTGGAAAACTTATTATTACCAATAAAACTTAAGTCTCTTTGTTTTGAAGTTATGCCAGTGCCTCACACTGGTAAGTCTTATTCCATTATCCCATTGTTCAGGAAGGGGAAAAATATACTACAATATATCATTAATTTAAGAAAAAACATTATGTTTTCTGGGATATTTGCAGCATTGATACATTTTACATTTCTAAAGAATCCTGAAAAAGTATTTAAAATGTTCTTTCTTGTGTTTTTTAAACTCTGTATTGGCTTGTTTTCAAATTATGAAGGTTTTGTGTCTGTGTGTATTTCATATTTTGCAGAGAGTTTTTTAATGAAAATATTAGAAAAAAAGCAGATAATGCAAATAACCCCAATTAAGAAGAAACCAGGCCCCTCATGGATATTGTCTGGTTCATTATAAATTGCAGCTTTAGAATTTACAAAATTGTGTTATAAATCATGATGTCATTTTCAAGTAATCACACACAGGCAGTGTCTCTCGAGAGAATGCTCTTGTCACGACAGCTGTGTCATTCATAGGGCTAGATGAGAGAGAATTTTGGGCAGATCAGAATTGCATTGTGACATATATGCTGACTGTATACTTCTTTATTGTTATTATTCATTACAGAACTAAAGTTGATTACAGACGAGATTACACTTAGTTTAACTGAGATCGCCTTTAGTCATTATAGAATTGTTTACCTCGGTACGCTTTCTGTCGTAAAATAAATTTGACATGCTGAAGTCTCAGTCAAATCAGACAAAGGAAAGAGGCTGGACATTGGAGGTAGACCTTATTGACTTTCTGTCACTAATTAAAATTAATTATATGAGACTTAATATATTTACATCATTTTAAAGCTTAATATCTCTATTCATTCAGCAAATAGTCTTTGAGTATACGTTATGCACGCCTGGCACTTTGCTAGGTGTGGGGGATAATGTGATGAGTAAAAAGGAAATAATATTTGATCTCATGGATTTGATGGTTCAGTAGAAAAGCCAGGCATTAGATAATCACACAAGTGATATAACTACAGTTATGATAGCTGCCATGAACAAAAAGCATCCAGGGCTAAATAGTAAAATCTGAGTGGTATGTCTCCTCTTGAAGGTTCTGACACATAAAAAGCACAGTGTATGGTTGTGATAATTGCCAGGAATCATAGTAGTGTTGTTGTGATTTCATCCCAAGCTAAACCATAATCAAGAGAGGACAGACACTACAGGCAGCTAGGTGCAGGCTAATGAAATTGAGTGAATCTACCTTGAGGAGGTAAATGGAATGACTACTAAAATATGAGCCACCCAAGGCGTGGAAAGCATCTGCCAAGGGTGAGGGAGGCCATTACCCTGATGGATCTTTGAGTGGTCTGTGATCAAGCTCTGTTTCAGGAAGGCTGGTAGATCAAAGTTAAGGCACCAAAGTTGAGTTCTAGGGGTTACTTCCTAAAGACTGCTTTTGTGTTAAGTTCTTCAGCGTTTGGGGGTAGTCCAACATAACTCCATACCCACACACACACACACACACACACACACACACACACACACACACATCTATCTTTGTATGTGTATATGTGCATGTGTTCACACATGCCTTCCCCTATAGGTTTTACCAGACATGTCCTACTTTTTGGCATGCCTCGGCTGTGCTGAGTGAGAAGGAATTGTCTTGAGCCGTCTATGAAATATATAATATAGTTAAATTATGTAAGTTACAAAACCTCCTGTATTTTGTTTTTTTTTTAAATATTAAAAAAGAGGGCATATACCCTGAAGATTGCAGATTGGACATACCTGATCAGCATGTAAGTATAAGAAAGAAGGAGTCTTCCCAAGTGTGTTGGTTTGGATCTGAAGTGTCCCACAAACGCCTCATGTTCCTATGGATATTGTGTAGGGTTGGGAGGTGGGGCCTGGCTGGAAGAGGAGGGGCTTGACCTGGAGGGGCATGGGCTAGCTCCACCCGTCCTTCCAGTCTCTGTTCCATGATTGTTGTGAGGATCTCTGCCACTGGCCTTGCCCCTGCTCCAGCCTTGCCATGTGCTTTCACCATTTTCCTGCCACTCACCTGTGAATAGACTATGACCTTCTGAAACTGTAAGCTACAATAAATCTTTCATCCCTAAGTTGTGGGTGTCAGGTGATGAAAAGGTAACTAAGACACTAAGTCTGCACCCTAAATTTCGAAACTAGCCTACCTTAAATTTAAAAGTTAGAATTCTCTGAAGAGTTCACCTGGAGGTGAGAGACTAAACATGGGGTTAGTTTTAAGGACAGCATGCCTGTGTGTACCTGTGCTTTCATGGTGTAGCAGAGAGAGTGACAGGAGATGGCACCCAACATTTCCTGGTTTGGAGTGGTGACTTTTTTATGATGTTCCACATACATGCTGTGGACAGCATGCATGTCAGCTCTTGGCTAGTGAATAGCAGTGTTTTCTGGAGCATAGACGTCATTCTGGGAATGCTTGCTCCAGTTCAAGAAATAATTGAATGTAAGAGAATTGAATTCTTTGCTTAGCCATGTTTTTCTTACCAGTAAGAGCCATGGTTTATTGGGGATTTTAGCTAAGTGATTTTCACCTAGAAGCCCATGTAATTCTGAAGACAAGGCTGAGATGTAAGTGTAGTTGTGTCCAGTTTATCAATAAGAACAATCAAAGGTAATACATCTGTTAAATAGCCCGGTGTGATCCTGAACTTGAGTTTCAGTTGTGAAACTGGCTGTCGTTACCGACAGTCTGGTCTCTGATTTTTCTTGTTGTGGAAACCACCTTGATGCCCATCGTATGACTCATTTCATTTGCCATTGGAGCCCCATAGGCTGGCAGGTGTGTGTCCCTGGGTTAGGTGTAGTACATTGAGGTTTGCAAATAATGGGAATGTAACTCAGATCAGCATAGCAGAAATCTGATTTTGTTGGCTAATGTAGCCAAAAATCAGTAGTGAGGTATTGTACTTCAGACATGGTGGGACACAAGGGACAGATGACGTCATCAAGACTGCCTTTCTTTCCATCTTTCCACTGTGCTTCCCTGTCTTGGCTTCTTTCCCAAGAAGACTCTCTCCATGGGGAGGCAATTAGAGGAACCAGCAATTCTAAACTACTGAGACTGGAAATAAGAGGTTGTCTCCTTCAAGCTGTTACAGCAAAACCCCTAGGGGTAACTCTGATTAGCTTGCTTTAGGTCAAATGCCCATTTCTGAAATAATTTACTAGGCTTGAGAGATAATATCCCTAGCCTTAGAGCCCGATGGTAGAGAAGTCAGCCTTGTGTAAAACCCGATGGACTGATACTTTCCCTAAGAGAGAATGGGGCAGGAAGAAACCTATGTCCACTGCAAAAACTATTCCATAAATACGTGTGAGATAGATAAGTGAAGGGAAGAAGGGATATCTGCTCTGTTCTGGAGAACCTTCATAAGATACAAAAAAATCAAAAAATAAGTTATTATACATTTAGGGTATATATTAAGCCTGCAGGGCTTTTTTGTTGAATGGATATAGGGACAAATGAATAAAATTTTGAGGGCACATAGAATCTGTTCCACAGAGAAAGACATTTAAATAAATGCTCCTTTTTAAAGCCGTGAAAATTTGAAGGGCTCTCCCTGAGATTATTTTGGTTTTATATGCCCTTGGGCACCCCTCAGATTGGGATAAAGGAAAGAGGAAGGTAGTAATGAGGGAACTGCAGTTTCCACATAAGCTTCCAGCTGAGTCCCCTGTGGCAGAGGGGAGTAAACACAGCCCCCTGAGGCTCTAGAAAGGGCCAGCCAAGTCTTGTGCCTTATTCTCTTATTCTCAAGGTTTATGCAAATTTTGGATCTGCTTTGTGATATTTACATGTTCCTTTTAATAATAAGTTAATATTTAATGTTAATTACCAGTGAGAAAAACAAAGGTACACCAAAAAATACTTGCTTCTGTGTTTAATGAATCTTATCGATTTTGGAAAACTGGGTTGAATTGAAGAGAGGCAATATCACAAATCAGTTTCGTGCTCCAGGCACTTCCTTTGGTCTTGGTTTCTTGATATTTCAGAGACTCATTAACAGAAGTTTTCATAATCACTTAGAGAAGAAGATGCTTAAAATATTGCTCCAGGGAGTGGGGAGATGAAGTATCCCTAGGCTCCTGCTGAGGGCATCTCTCTTCTTAAAGGCCTAAATCATTATTCAGAGGGTCTTGGTGCAGGAATCTTTGTCTCTGTTTCTGTCTTTGAAGAACATGGTCAAAGGATTAATGTCAGAAGAGTTTTGATGGTCATATTGTAAATTTTATCTCTGATTGTTTAATTTTCATCATATGTGATGAACTAAATGTCCCAAATAGTTCATAATTCTAGTCCTTGTGACTAGTACTTTTCATTCAGCCTCAAACTTAAATTTTATTCCAGCTGATTTGTGTGGCAAAACATCTGGTTTCCTTATTCTTTTTGCCCTTTCAGTGATTGCTGAAGTCTAAAGTCTTTTAAAATTGCCAACTCTAGGTGGGCATGGTGGTGCATGTCTAATCCCAGCAGTCTGGGAGACTGAGGCAGGAGGACTGGAAGTTCAAGCCCAGCCTGGGCAATTTAGCAACTTAGTGGGACCCTTTTCCAAGATAAGTGTAAAAAATATTTAGGATGTATCTCAGCATCAAGGCCCTGAATTCAATCTCCAGTACCACAAAAATGGAAGAAAAGGAAAAGAAAAAAAGCCAACTCTGACCCATTGCATCATTAATGTGAAGAGTGAGTTCTTTCAGCTTATCTTGTTTTTTTATGTATATAGAAGGTTTCTCCCCATGAGAAAAAATAAGAAATGAGCCCTGTGTTCAAAAATTCTCACTTTTTTTACTGTATCAACATAGAAGTCACTTACCTCTGCATTACAGATTGCTATAGAAAAGAGTTATTCAGTTTACAACAGACATGTATTTAAAAAGAAAAAAAAAATAGTTCTGCATGGATTCAATTTCCTGCAACTAGCTTTCTGTGTTCTGAAGGGTTCGGGTAGAGTAGTTTCCTAACTGCCATAGACCTGGCAGTCTATTTGCTCACTTGACAGACTCACAGACGGGGCATCTGCGTTCAGCTTCTTTCCTTTGCTTAATCTTCTATTCACTGAGCCTTTACAAGATTTTTGCTCTACCATCTTGAAGATGGAAATTAAATATGTCTTTTAAGCACATGAAAACTTGTCCCTTAACAGTGTCATACAACAGTGATATCTTTCAGTTTGGTTATTCAACACCCCCACCCCCCCAGAAGTGTTTTGACCACATCTCAAGTTTAGAGACTCAACAAATTTTCTGTCAGTGTGTGAGCTTCCCTTCCAAAGATATCCCATAACCTGTCTGAAAAGCAGCTTTGAGCAATCTTTTTATTTGTTTGTTTTATGGAGCTTTGTATCGCATTGCTCCTGGACAGTATGTGTCCCTTTCTGGTTTCAAAAGATTCTGGCAGCCTTCCGCCTGGCTCTGCTTGATGGGTTTTATAAAATGTCACTCCAAGACGAATAGCTCATGCGCTCTTGCACGTGTTTTCACATAGGAATCATCCACATGCGCCTCATTGGCCTCTGCACATAATCAAACCCATATTTTGAAGAAACAGCCTCTGCACTTTGGATTGACTGTCGCTTATCACTATGGATTCGTTAATGGTGGTCGAGGGAATCCTGCCACTAGCAGCTTACTGCGAGGACCCTTAGGGACACTGACTGCCATAAGTGTCTCAATCCCCAGTACTTTCAGACTGTAATTAATTTTAATCATCCTTTTGCACATGTACGTGGTTTTACAACCTCTTTTTCTCACTTCCTGATTCAGGGGTGTTTCCAGTTGCAAATTTAACTTTTAAATCCTTGTGCTTTAAACAAGTAAGTAAGTAGTTACATGAAAACCCATGCACCATAATTTTGGTTATTTTTATGCAGTAGCGAGTTTGATTTGAGAGTAGCTGTATGTTGCCAAACAGAACTTTTGATCGATGGTATTTATGCAAAAAGTTGAACCAGTGAGTTTGATGTAATTAAAATGAAGTGAACAGAAATAGCATGCTTTGTAAGGTGGTAAGACAAACAAAATTTATTAAAGAAAAAGCTTGGGGCATCAGGGAGTTCTGAACTGTCAGAGTTCGGCTGTGGAACAGGTGAAGGGACAGAACAGGCTTTGACAGCTGCTTACATAATATAACCTTACTAAACCAGCGCACTGTTTTACCTTTACAGCTGTGATATTTAGAGGTTGCTACATTTTCAAGTCTCTTACTGGCTTCATGAGAAAACAAATAGGTCTAAAACAAGTCAGTTGCTTTGGAAGTACATATTTGCTGGTCTTGATGATTATGACAGTTTTGAGAGTACAGTAATCCACAGCTTCCTCCCCTCTCCGCTCTTCAATCATTTCTTCCGAAGCATCTCATGAATCAAGGCAACTTTCCAAATAATTGCACTTCACGTTAGAACCTATCTGGTTGGCACATACGAAGGCGACAGGGGACCGTGAGACATGTCTGTATTCTCAAATATTGTCAAGTAGTCTGAAAGCATCTTGCCAGCAGTAGGTGCAGATCTCCATAACCAAACAGTGCAAATAAAGTCTCAGAATCTGAAAGCCCTAGGATCCCTTTCTGCTTATCAGTTAGCAAGTGAAATGCAGACTAAGGGACCTGTACATGGTCACAAAGCCCCATATTTTCTTTTTGATTCCTAGATGTACACGCTTCCACTTGTTGGCTTTTCTTGTAGTCATGGCATCTTTATCGTTGCTCCCAGCCCTGCAGTCATTGTGACCTAGTTTTACTTGCCTGAACATGCATAAATATGTAGAATATCAGCAGCGTAATTTGCAGAGTAGTCTTTGCAGTTTGGAAGAGTAGTTGAGAGACTGTTTATGGAATGGGACCTTTTCAAGGACTGCTGCATTGCCTGTGGTCTTGATGGCACAGGGATGGTATTTTCGGGGGAAATATGGGACTAAGTTATTTGGAGACAAATCATAATTCAAAGTTGGATTCCTAGTGTAAATAAGGATTAGAATTCTTTAGTATTTGCTCAGATATTTTACTCCTAAGTAAAAAGATGACATGTGACAAAAAAACATTGTATAAGAGAAATTCTTTACTAAGTATAAAATAAAAATTTGAAGTGACATTGTGACAATTTTAGGGACAACTTTCACCTCATACATAAAATAATGGTGCATCTCATACATGGATATTTAGAATTCATGAGTTATGATAATGAAGAATGGGTGAAAGTCCCTCTTTGTAGTCTCATTCCAGTATGCTTTCCTCACCATCCATACTCAATGTAAATAATGACATTTTTCAGTGGAAACTCAGTGTGTCCCCAGAGTCTGGCTGTTCATGTAGTATTGCTGACACTTACCTTAAGAATAATCACAGATAATGAGTAAATTTCTTATGGCCTCTTTGGTGGCTTCCATCTCTGTAAGCTGAGAGGATTTCTTCAGTACACACCTTGGTAAAAGCACTTCATTGAGGATAGGAATTACGGCCGTGATGAATTTAGCCAGGGAGTCTTCCTAGCAGGATTGACAATGACTCACGTCAGCCACTGAGAAACTTTATTGGCTCACATGTCTAATTTTATTCCCTACAAAACTGAACCCATAAATTACTTACAAAATTTCCTCTTAAGGGAGTGTTTTGTTTTAGTATTGGAAGACTGGTTACAGAAATTACGATTTTGAATTTAAAGTGACTAAAGTGAAGCCATTCTTTCTGCTAGTAGTTTCATTGAGACCCCAGTTGTCTGTTAAGGTGGTGAAACCAGAAACTATCGTCTTGAGGTTCATTATTTCTGTGTTCTATATTGTGATCTTAAATCAATAAGCTAAAAGTCAAAACAGAAAGGGAATCAAGTCACATCCCGGTTTTACACACTGATCCCTGCCAGAGTGTTCCCACTAGGAGTCTTTATGTCCTGGTATTGGACGTGGTTTCAGCAGCATCTGGACTCCATGTGGCCCACAAAACACAAAGCAGAACTGAGTCCTGTGCGCACAGCCGGAGACCACAGGAGAGTTAACAGGAGTGCTCTGTGGTGCTCTGAGAGGTGACTTAGGGATGTCATTGTGGAAGAAAACAGTAAGCAGATCTGAAGGCTTTGGCTGTTGATGGAGAAGGTAGCCTAAGAACTTGAGCCTTGAGCTTTCTAAGGAGGACACTGTTGGATGTTACATTTGGCAGGACCATCATCTCCATTTGTTTTTTATTTCACAGATAAGACAGACTCATGCAGGACCACATTCATAGTTGTAGTTTTTTAAATTGTCAAAAATAGAACCTACATAGTCAAACTAGGTTTTGAAATTTGTGATGTCAGGAAGTCTTTTTTTTTCTTTTTGCTCAGCCATGTTTTTCCCTTTATTTTTCATAATATACATATGCAATACATAGTGTTTACAATTAATTTGGGAGGAAGTCTTTACTGGTCTCATTTAATCCAAAATTCTAAGTTGTTACTGTGTGTGGCAATCAGCATAAGTAGATGTCAAATGAGAACCAGAATCTTGGTTAATGTGTGATTGAGTATGAGGTAATGTTTATCTTACTCTAATGTTCATTAACATGCCAAATCCTGGTGGCACAGGCCTTTAATCCACGTACTCTGGGAGGCTGAGGCAGCAGATTCCAAGTTCAAGCCTAGCCAGGGCAATTTAGCAATGTAGTGAGACCTTGTCTCACAATCAGAAATAAAATGAGCTGAGTCTATAACTCATTGTGATGGCCCTAGACTTGATCCATAGTGCACAAAAATACATACATACATACATACATACATACATACATACATACATACATAAAATCCTTTAACAGAACAGAAAGAGCTTTTTCAAAAACTGTGTATCCAAGTTTTGAATTTGAAAATAAGATCAAGATCCTATGCCTGGGGAGTGGATGACATAAAAAGATTGATACTGATTGGGAAAATTCCATTATTTGTGATAATTTAAAAGGGATTTGAGCAATGTTTAATTTGTGTGTATGAAGAATGTGATAGGTATAAAATCAACAAAAGTAGGAGGGAGCAGGAGACTTATCTTTAAGCACAGTGAAGTTTTTATTTACACACAGTAAATTGCAGAATCTGCAATTTCCAATTAAGCAAGGTCAATAGACAGGCTGAGAGGACACGAACACTTTCTTTGCCTTAAGAAATTGAACTGCATTTAGGACCAAAGTTGAACCATGAATTCAATTAAAAAGGGAAAGCAAAATCACCTAATGAACCAATATCATATGAAACTACTGATAGACTGAAACTAGGATGTCAAAGCATTTTTATATTTGGGCCTGAACTAAATGAGTTTTCTATTTGATTCATGTCTCCTGCTGTGATATGCTAATTACAGACCTTTCTTATATATTTATTAATTATAATTAGGTTTAAAAAATAACTTCTTATACCTAAAAGAATTAAAATGAATTTGATTAGAACTATTCTATAAATCAGACTATTTCTTTTTAAGATGGGCTTTCAATAATGTAAATGTGAATTAGTGAGGCTTATTCTAATTGCTTTATTTTCTTTATTCTAATGAATAATAGGATCATATATTTTTAATCCAAGAGCTGATAATAAAACCACATCACCTTTTATTTATGAGTCATATCCCAGTCTCTGGAGTGCCTTTGCCTAATGAGCAAACATCAGCTGTATACCTGAAAAATAATTGTTCTTATGGAAATAATTACTGATGCATAATTACTGACTTTTCTGAGATAAAAAGATTCTTTCTTCCCTTTCTTCCATCACCCAAATCAACCTGGAGCAATCAGTTTATTTTTCAAATAAAAAATTACTTGAAATTGTAACTGAATTAAATTCAAGTCATATACATATTCAGTGCATAGTACTAGCTCTAAGCGGGGCTAAAAAGAAGTGGGTGGGTTAGTTAGATACAGCACATAAAAACACCATCAAGTTGGATTGTCATTAGATGTCAGATGAACACTTGAAATAGTAATCATTATGGAATGCTGGAAGAGGGAGCAATTACATAATCAAGAGTCAATAAAGGACTTGTGACGGGCATAGGCCTTCATTGGGGCCTTTAACTACAAGGTAGTATTACTAAGGGGTCAAAGGGAAGAGTGGAAACAGAAATAAGTAGAATTGGTATGACACATAGGAGCATCAGCGATAAAAGAAATAGACTGCCTAACGGAGGCCTGAGCAGTCTCATTTGGCCTACTAAACAAGTCACCTGTACTCATCAACACTATCAGTGCCTTGAAAGACAAAGAAAGGCTGAAGAACTGATTCACACAGAAGGAAACCATGGAGACATGACAGTGAAATGCAGTGTATGATTTTGGATTAGTGCTTGGCTTGAGGAAAAAAATCAGCAAAGGATATTATTGAGAAATACTATGAAATTTGAACATAGGTTATACCGGAAATCCTAGTATTGTATCAGTGTTAAATTTATTGAACTTTACAAGTGTACTGAGACTATGCATTAGTTTTCTAGAATGTCTATTAAAAAATCTTACAAACTGGTAGCTTTAAAACCACAGAAATGCATTGCCTCATAGTACTGAAGGCTAGAAGTCTGAAAAGGAAGGTGTTCGTAGGATGCTGTCCCTTTTTTGGTTCTTTTCCTGCTTGCTTTCTCCCAGCTCCTGGGGATGGCTGACAATCCTTACCACACCATGGCTTGCAGCTATGTTATTCCAATCTCTACCTCTGCTGTCACATGGCATCTCCCTACTGGTCCTGTTGATCATTGGGTTTAGGCCCTGCCCTAATCCAATATGACAGTATCTTATCTAACTACATCTGCAGGGATCCTATTTCTACATAAGGTAACATTCTGATGTTCTAGGTCAACATGGATGGGAGAGGAGATACTATTTAACCCAACTGAGATTAAAAATCAGAATGACTCAGTTGTTAAGAGGTAGGTGCTACAACAGACTCTCAAATGGTATTGAAATATATATACAGAGAGAGGAAGAAGAAAGACAATGTGAATGATGTTAATTGATAGATTTCAGTGAAATGAAATATCTGCATAATTTTGGCATATGTATAGATCTTGAGATTTTTGGAATAATTTTTAAAACACCAAACACCAAAAGATAAACATGCTTAAGTCATAAGCATTTTTTTTCCTATGGGCACTGTCATATCTGGAATGTTTTTGAAACTGCTAAATCTATTGCTGTGAGCCTAAGGATGCAACTGACATTTAGAACAGCAGAGCCAAGAGAAGGACTTTTGATATAAGCATTTTTCAGCTAGACCTGAAATCTGCACAGCCTCTATTCTTCTCATGGGAGATATATATTTTCTTAAATGGCTTAAACAGGATTGAGTCAGGATCCCATTTTCTTACAGCTGAAAATATCCTACCTCAATCAATAAATAATTGCATTTCTCTATGTTGTATTAGCCATGTAAAAGACAATATTACCTAGGGAATTTTAATGTATTTCATTTCTTTGAAACATTTAAAATCAGCCTTGCTATATCCATACTTCACCTACATTTATAAAGATAGAGTTAATATTTTTCTATTCAAATTCTAAGACAATTTTCATGTTAAATGTTCAGCATTTTGCCCAAGATTTTGATTTGGAATAGCTGACCTATTTGTCCCCTTGAATGTCCTCATGAAATTACATTTTTTAGAGATAAGTGAAAACATCTAGAGTTCCCCTCATGACTTTTTATTCCTGAAAAAAGTAGCTCTTTTTTTTTTTTATTCCTGTAAGAAGTAGCAAGAATGAGGGTTTCTTCTTGGACAATTGCAATTCTAGTAACTTTATGTATTAATACTATTGGATATTAATGACATGCTATGCAGGCCTGGGGAAAATATGCTTAAAATGTGTCTCAATTTTAATTTGATAATACTGTAGTAACATGCAAATATTTCACTTTTGCTAAAATAAATAGAATAGGGTTGTTCAAAAGGCGATATGGCACAGGCTTTGGAATAGAGAGACTCCCTACCTTAAGGCAAATGAGTAAATGGAAATGGCGTTCTCTCCAAGCAGGTGGCACTGGCTCCTTCCTGCCCTGCAGAGGGCCAAGGGAATTTGTTTTTGCGCAGAGCTTGGGTCTGATGGCAGGAGAAACAGCTTGTAAAGTTACTCCCATGGGGTTTATTCTCATCTAACCAGAGTCACCCTGACATGAACAAAACACCCACGTGGCTCCTTCATTTCTTTGAGATGAATGAATGCTGCCATAAAGAAGGATTTTTATTGAACAGTGTGACATGTTGCAGAAAGAATGTTGTCATGAAATACAAAACTGTATGTCACAAAAGTAGCTTGTGACAGTACTTGGGGGTTCATTTTCTAATGGCTATCTTACTACAAGATATTTTGAGGAATCCACTATTGTAGTGAAAGGTTGGGTTCCATAAGTATTGGAAATACCTGCCGGATTTCTCTGAGACTCTCTTGAGTGGGAAGGACACAGATGCATTCAGGTAAGTATACACTCAAGGCCTTAAGAGAAATACAGGTCTGGGAATCAGAGGACAGGGCTTAGCAAAGCTGGGAGTTGGAAGGTTTATTCTGGAATAATCCTGAGCTGCTAGTCTGGGGCCTCTCCATAGGTGTTTCTGGACATGTGTTCAATGGCTTCAGGTGTAGGCGGCCCAGCCACCATCTGTCCATGTGTGCACTGCCAGCTGGCATACTGCCCTCTGCTCTTGGTGCGTCAATTTATAGGCTCCGTCACCTCACATTTCTTGTTTCTCTTAATGTTCTCCACGTACCTCTGGCTCATTGTGACTTGTCTATCCACTTTCTCTCGTCCTTACAGCCTATCTTCATGTACCTCACCCTGTCATTCTTCCAGTATTTTCTAGCTCATATCCCTAAGGAGACAGTCTTATGTCCCATTTTGTCTGAGCAGGAAAACTGACCCTTTACCAGTGTCTGGGTCATACGTTTTGTTTTTTTATCTTTTTTTTGTATGTTTTTTGTTGTTGTTTTATTTTCTGTTTTGTTTTGCCACTGACATTAGTATTCATCCTGGATTTCTACACAAAAGTGTTTCTCTATTTGTTTTTGAATGCTTTACTCAGTATTGACATTTGTAGTAAGACGGGTTTTAGTTTGCTTCCGGTCCCCCCCCCCCCATTATTTTTGCTCATGAAGCAGAAATCCCGCAATGAAAGCTACTATATATTTGCTAGACTCTAGACAAAAAGATATTGTACATAAAGAGAATTTTTCTGTTGTTAAATAGATACAAAATATCTGTCAAACTAAATCAGGTTGTAACTTATATTGAAGACAATTTGATACTTAATAAAAGGTTATGACAAAAAAAAAAGCTGCCTATCCTTGCTTCCGGTAGCAGCAGCTAGCAAGCAATATGGGTTATGTAGTCACCTAAGGCAGCTTTCTTCAGCAGGGGCTGTGGGCATAGAAGATATTATTAAAAAGTCTGATGCAATCAAATATTGCGAAAATATTTTGGTAATGACCCTCTGATGTCATTGACACTTTCAGACACCTGACATAGGAGATTACTAATTTAGTAAACTAGACAGACAATTAGCAGTGTCTTAGTTACTTATTCATTGCTGGGACAGAATGCCTGATACCCATAACTTAAGGGAGGAAAGGTTTATTTTAGCTCACAGTTTCAGAAGGTCTCACATGGTCCATTCTTGGGTTGCTGGCAACAGTGGAAACACACAGTGGAGGTGTAGTTAGAGAAAAGCTCTTCACGGCATGACAGAGAGAAAGCCAAGTGAGGGAAGAAGGTCAGAGCTAGCCTTCCAGGTCCTATCCCAGGAAACTGCTCCTTTTGGATCAAGCATGGTGTTCCACCCCTTCTGACCAGGCCTGTCTCTTAACAGCACATGATTTCATAGGTGTCCCAAATCATAAAAAGGAGCAAGTTTTACACTTAAATTTTTAATGTTTGAAGTTTGTCATAGAAGGAATGTGTGGAAGAAAACATTTCCCTTTGGAGACATAAGCAGTATGATGAGGAAGCAGCAGGAGTGTGCAGTTATCAGACATTGAGGAGGGCTCGAGAAGAGCCAGAACAAGGACGTGGCAGTGTGCCAAGTTTTAAATATTTAAGTTGATTAGAATATAATACAAGCTTTAATTGGAAGAGCCCAAGGAAATGTCCATAAATGGTTCTCTCTTTAAAGCCCATTCATAGATCTACTTAGAAGTTTGAGTTCATGCAAAAAGTAACAGTAATTCTTGGCCTTACTAAGTCCGGCACCAAGCCAGAAACTTACACACACCATCCCATTTAATCCTTACAACAGCCTATGGAGACCAGCTATGTTCAGTAACTCTGTTTTACATCTGAAGAAATTAAGCGTTGGAGAGGCTAAGGAATTTTTCTCGAGGTCAGAGAGGTGGTGAGAGCTGAGAATTTGAATTTGGGATTTTGCCTTTGGACACTGGGCCTCTAAGAGCTGACTTGCTGCCACCTTCCCCAACCCAAACAGCTTTCACTGAGTAAGGGTAGTTCATTATGCTGCCTTTAGGTTTCCCTCCAGTGACCTAAGACTGGCTATATGCAACGTTTCAGAACTTGTTGGGAAGAGCACCCAAACAGGAGTTAAGGAGACACTTGGGACAGATACGAGATGCATGGATATCCAACCTTTGTCTTACTTGGACTGCACAGAGTGAAAAGGAATTATTATGGGCTGCATATAAAATATCTACTGTAGTTATCACAATTGACTTACCAAAAATTGCAAAAAAATAAAAGAACCCTCAATGTTTTAAGAAAGCTTATTAATATGTGCAGGAACTCGTTCAAAGCTATCTTGAGCCTCATGCAACCCATGAGCCATGAGTTGGACAAGCCTATACAGCTAGAGCCTTGTCAGGTTTGCCAGTCGTTAGTGGAGTGACTGCCTCCTAAAGGCCTTTGCTAGTGCTCACTGATGATCTTGTAGATTACCAGACAGCAACAGCACGCAACCAGAGGAAGAGAGAGTTGACTAGCAGGCTCAGTGTGTTCCTGCAGCTGTCCTTGGAGGGTACAAGATAGTATCCCCTGAGAGATGAGGGAGATCAATGAACTACTTAAGGAAAAACTGACCCGAAAGAAGATGGGGATGTTTATGAAAACAAGCATTTTAAAATCACAAATTGTTGTGGCATGTGTCAGGCCAACCCTTGGGTCCAGGGGAGTCTCTGCTTTCTGTTGCTTGTTTTTCACTAATGAGTGTTTGTGGAGAGAGGTACTTCCAATGAATTGCTGAACTAAAATGAATCTTTTAGGTCTAAGAGTAGACCCAATGGTGTTTTCTCATGGTGTGGAACATTCGACGTACTTTAATTTCAAGTTATGTGAGCTATTTCAACAAGCAATGAATTGGAGTGTGTTGATTTGTTGCCCTGGTTGCACCTCCAGGGGTTGCATAAGGGTAGGAGAAATAGCTCCACCGCATCTCAGAGGACCTCTGAGGTTTTTCTCATAGCACAGCTCCAGAAGGCTTGCTGTGAGATCCCTTGGAACCAGAAAGTAAATGAGGCAGCCTGGGGAAGAAAGTGATTATAATAACATATAACACGCTTGAAGAGAAAATTAAATGTGTTTAGATCTTCATGAAGTTTTTGTTTTTGTTTTTGTTTTTGTTTTGTAAAGTAGGGATGAGGTTGTTAGGCTCCTCAAATTTTTAGAACTTACTCATGATTCTTTTTGTCTTCAGTCTTTAATTAAACATCCATAGAAACGCCATCTATCACCAAGACTCCTGGAAAAAAAAAAAAACAGTGCTTGTGCTTGATATTCTCTTGGTGCGACAGGCAGCTTACTAGGCAAGGAGGTAAATCTCAGGGGTGGGTGACTTCAACAATGAATCTGATGTACAAACAAAAACATCCTTTACTTCTGTCTATAAATATAATGATGACTGTGTTTGTAGGTCGACAGTAAATTCAGTCTTTGTGAATGTGTGTGGGCACACATGCGTGTACGCATATGCATGTGCAAATATTGAGTGTATCTCAAGATCTTAAGGATACCTTGATATATTAATGGATCCTAACTAGAAGCTTTGTACCTGAAAGGGGAAAGGAATAGTCACAGACATTTTGTTTTGAATTGTAGCAGTGATATATTAGATGAGTTATATCTGCATATGATATTTTTGTCCTTTGATATTGTACTAACAATAGTTCCTCCCCTGAATTTTTTCCAAAATTTGAGTAGTCAGTGGTCTTGCCATGCCTAAAGAAACTGATAATGTAGAATTTAGGCTCACTAGGATTCCTTTGATAACTTTCAACAAATTATCTATAAAGTATAGAAAGAGAAAGAAAGGAAGAAAGAAAGAAAGAAAGAAAGAAAGAAAGAAGGAAGGAAAGAAGCTTCTCTGCCCATGTGCTGCTACTTGTACCAGTTATATATAGGATAAATTTTCACTGGTTGAAGCATGGGAATCGAAATATTTCTGAGATCTAGACCTTTTCTCTTCAATGCTGGTCCATGCTGGGCCTGTGAATTTATCATACATATGGTATGTTGTGGCATATCTTTTGTATTTCTCTTTTAATTAAAAATTAATTGAGGAAATAAAAACATTTAACAAAATTTACCATTTTAATTATTTGTAAATGTATAATTCAGTACAACTGTGAATACTGGCATTATTGTTCAATAGCCGTACTATTCTCTTTCACTTTATTTATTTATTTATTTATTTATTTATTTATTTTGCCAGGAAGGAGAGGGAATGAAAAGGGATATAGAAAATATCTCCCTTGCCAAGAGAACTCATTTCTCAACAGTATAATCTCTTGAGCCACGTAGATAATTCATTCGGGTGACTCTTTTATTGAGGAGACAAGGCAGTTTATGTATGCTGTGCTGTGAGTAGACATCAGTTCTGCTTCTGATGATTCCCAAGTCTGGGGTCTTGGCTGAGGTTGCACATAACGAAGTGTCAAGTGGCTCACCTAGTTTTATCTGCGAAGACTTAGGCTATGTGCATTCTGTATGCCTAAGTCAGACATTGCAAAAGAAAATGTGAATCCTGTGTGTGACTGATTGTATAGATAAAGGCCCAGATTCAGTACACCATCTTCAGTACTACTTTGGGTTTGCTTAGTTTTTACATTTTGTAAGCAACTTAAAACACTTTAGTTTTAAATGTTTTATTTTGAAATATCTTTTTTGAGTTGTTATGAAATTGCTAAGTAGTCTATAGTTTTATTGGCTTACTATTTTTGGTGTCGCATTTTTACTATGAAAATTGATGCTTTTTTCTAATGTTGGGCTCTTTATACAGAACGGATGGAAGAATTTCCACAGATTACATAATGAAATAAAAGCACTATGAATGCCTTAAGAATTTCCATAGATTACATAATGGAAAAGATACTAAGCTTCTATTTTAGGGGAGCAGTAAAAGTGTTTTTCTCTCTATGTGCCCTGGCTATAGATGAGAGCAACCCTGCCATTGTGGAATGCCCTTGGATGAAATCCGGCACTTGATCATGCCTAGGAAGTGACACCTCATGTGTCATTATACTGACAGCTGTTTGTCAACACATTCATCCCTTCCGTGGTAGAGGTGGTCCCTACCAAGAGCAATCCCTGGCCCAGTTGTGTTGATAAATTACAAAAATATATAGAGACTTCACTGTGCCTGCCACCGTCTTCTGAGGAATTCTTCCTTCTAATAGCTGCCTGATTTCGTTAGCTGGTGATGAAGTCTGTGTGGTGCCATCTCCTTTTTGAACACTTGCTCCTTTCCACTTTTATCCTTGTGTACCGGAGATACTGCTTCCTGAATAATCCAAGCTTTTCTTGGTTTCCTCCTCGGCTTCTTTTCTCTCTCCGTCCTTAAATTCTGGTGTTTCTTGGCCATAGTCTGTTCTCTTACATTCTATTTGGACTATCTGTGCCCTTCTTGTCATGTGAGGTGCAACTAATAGTATGCTTGTGTGTCTGTGTGTGTAGTATGAGAAAGACATTGCCTGAATTCTAGGTTTTGTGTAGTTAGCTGCCTTTTAGATACAATATATATTATTACTACAGACATTTTTAAATTGTGTGTATTCACACCATTGGTAGGAATAAAAATTAATACAAACATTATGGAAAACAGTACAGAGATTCCTTGGAGAGCTGAAAATAGAATTACCATATCATTCAGCAATCTTGTTATTGGGTTTAAATTCAAGGGAAGTGAAATGGTTATATCAAAGGGGGGTATTTGCACACATTTTTAATGCAGTAGCATTCATAATAGCCAAGAAACAAGTCAACCAAGATATCCATTGATATGTGAATTTTAAAATGTGATATATAACACTTGGTAGTTCTTCAGCTATAAAAAGAATGAGACGCTGTCATTTGAAGCAGTATGGATGGAGCCGTAGGGTATTATGTTAAAATGAAATAATCTAGGCATAGGAAGAAGTATATTACATGTTCTTACCCATTTGTGAAAACTTATAATGTTGATTTTATAGTAGAGACTAGAATAGAGGTCACTGAAAGTGTATAGGGAGAGGTCAGACTGTGAAAGAGGAAGAAGTTCTGATGGTGTATAGCACAGTAGACTAACGCTATTTGTCCACCTTAAATATGCTAGAGAAGAATTTGAACGTTCTTAACACACAGAAATGATGTTTGAGGAAATAGAAATGCTAGTTACTCTGACTTGATGTACACATTGTATACAAGTATTGAATTATAACCCTGCAAATCATAACTATGTACAAACATTGCATGTCAAAAAAGAATAAGCATCTACATGTAAAACATTTTAAATTTGTTTCACTTGGAATGTATAAAATATTTCAAGGGCACACAGGAGTGAACTGTAGTAAATGTGGGGAAGCTCTAAGCAGTTTCAATGTAAATTATCATTCATTGCATTTTCTTGATATTAATAAAAACACAAATCTTAAACTTTAATATTGAAATTGCAGCAATGGTAAAAATGAAATATTTTAATAAAAATTAACTTATTTAGGTACTAAAAGTTTCGCATGTGATTTTGTCCATTTTTCTTACTCTTCCCTCCCTGAATAAAAACAGCCTTGTGTTTGAATTCTTTTCTGTGTTCTTGATCTTTGTGAAAGCACGAATCTGGAAGTCCCCCTCGACTCCCCAGTCTATGTTATCATTCATCTGTTTGGTTGTCATTGCTGACATTCCTCCTGAAATTACCTAGTAATACGAAATTATACTTTTAACTGATGTGTCATTTTCTATTCCTTGATTATAAAGAGGGTTCTGTTTGCAAGAATACTTAAGAATGTCATTAGTTTCTTGAGAGTTCTCAGCACTCATCAGGTTCCTTTTGCTTTGACCAAATGACCTGAGCAAACCACCTAAAAGGAGGAAAGATTTCCAGTTTTAGAGTTTTCACCTATAATTGGTGGCATCATTGTTCTCAGGCCTGTGAAACACAAAGATTCTGGCGGAACAGTGTGTTGGAAGAAAGTTACTCTACTCATTCACAGGCAGTTACGAAGCATATAAAAGGACAAGACATCCCTTTCCAGTGAATGCCTCCATGGCCTACTTCTTCCTAGTAGGCCTCACCTCCTTCACTTTGCACCATTTCCTAATAGTTCATTCGGTTGTGAACTCCGCATCTTATTAATCCATTGATGAGATCAGGACTGTCATGATCCCAAAAGCCTCACCTCTGAACATTGCTGTTTCAGGAACCAAGCTCTCAATACATGAGCCTTAGGGGGACGTTTTGGTCCAAATTATAACATCTCTGAAGTCCTTAAAAATCATATCTTTCTCTTTGGAGGCAGCCATCTTGTCATGATCCTGGTCAATCCTAACCCCTTCAGTTGTTAGCTAGTTCCACTCTTATCAATAGCTCTGCTGTGCTTTGAGCACTTTTTCAGCACTACTTAAATTGCCTTTATGAAATAGTATATCTTTATGAGCATTTTCAATTATATATCTTCTGATAATATTTTCATTGCATTTGTATTCTACCTTTGGATATTGAAGTCATCTGACCATCAGAAAGAGACTGATGAAGTCTCTGGGCTGATGGGGAAAAGGGACTCTAGCATTAGACATATTTGTTTCTAGTTGAAATAACCTCAGTACTCAGTTCATCATAATCACACAAGATAGTTTGAGCCATTTACTAAGTTAGAGCTGTTCAATGAGCTCTCATATGAAGATGTAGAGACATGTCTTTGCTGATTAAATCATCCTTAAGATTTTAAAAGCACTTTCATACCCACCATCTCATTGTATTTGTTATTTCAAGTAGATTTTGAGGTATTACTGTTTACTATTTTATTACCTGATGGCGCCCAGTAGTCAGCACCTGGTAGCTTGTAGGGTAAGAATTGTTAGTAATACTAGCAATAAACTGGTACCATTGAATGCCCACCAAATGCCAGCCACTATGATAAGTGTTGTGCTCATATTTTAGCTTATGAGTTGACTGAATGATTCAAACCATCTTTGTAAGCGATCATGAGTCAGCATGCTAAGGGACATTCTCTGTCCATCCATATTCACAGAGCACTGTTACAGGGTCTGCAGTGAACGGCACTGGTTGTTAGAATGGTCTGAAGAGAATAAGACATTTCTAAGCATCGTCAGTGCCGATGAGTCTCTAGATTGTTCTTTCCATTCTGGTTCAGGCAATTTTTTTTTTCCTGAGACTGCATAGGACCTTTAATGTCACTCTACAGTAGTTCTGTATTTGCCACCGAGACTTGTGGAATAGCATGAAGGAACATAGCCATCAGCTTCACAGAAGTTTGCATGATGGAATTTAAAGATCCTATTTTGTAGAACTGAGCGTAAATGGGCTTAAGAATAAATTTTGAAATCAAATAAATGTAGAGACAGAGAATAGCATTTCTCTTTGGTTGAAATTTGGTCACCTGACTACACCCAAAGCAGGAAAGACTAGAGAATGTAAACTTTTTGCGTCACTAAAAATCTAGTACTTATTACCATGGAAGAAGAGACAAGCAAATACTGAGAAAAATGTAGAAGACTGTGGCATGCCTAGATACTGCACTATTTATCCAAATGCCAGAGCTGAAAAGCTTTTATAAAAAGTCCATCATATATGTGGGTAATCTTCCTTATCACCATGAAGCAAAACAGAAAATGTGATGAAGAAATTCTTACAAGAAGCAAAACTGTTCAGTAGTTGATTAGAAATGAACATTAAAACACTGATTCTCTCTTAGCAGCCTGATATTCCTTAAGTGCGAAAAAAGGAATGATGTGGCCTAGGAACAGAGAAACGGAAATGATTAAGTGCCAACTCTCTATGACTTTTATAGCAGCTCATTCAGCTGCCTACCCACAAAGCACTTCTCAAGGAAGTTACAGCCAAGAATCCACTTGGCTGGGCTTGTCCATTTTCACTCATTTCAATGACCATCTCCGTTAAAAACATTCTGAAAGAAGAAAACCCACTGAAGGACTTGGGGAATATGAACAGAATTTTCCTTCAAAAGAAAATTTTGAGAAATAATAGCTTTAAAACCACCTCTACTTGTTAGGCTGTTTTAAAGCTATGCCTTTTCTCTTTGTGCAAGTCTCTTTTTGCACTTAAGCCAGTGCAAACATATACATCTGTATTCAAGGTCAAGTTGATAATTTCACAAAGCTAGGGCTCCATTT
This sequence comes from Ctenodactylus gundi, assembly GCA_004027205.1. Taxonomy (NCBI): domain Eukaryota; kingdom Metazoa; phylum Chordata; class Mammalia; order Rodentia; family Ctenodactylidae; genus Ctenodactylus; species Ctenodactylus gundi. The sequence continues at coordinate 141,662 of PVKB01002059.1, read as the reverse complement.
TCTTCTGTTAATGACTTTGAGTGAAAACAGAAAATAGGAAAGAATTATGTTAAAATTGCCTTCCCCAAAACATGAAAAGGCTTTTAGCGTTCAATAAACTACTACGTTTCCCCTCCACTGGAAGGTCAAAGTGTGAAACAAGATTTTGTGCTGTTTATCTACAAAAAAAAAAAAAAAAAAAAAAAAAAAAAATCTGTTACAGCTCTTAGTAGGCCCTCTAAATCTCCAGTCACATTCAGATATCAAAATATCTTGTCCCTTTTTTCTCACTGCAGGTATCTGTATCATTTTAGAGTTTTCCTTTGGGGCAACCACTGTTTATCTTAAGGTAATGAGAAGACTGTGCTCAGGAATTGCTTTGCCTCATAGACGATCTTCCCTACGCACTTAACTTCTTGCAGAGGTGTGGGTGGTCCAAAGTCTGGTTAAGCATTTCTTAGGAGGACCTGCAGTGATGCTGTCTTTAAATCAAGACAACTTAACTATCCATTGCTTTTAGCTTTGTATTTTAGTTGAAACTTGGCGGCAGCTAGCAAATTCCCATCCTGTATCTTGTCATACAGGTAATGAGTCTATATGTTAGATATTTCTTGACAATGTAGTTTTAGTGTTTTACTTTTTGAAATCTATTCTTAATTCATTGTTTGCTTCATCCTTTGATAATTGGTGAGGTGTACTCGTTTGCCTTAAAGTCTGGTGTCGGCAAGAGTAATCTAAAAACAGTTGGTGTCGCCAATATACTGCAAGCTTTTATATCTAGAAAATGTAGTCTAGTAGATGGTTTTGTAAACCTCAACATTTTTGACAAGTTGTTTACAAAGATAATGTAACGTAAGTGTTTTGCCTTCTTAGAGTTATATTTTCAGCAGTAAAATGGAGATTATAAAACTACAGTCTTATGGTATTATGAAAAAAAGTAAACAATTGAAGCCAGGGGTAATTTACCACTTGTATTTTGCTTAATGCCTACTAGAATCTGAAATTGCCACTTCCATTTTTGCCTTATAATATACTACGTTATGAAGGTGCTTGGATTTTTTTTTCACTAGCTGCTAAAAATAGAAAAAAAGGCATTTGAACTGCAAAATTGTAGATGCATTCCAAAACCTTAAGCAGTTACTTAGTAGTTATTAGTCTTCTGGGCCATCTGTCCATTTGTCAGGTAGGGACAATTAGGGGGCAGCTGGTTGAACCAATATTAAAAAATTTAAAATTCTCACTGGAAACAAATGGCCAGCACCTTTCAAATTGTCTCATAATTGACTCAGGAAATACTGTATCAGCTGAAAATTGCTTGTTCTTAAAGTGTTGGAACATTTATTAGCAAATTTTTAGATTTAAATGATTTGCTCAACTAACAGAATAGTTTAGATATTCCCCCTTTTTCATTAGTACTAAGTTCATAAGATTGCGCTAGATAGATATTTTGATGTAAAGAAAAATACAAATAAGCCTTTGTTTGTGTGTTGATTGTAGTTTAAGTTAATTATGGAATATAGCAAAAGATCAGCTATAAACATATCTATAGGTATCCATTCCTTTCTTCTTTCTATTACATATTATTTACTTATGGCCTGTGTATCCTTAAGAGTGCTGGCATGACAATATGACCTGTATATTTAAGAGTATGTTCACATAGAGCTGTTGTTCTGACTGGAGAAGGATGAGATTGGGAGGTAAAACAAACTAAGATGTTCAAGAAGTAAGAAGTTGTATGAAAAGTACTCTGCTGTAATGGACAGTGATCAGGGAGAGGGTCATCAAGTCAAGCTTCTTCTGACGATGGAATTGACACAGGAGTGGTACAAAGAGCCCACAGTGAGAGAGAGCAGAGGGGAACAGGGAGAAAGATGAACAGGGAGGATCAAGGAGAAGGAGAATTGGAGCTTGTTAGGGTTTGGCTGCTTCTGTAGGGAAACTTTCTGGAGTTGTTTGTGGCTGTGCCCACACTATGTATCTCAATAAAGTTTCTATATATATTTAGGTGGGTTAACATCATCAACTAATACTTACCAAACTGTCAGCAAATATTTATGGAGAGCCTGCTGTGCTCAAGAACACTTATTGAGTGCAGAGCTCTGAATTATGAGTTACAAGGATTTCCAAAAGACAGGATTCTGTGGTTAAAGGAAAGTATTTCAGAGAAATTGCAAATCAATTTGAAAAACTCCAGGGCCTTCTTAAAGAAGCACTATAAATTACAGATGCAAACTTTAAAGCCAGAAGATTAAACTAAATGGCTGATTCATTTAATAAGAATTGTGAAGATGAGCAAAGATTCTTGTCCAGGCCTACATGACATCACAGTGGACCCATAAGGAAGATAACTTAGTCATTCATAAACGTTTTCAGTGGTTGTTTCACTTCCTGATGGTTCTTGTAGGTGTTCAAGAAGCTGAATGTATCAAGCATTTGTAGATAGATGTTTGCTTTCTCCAATGCCTTGTGAAAGTGTAGGAAGAACATCCAGAGAAGGGGAAAGTCCTGTCATTTGAAGGACTCGATGAAGGTATAATGGAAATATCAGAAACAAATTTTGTGAAAAGTTTAAACAGTGTGTATTAGTTTGGGTTCTACAAAAGGCAGAATTGACAAAAAACAAGAAAAAGAGGTCTATTTGGAAGGCTTACAAGTCTGAGGACAGAGATAGTCCAAAATGGTGGCCTGCAGGTGTGAGAGCTGGAGTGTCTAATGGCTGTTTAGCTACGAGGTAGTGCGCTACCTGTCTGGGACTGCAGGACAGTTGGCGAGAGTCTGCTGTGAAGGCTAGAGCTTTCCCACAAGAAAAAGCTGTAACAATCTTTCTTTTTCCTTCCTATTATACAGTTCCAGCTCCCGGTTGGGCTTCCCACATCCAGGGTGGGTATTTTCTGGTTCACTGGTCCACAAGTCACTCACACACACCTAGAAGCTCTAATCTAGGTGTGGTCCTTAATTGCCTCAAGTTGACATAGTCTCTTCAGCGGTCACACAGTGGCTGCAAGAAATGCTAGACACTTTTTAAATGTCTTTGTGTGGATGAGTACTTTGTATGAGAGAGAACATAGCCTGAATCAACCAGATTCAGGGTTAAAAGAATGACATCACCGTGTAGCCTGTGTTTACTCATCTGGAAGGTCCTTGTAGTATTGATGAGAGCTAGCTAGGATTTGTTAAGCACGGTCTGGGCACATCACACACATGATGATAGACATTCTGGATTGGATGTTTTTAACTTTTTGTTTTATCGCTGGAGAAACAGACTTAGACTGAGTAGGTAACTTACCCCCAATCACAACCCAGTCAAGTATTCAGGATATGGCTGGACTTTGAAGGTGAGCAATCGTGAGTGTTAAATGTCGCTAAGTAGGCTGCCAGGAACACAGAGGTCAACTGTGGTGGTCTCTGACTGCTTTTTCCCTCCTACATCCACGGACTCAAGATCACCTTGAAGTGCTAAGTGAACAAAGGAGACATTCAATATGACAAAATTTAATGCAATTAAAACTTAAAGCTGGCACTTCCATTCTTAGCAGGCGCACACACACACACACACACACACACACACACACACAGAGAGAGAGAGAGAGAGAGAGAGAGAGAGAGAGAGGGAGAGAGAAATGTATGTTTCCAAATGCATGACACAAATTTAGGCTATTAAAGAGTATATGAAACACGTTGATGCAATGCGTTGGTGGGAATGATTAAAAAGTAACTGAATAGAAAGTATTGGAGGAGTTTAAATTATTAATGTCTTGTTTAATAGACACCACCACCAACAGTGATGTTTTGCAAATGAGATTCCATTCCTGTGTGATGAGATATGTTTCAGGAGTGGAAGCTGCTGCTAAGTTTTAAGTTAGTTTTGGCTTTTAGACATGATCTCTCGGATTTTAATTCTTGTTAAAAATTGTCGCTAAAAATGACCTGGTATATCATAAATTGGTGGTGGAGAAAAGTGTTTGGCATGAAAGCCTCTCTCAGTTGCTTTTGGCAATCTATCATTACTGCGGTAAATTTGCACTTGAAGTAGTAAGAACTGTCTCATACTCAACTGTCAAATCAAGGAAATGATTAGACTAGACACCCCCAATAACCAAAACCTGAATCATATGACTACAGGGTGTTAACTTTTCTAAGAATGACTTGATTTTCTTTCACAAGATTTTATTCCAATGTTATGTAAGTCCTACTTTGGACATCCCTCGTCTTGATGTTAATGTAATTTCCGAGAGACTTACTACTGTTTGGTTTTAGATTTACAAACAATAGAATGAGAAGTTGCTTCTGATGTTGAGATCAGAGGACAGGAATCACTAGTGTAAAAGAAAGTCTCTAATGGCAGAGAGATTATTTATTTCTAAATTACCAGAAGATGTCGATTTCACTTATGCCAATCCAAATCTATGAATTACATTTCCCAAGAAAGTTACCTTTGGTGACAAGGGAAGGTATCTGTATATAATAACTTAGATTTCCCTGTCATGTCTGTGATTCTTGTTGCTATGCTATCATAAAGCTTTTTAATAAATCAAGGATGTACTAACATTCTAAGCACTTCAGCATCAATCTGAATGTTTTTTTCATCCTTAATTTTTTCAGGAATTACTTCAACTGACCATTTTGCTTTTTTTTCCTTTATAAATATTGAGATTAAAGAGTTTCAGAATTGTTTGGATTATTTATATTCACCTTTATATTTCTATTCTTAGCAATATGTAATAGTTTCTTTAGCTAAAATGTAAAATATGAGTACAGTTCAGAAAATGATACATCTTAACTGTAACTTGCAAATACTAAAGTGTTAGGAGGTGGTCTTTTTATCCTAGCAAGCTATGACCAGAGCTGAAAATTAACCCGGCTGACATTGCTTCTTTAGCATAGAAGTTATGAATGTATTTGTTTTGTAAAGACTAAGGTAAGTCAGGGAAGTCAGTGTTTGGTGAACTGATAGAATGAAACTTGTGCATGAATGACTAAGTTGTCCAGGCTTTTAGGTGATGACAACATGCTAGATGACCAAAATCACAAGATTGGTTATCAGTGACTCTAGGCCCTTTTTGAACCTTGTTTAGGGATGTGCTTCAGTGAACCAAGGGAGAGATCAAGAAAGAAGGTGAGATATTCAGGCAAGTGTATCTATATCCAGAGGGTGATGAGGGGAAATCTTAGGCCAATAACAGGATTAAAAGGGAATCATCAGTTCAGGCCAAAACAGAGGAACTCATGGGTCCTTGCAAGAAGTCTCTGGGAAGAAGGAGGGCTCTAATCTGTAGAATGTGAATGTGATTAAAAGAGTTTGAAACCATTGAACAGATGAAAAGTAATAATGAGACTTTTGGGAGCTATGTAAAAAGCTATGTACCTAAATTAAGTCAATTTTAATAGTTAATAATTTAATTTTTAACAAGTTTACATTTTAAATGATTCAATTTTAATAATTAATTTTTTAAAGGTCCTATTCCTATATGTATGTATCATAAAAACAAAATTTGGACATATAGGCGGACATACAGAGAGGAAGGCAGTATGAAGATATGAGCTGGGCAGGTAGCATGGACCTTGTAGTCACAAAACTCTAGAAGGCAGGAGGGATATTTAAGCCCAGCCTCAACATCTTAACAACTTAGTGAGACCCTGTCTCAAAATCCAAAACCAAGAACAAGCTGGGAGGTAGGTGCAAAAGCTCGGGACTTAATCTCCAATGCCATCCCCCACAAAAAGAAAAATCCACAGAGGAATGCCATCTATAGGTCAGGAATGCCTGAGACAATTAGTAGTTAGGGAAGAGAAATGAAACAAATTTTTGTTACAACCCTCAAGAGGAGCCATCACTGTAGACACCTTTATTCCAGAGTTTCAGCCTCTAAAACTGTGAGACACTAAACTTTTGTTGTCAGATTAATGGATAAAGAAATGTGATGCACGCACAATGGAGTACTACTTGGCTATAAATATTCATGTGAGTCATTTGTAGGAAAATGGATCCATCTTGAGACCATAAGGCTAAGTGAAAGAAACCAGACATAGAAAGTTAATTATGACATGATTTCTCTTATATGAGAAACTTGAAATGTAACTAATTTAAAGAGCAAAATAAAAGATGATAAGAAAAGGGAGGGGGACATTGTCGAGATGGGACGGGAGACTGAGGATAGAGGGAGAAGAGAGGGCAAGAAGAGGAAGGAGAAGTAAAATGATTAAGATTCAATATCCATATGTACCCATTCTCCATGATAAATGTAATTATTATATATTGAAAACGTGCCAATAAAAAAGCAGAATTTCAAAAAAGAGAGTGATGGTTCCTGGCACTACATTTGGATATAAACGCTAAATAAATGCTACTTATTAACTGTCTTAGTTACTTTTTTGTTGCTGGAACAGAATACCTGACATTCATAATTTAACAACGGAGAGATTTATTTTAGCTCATAGTTTCAGAAAATCACAGTCCATGCATAGGTAGCCAGCAATGGTGAACACACGTGGTGGAGTTGCAGCCAGAGTTCAGGGCATGGCAGATGGGGAGCCAAGCGAGCAAGGCAGAGTGGAGCTAGCACACACCCCTCCAGGCCAAGCCCCAAGCATCTGCCCCTTCCAGCCAGGCCCCACCTCTTCACAACATCCAAATCAATAAGGCTTTTGGGAGACATTCCAAATCCAAACCATAGCATTCCACCTCTGCCCCACAAACAACTCAACTCTACCTCCTTATGCAAAATGCATCCTGTCCTTTTCTGAGAGACTCAAGTTGTAAGCCTCTGTGAAAATCAAAGAAAAGTTAAACATTTCCAGCATATGATGGAACAGGGTAAACATTTCCATTGCAAAAGAGAGGAATTGGATAGAAAGCTTTTGGGCTGGATCTGCTCACAGGTGCAGCTTTTCTCAGCCAACAATCCACATTTTTGGCATTTCCAGATTTCCAAGGTCTTCACTGCACTTTTGGCTTCACCTTTATAGTTTCATCCTTTGTCCTCCCAGGGGCACACTGCCAGACCTCTGGGACTTCTTCTGAAATCTGGGTGGAAGCCTTAGCGACCTAGTTCTTGCACTTGCTGTGACTGTGCAATCTGCTCCTCATGGATGTCAACAAGGTCTACCATTCTGGCCCCTTACGTAATCACTGTGACGTGTCAGTAATCTTTAGCCCAATAGAATGCCTTGGGGTACAATTCTAGGAGCAAAGTCCTTTGCCTCTTTACCCTTTCATTGGTAAGGGGTGGGGTCTTGTTTATCCCTGACAACCCATGAGGCATCTTTCTATAGTCCTGCTTCTAAGTACTTGACTTTTTAGTGCTACTCTCTTTAGCTTCTCTGTGCTCTTTTGCTGCACTTTACCCTTAAAGTCTGACAAAACTGAAAAAAATTTACATCATTTTTCTCTGCTATTTTTTTTCCTGCTTTTCACCATACAGTTGACTAAAAACTGCAAGCAGTTGATAGCATGAACACTGGTTGCCTTGATATTTCCTCTGCCACATTAAGTAGTCTACTGTCCTTACTTTCTGTTTCAGAAAAAGTCTCTGGACAAAGGCAAAACACAGACACACTTTCTGTTATGGTATAGCATGTGTGGTTTTTAGACAAATTGCCAATGAAGTCCTCATTCCCATATGAAACTTCTTGAGCTTGGCCTTTCCAGTCTACATTTCTCTCAGCATTCGGGTCTTCTGAGCACCAAACAGGCTCTCCCAACAAGCTTGTCTTATAGCATTCTGAGGCTTCTGTAGCCAGTATCTTCAAATCTTTCCAAACTCCTCCCACAAACCAGTCCCAAAGGTTTCTGAAGCATATCATTGGGTAAATTCATAGCAATGGCCCTACTTCTCTGGTACCAGTTACATTTTTATTGCTTGGACAGAATTGTAGACATTCATAATTTAATAAAGTAAAGACTTTTTTTTTAGCTCAGAGTTTCAGAAAGTCACAGTCCATACATGGGGAGCCAGCAATGGTGAATACTCATGATAGTGGAGTAGCCAGAGAGCTCTTCATGGCATGGCAGATGGGGAGCCACGTGAGCAAGGATGAAAGTTGATGCAATATGTACGTGAACAAAATTCTCAAGGTCAGTATAATCATTGTGTATTGAATATATATTCTAATAAAAATGGGGGAATAACAAGTGAGGGAAGGAAGAGTGGAGCTAGCACATGCCCCTCCAGGTCAAGCCCCAAGCATCTACTCCTTCCAACTAGGTCCCACCTTTTAACAGCATCCAAATACATGAGGTTTTTAGGGGACATTACAGATCCGAACTAACGTTAACATTAAAGTGTAAGGTTTCAGCCATACTACTGAGCAGTGTCTTTAACTTAGCTTCTCTCTTCTAAGATACATAAAATAGTAATTCCAAAAAAATAGTAATTCCAGATTTATTAAGTATATAGTGTTAGATGCACTTTAGGAATAGACATTGCAATTCTGTGCCAAGAAGATTTAGCATTTTAAGAAAAATGTAAGACAATATTATCTACAGATACAATGTCATATATAGCCTCTTCCATGATTAAGACATTATGGCTCATTGGTGGTTAATATCAGATGATTAATAAGTAAATATAGTGCATTTTATTCTTTTATTTCTGTTGAGATGATCAGCTCATTGAAAGTAGGAAGAGTCTGCAGATATTTGGTAAAGCATTAAAATCAGTTGTATATTAGACATACCACTTTCATTTGCTAATCTTGATCAGGCATAAAGAAATCCCTTTGCCTCTGTTATGTAAAATAATACTTGAACTCTTGCAGTGCATTTTGCTCTGGATATTGAAAAAGAGAAAGGGTAGCTCGTCCTTGTTCCTTGAGAGATTTGTGGTCAAATGAAGTGATTTCATTGGCTCAGTTGTACAACTGAAATTTATGAAAAACCTTATCTAGATATCTAAAGGAAGCAATAGCCAACATTTTTATACCCTCTTATAAATGAAACACATTAAATGCATTAATATGATTCTCACAGCAGCCTGAAGGATGCCATTATTGTCAGTTTTTGTAATTTTGGTACTTGTTCTTTATAAAGTAGCCATCAGCACAGAATGAGTGACTATTAATCAATGCTTCTACAGAAGTAAAGGATTAGGTTCTTTTGAGCCTCTGGTCAAAATAATCTTGTAAATCAGTCGATATATAGCCTTGTTTTATTTCTGTTTAAAGATCCTGTATCTAAGGGGTTTGTTGATTTGTTAATAGAACTGTGGCCAACAGTGTGACTAATTTGTGAATGAATGAAGCTTATCTAAGGGTATATTCTTGGTAAAGTGCATCACAGATTTCTTGCACTTAGGAACACTAGATAGCACTTTAGTACTACCTTGGGAGCCATTTTAAGAGTGAAATTACAAACAAAAACCCAGGAAATGTAAAACATCTAACACTAAATAGATCATGAAAGGGATGCTTGTTTACAACGTGAGAGTTGTAATAAGTCAGCAGGAAGTTGCCTTATTTGACCTCAGCTGGGAATGTGGCCTTCCAGTGTGTCTGTCTAAAAAATTATTGCAAGTATTGGTTTGGGGTCACAAATTCATTTTAGCAAATGGGCAGATTTTCAGGAACCAAGCCTCCAAGTAATGAGGATTGACTGTGTTGCCATCTTCTAAGTTAAAATTTGAATCTGACCTGAGTGACTACCGAAAATCTATGGATGCTAGGACTGATTTCTGTATTTTCTGCATTTTCTTTGTTAGGGTATGCTGTTTGCTGAAACCATGCCCCGACTCAGATCCCAGGCACTTAACACAGATCAACAGGGATGTGAGGTACAGCAGGCAGTGCTCCTCTTATCATTTAGGAATCACAGAACCCATCCCCCAGTGCTTCCCAGAATCCTCTGCATCTGTCAGCTGACTTCCAAGGGGGAAGGACAGTGTTGAGAAACAGGTAGAAACTTTTAGGAAAAAGGCCTAGATGTGGTTTACTTTCCTTCAATATGCGTTACTTTGGTTCCATTTAACTGCAAAGAAGGCTGGGAAATATTCTTTTCCTACTTACCAAGGCAGAAAAATGGATGAGTTTGATAAATATAGTAGCATTTTTTCCCTTCCTCGAGGACATAATTATATTTTTGTGTTTCTTATATAATTTTTCTGTGTCCTTTAAGTGCTAGCTACTTATGGCTTCTGCCTCTCAGGTTTCAATGGAAGACAATAGTGAAAGTTAAGGTTTTGTTTTCTGTGCAATAAAAGTTTGCTTATATGCCAAGGTAAATGAGCTGATCATTTTCATATACTAAGCTGAGTATCTCAACAGAGTCTTTCCCAAAATTAAAAGAGTTTTCCAAATGAAATGACTTCATTTAAAATTAAAATAGAGACAGAGATTCATTTTTTCCCCTTCAGTACATTTTCTGCAGGCAGATTCTTGCCTCCCATAATTGAAGGCAACCATAATAACGAATTTGATTGCATGGCTTTTCCTATTACTTTTGAGGTAATTGCCAGATTGGCATACGTGGTAATTTGTATGTGAGAAGTGATCAGATGTGAACATTTCCATTCAATCATTTCCCTGGAATTCAAACACATCACTGCTTCTGGTTTTAGAATTAGGACCAGTAATTGCAGCTTCGGGATGAATCACGCATCTGAAGTAGGTTGTGTTTCATATGTGATCAGTAATGTTATCAGCCCTGCTTTTGGAGGCTAAGCTGAAGAGATTCTTACCCTCTTCTGTACCCAAGGGGAATAATAACGATAGCACTAGAATCAGTAGTGGTAACAGCAGAAGCAGTAATAGCAGTAGTAACAGAAGTAGCAATTTTTGTGCTTGGCATTGAAGCAACAGCAATGGCAGTAGTTGATGTTATTTTAAAAATTTAGCAGGAAATGTGAAGATGGGGTGGACTTGAGATGGCCCCAGCTTTGTGATGTACAAATGTGGAGGCGGGATGACAATAATGGAGAGAATAAGATGAAATTTTAGGAGTTTCTCACTCTTGATTTTGATTCTAAATTTGATACTGGGTCAATTTAATATTCTCTTTTAGCAAAAGGGGACACATACTTGTTCCTCCACTCTGCAAAGAGAACGTTGGTTGATCTCTAGAGAATTAAAAGGCTCATATAGATTAAAAGTAATCAAGCCATGTGGCTGTGGATGTAGGCTCTCTACATGAGCTCTTTATAAAAGGATATATTTGCCTAGTTTCTTTATACATCTTGATGTGAAGTGCATGCTTTGATAGGGTACTGTCTTGGTATATTAGCCCTTTAACTATTTTTTTTTAATTCATAAAGCATTAAATACTTAGGGTACCATATACACTTACCCAGGTACATATAGTCATGATATTAAAGCAATGTTACAAAGTTGATATTTGACATTTCCTGTTTCTGTTATGAATATGTATATTCTTTGACCTCTCCTTGTCTAGTAAAACAGTCCTTTAGTCTCTAGTTGATGAAGATGGAGGAATGGGCTTGTGTTCAATTTGTCTCTAAAATACAATCAGGGAACATGTCCTTGTAATTTTGGGGTTTCCCACTGTAAAGAGCACTTTATTTCCCTGCCTGTCTTTAATTAGTTAATATGCATTTATTGAGTATCTGCTGTGTTCACAGCATTATAATAAGCGCTCCTGGTAGATATCCAAGAAATGGCTCTAAGAAATCAATCTTACATACATTATAGGAATAGTTACAAAGTCTCTTGGCCAGCAAGCTTTCATACTGTGGTTCTGTTGTCTGTTTTCTCAGACATTTTAAAAAATAGCACTGGACGCTCATAAGAGGGACATAACTATTGAGAGTTGCAATTTACTCTGATTTCTTTTGGATTTGGCCTAGATTCTTTGAGACTTAGACCTGAGGGCTATGCTAATTTATATGATTGATGAACTGTCTTTTATCATGTGCTATTGACAGGAAAGGGAAATTAACCTCAAATCCAGTGGTGGTAATTAGGCTTCTGCTTAACTCACCCGCTTGTCCTGAGGAGAGTAGTGGGAGGCCTGTTTCCTTTGCTGCTTGTCGGTATATTTGCGTGCGGGTAACAGTGCATAAGGATCTGGTCCAAGAAGTCTTTATTTGGGGGGTTTGATCCTGAGGCAAAGTAGATTTTTTTTTTCACTTTTACCTACTCTTGAGGGGCTATGAAATTGCTACATAGATTTAAAAGAAAATTCTGTTGTATGTGAAACTCTAGACGCTAGTGTGAGGTCCTGGGTTCATTTCATAGCACACACACAAATAAAACACTCCAGGCTCTAGAGGTCTTATATTCCAGAGTGTTCAAGATATAAAACACACAGAGCTTATTGTGATACTTTTTATTTACTAAGAAAGAAAGCAACTGGTCATGATGGAACATGCTTGTAATCCAAGCGTTCTGGGAGGCTGTGACAGGAGGACCTTCAAGTTTGAGCCCAGCGTGGACAATTTAGCAGCTTAGCAAGAATTGCCTCAAAACAAAACAAAACAAAAATAAATAAAAAAGGTTCAGATGTAACTCAGCAAAGATGCTGGCTTCAATCCATATAATAAAGAAAAAAAGAAAGAAGGAAAGAAAGAAGGAAGCCACTTAGACATTGTATAGTGACTAAGAACTCAATACCCAGCCACATTCCAAAAGTAAGATAATTTTTCTGTACGTATGAATTGCTGTGAGGTTTTGTGGTTATTTCTTTTCTTCTTGCTTGCCTTCTTCATAATGGCCCTGGTTTCTGTGGACCTGGAAGATGTGTGACTGGGTGACAGTTCCAGTTTGTTATCTTCACATGAGTAAGATGGGAGAGCAGATGAAGATAAAATATTGTTTTAATATTCCCTTTTCTTAGTTGTCTGCAGCTTTAGGGATTCACAAATAGCTTGTGGTTTATAAATATTAAATAAAGTATTCATTATTTGGAAAGCGTCAGCATGACTAGCCAAACCCAGAACCCAAGTGAATTAGGTCATCATGATGCCATTTGTGATGAGAAATTCAGGGCTAAAAAGGAGTCTCTGTTCTCTTTAAGCACTTAAGAACACATGGGAAATATTTTGTTATTGTAAGGAACTAATCTGGAGGCCATGTTACAAAAGCTAAAGACCTTGAATTGGGGCTTCTGTCATTTTTATGATAGAGAAGACAGTATAATAATATTCCATATCCATGGTGGGTTATAGTTTTAACACCACATTCTTTGAGTTTCTGGAGATAAGAAAATGAAACACAGCGAAACACGCTAAAGATACGTAAGCACGGAATGAAATAGTTGTCACAAAACCCGCACACTGATTGCAGACTTTTGGAGATGTCATTTTCATCTGGGATGCAGTGTGCTAGAATTCTACGAAAACTGATTTCTAGTTTGATAAATTTGGGTATGTATATTTCCCTTGCAATCCTTCAATGTGGACAGCATACTATAAGACATTTCACCCTGAGGTGAGACCCTTGATGGGGATGACAGAACAGTCATGGACTGTAATGGCATTGAGGTCTGAAATCTCTTGAGGACTGGACAGACACTGCCTGTCTCAGCACCTTCGGGACATCATCCTGTTATGCCACCCAGCAGAGAGAGTCTGTAACAACAACACCATGGCACCGAGAAAGTAGTAAATTATGCTCAGCCTACTAGGGAAATGTATTGTTCTTTTTTATATAGAATATGCCATTCAGAATTTTTAAAGGCCTGATGTCCTCATCTGCGGAGCTGGATGAGAGGAGCGGTGGTGTGTTTTTAGATGAAGTGTCACACTGCCTCTGGACCCCATCTTTTCATTTGTTAAGTTGTTTGGTCTAAATAGGATGTCCCGGTATTTTATGATTACTGTGGTCTCTTCTTTAGTTTTATTTTCCCTTTTACATCAGTCTTCCTAAGACAGAGGGATCTCAGAAAGGCAGGCAGAAAATGTCTTCACCGTCCTCTGGGTATGAGCTCTTACATAGAAACACTCGAACACATTTCACACCCAACAACCAGTCTAGACAATATAACCTGTAAAGTCCACATCTCTTTCAGAGTCTGCCTTGTCAGCATCATGTCAGATGGCCCAGTCACCTCTTTGCTACTGTACCGAGTGCCAGCTTGCAGGTCAACCTTGGAGTTGTGGCTTCTTGAACCCCCTCTCAGCCCCCACTGGGATTAACAGATCATTCTGAAAATAGAAATTGCATTTGACCCAGGAGTACCTTTTCTTGTATCTTTCTGAAACAGCTAAAGACATTAAACATATATATATATATATATATAGCAGCACAATTCATAATAGCTAAGTCTTGAAAAAACCTATATGCCTTCAAATTCAGTTTTACATGATCCTGGAGTGTTGCCATGTCTTCCTTGGTTCTCAGATTTCTAGCCTGTCTTCACTACTGCCAAATCTATCCTCCTAGGAAACAGTTCTCGGCTGGACACTCTTCTGTCCTGAGTCAGGAAGGTCACAACTTCAAGCCCAGCCTGAGCAACCTAGCAACATAGCAAGAATTTTTCTGAAAATAGAAAATAAAAAGGATTGGGGAGGTAATTCAACTCAGTGGCCCTGGATTTGATTCCTAGTGTCAGAAAACAAGCAAATCCATAGCACTTCTTCCGGATTTGAACTCTTCCGTAGAATGCATAGCAGTTTTAGGTTGTCTGGCCCAGTCTGCCCCTAAGAAAATAAAAAAGTCGCAGTATAGTCCCAGGAGGACAAGCTCACTTCTGTGGATATGGGCACTAGCCACAACTAGAGTCTTCCTAACATCAGCTGGGCTCTTGGCACTGATGCTTTGTGCATCTTGTCATTTCCTTCATTTGAAATCCCTGACTCTCCCCAGCCTGCCCACTGAAATCCATACTTTTTTGCCCAATGTTGAGATACTCTCCATGACCCACTTCCAACATGCTGCTCAAATTATATTCCCCTAATCCTTAACTCAATGTTTCAGCCAAAATGCACTGCTTACCATGCCCCTGCTTCTTTTTCTTCCTTAGATAATTCTCTCAATATGAAATCCCTTTCCCCTCTCCTCTTATGCCATCATTTTCAAGCAAAGCTTCCTGGTTCTTCTGTACTTGAAAGTAAAGGGCCTTTCCTATCTGTGAGAGTGCACAGTGCACTTTGCTTTCTGCTCCAGATTTACCTGGGTTTTTGCATCGTATTAGTTATACTCACCTTGTCTCCCTCCTAATTCTAAACAACTATAGAATTATATCTTATATCCTGCATCCCTGTCCATCCAGTAGAGTGGACTGGCATGGCTTGAGGCGGTACCAGATAGTTGAAAACATGATAGAAAAAAAAAAAGGTGGTAGAGAAAGATCTGGCCATTTTTAGGGAACACTGGATTTCATTTCATCTCCTAAAGAATAAGGGCTTGGTTCAGCTGAGTTTGTAAGAAGTTGTAAAGATCCTAAGGTACAGCGCTTGTTTGATTCCAGTTATTTCTTGCCATACATGCCTCGTGACAGGTGCTGAGTGTCTGAGTGATGAGGCCACATTGCCAAGTGATGAAAATCATTCTACCTTCACAGTCATGTCTTATGAGACTGGTTCTGTGCATCTTTGAACAGGGTGGGTAGTTATATCCTGAGAAATGGTGTTATGTTTCACAAATATGGTAGGCCCAATGAGTGAATTGTCATCAGTGGGGCTGCAGTTGTTTCATCACTTATATAAATTCTTGTCACTTTAATTACACTACATAGATATATATAGAAATGATATGCCTAACTAATGGGAAAACTCATTAAGAAAATCAGCATTCTGTTTCTGTTGACTGTTGAACATAAAGTGGAGCAACTGAATAGAATATATGGGAAGTTGTAAGAATAATAAATTAGGCAGGATAGGTTGCATTGTTCATTATTTGGTTTACGTTCAGCAGGTATAGGCTGCCACAAGGCTGATTTTTTTTTTTGTGGTATATTTTTTCTGCACTCTATCCCTACCACTTTCTTTCTCTGTATGCTAAGTGAGAGTGCTAGAGAAGAGGACTTGTTTTGCTCTTTTCTGTATCATGAGGGACAATGAGAGGATGTAATTGGCCTTCACCAAATTTCATTACTCCTTGACAGTTTGATCCCAGCAACTTACCCTGTGCCTGTATGTAGCTAGTAATTGAACATTTTCGCTCATTTTTTTCTGCCATCTTAAAAACCACATTAACCAGAAAAGTCGTACAGTTCAATTACTAAGCAAACCAAAAAGCAGGCCAAACTTCCACCATTTTGTAAGTCTTGAGAATATAGGACATACTCCTAGACACAGGATATAAATTGAATTGTATTAGCTTAAGGAAAGAGCTCAGAAAACCTATTTCTTAAAAGTGTTATTTGTTTTGGATCTAGACTGAAGCATACAATTGACCAATGAAAATAAAATGTGAGCTCCATGTGGATTTAAATGTTGTTTAGATGCAACATTAAAAAAATACAGCATAATTAATTGTAACATTTTACCTAACCCAGTATTTTAAGTGTATTATCACTTCAACATGTCAATATTGTAAGAACTGGTGATGAGATATTTTACTTTCTATTTTCGTCACTAAGTCTCTGAGGTTCGGTGTGTATTTGACACCCTTCAGTTGAGACGGGCTATTTTGCAGCTGTATATTTGTCACGTGTTGTTAGTGTACACCACAGTGGTCAGCACAGGTCTAGACAGTTGGAATGTGGCCAGGAAGGGAAAAGATAAAGGACCAATTGTGTCGTTATTCTTAAAAAGGAGTCAGCAAACTTTTTCAGTAATGAGCTAAATAGTAAATATCCAGATTCTCTAGGCCATATGGTCTCTGTTGTTCTGCCACTAAAGCACAAAAGTAGCTATAGAAAATGCATAAATAAACGGCTATGGCTGTATTCCAGCACAACTTTATTTACAAAGCAGTAAATATGGTGGGAGAAGCTGCTTGTGAGGTAGTGTGCCTATCTCTCTTCCTAACTTTAAAATATTTGGCTTTATCATAGAAATTAAAATAACTACTGTTTGAAAGTATTGTTCCTAAGTTGAGTAATTCTGTTTGTATTTAGAAACTATGAATACGACAAATGATGGGTCCTAGAGTTGATTTCCTCTATTATGTAACAATTGCTAATTCTCACTTTGTCATAAGTGTTGTTTGTTTGCTGGTTTAGAAAATGAAAATGTTTTTATATCACTATTAATTACAACTTCTATTTTTCTCCTCCTGCTTTCTTCCTCTCCTCTGGTTGGGATAATGTTTTGTGATGGTTTGGCTATTGACTTTCTGCTCATGTCACCCTGTCGAAACAGGTAAGACCCTACTCTTTTTGAATTTTGATTTTGCCTCATGTTATAAAAATTAACATGTAAGGTAAGGTTTGATTTTAATTTTAATATTCAACAAAATAACATGACATCTTTTACATAAATTTGTTTGAAATCAAATTATTTCTATATATTCTAGTTCTTACTACCTTGTATAGAATATATGGTGAGATGGTTGTCAATCAGCTGGGGTAATAGTTTATTAAATATTTTATAAATCATGGTTTCCATAACCAAGAATAGACAGATACAAGATTGTGCTGTCTTAGGTTTATATTCTCAAACTGAATGAGTCTGTCATAAACCAAGTATGCTTTTATGTGTGTTAACTTGATTATGTTTTTTAAAACATAATTGGAAAACAATGGAATGCTGGCAGGAGATGTCTGTCTGTGTCATAGCACTGGGGAGTGTGCAGGTGTGGCCCATGAAGATGAGAAGGTGACTCTCCAGTGATTGGGCCTTTTGGGTATGTAATGGGGACATAGTCTTCAGATTTGTTTCGACACTTTGATATGAACCAGCTCTAGACCTGTCTGCTCATCAGGGTGTAACTGGGACACTTAAAGAAAGAAGACACAAACATCTTAAAGTCTCTTGTCATGACTGTGAGTGAGTGAGTGAGTGAGTGTGTGTGTGTGTGTGTGTGTGAGTGTGTGTGTGTGTGTGTTTAGGGGAAAATATCTAAGATTTGTTCTCTCCATTTAAAACAGCATGAACAACAACATCACTCTGGACTCCTCTGGTGTTAGCTCTGATGGGTTCTGCTGCTCCTCTAGGTGTGTGATCAGCCAAGTGACCCACGGGCCATCTGCACACAGGGACAGACCTTCCCATCCTCTCTAGGAAAACGCTTCTATGCTCCTACACTCCCCACCTCTGTCTCTATTGAGCCCAAGCTTCATCAGGAAGAAAGTGCCCTCTGAGAAGAGCTTTCTCACCTCTCTCCTCTCCATCCTCTCCACTTTCCTCTTATTCCTGTTGTCAGGGGAAAACACCTTCCTCAGCAGCTGCATGTTGCTCCTGTCACTCCCATGTGCCTTCTTTACCCTCCTTTTGGAAATTGTGTCATCAGCAGAGCCCCTTCATGCATCAGGAATCTATTCTTTGCCAACAGACCTTTGCCTGAGGCCCCCAGGCATCACAAGGCTTTCTCAGGCCTGAGGGGCTCAGGGGACACTCCCCGGCTTGTTGTCTTTCTCCCCTTCAGTCCTCACCACTTGCCTCTGGAGACACACTGTTGCTCGCTCCCTTTTCTTCCACTTCGTACTCCCTGTATGCCACACATACCTTCCTCCTACTGAAGTCGTCCTAACCATGAATTCAGTGGCCCCTTTGCCACACCCTTTGGCTTTCCAGTCCCCTCTCCTTGCTTCCCTTGGCTTGCCTTCCCTCCCTCTGGTTGTCCCTCCCTGTCTTCTTGAAAGCTCAGTTCTCTCCTGTCCCTTGGGAAGCTGTCTTCATGACCTGAACGCATCCATTTTTGTGGACACCAGGCTGTCCCTAACTCTACTGTTACTTCTCATTGCAGTACTGTGTCGCTGCCTACCCCGTAGCTCTTCAAATCAAACATATCCCAGACAACATCCATCATATTTCCTCCACCCTTTGGGGCTATTGCTGTTATTTTGTTCCCCTCGTTTGTCACATCTGTCCGTTGTGAGAGCCTTGGTCCACCTCGGCCCTGACTCCCCCCCCCCCCACAATCCCGTGTGCTCCCTATGGGATCCCTGCCTTCCCCTTGCCCCGCTCACCCTTTGACTTTCTGCTGTCAGATTCATCTTCATGAAGAATAACTCCAATCCCCATTACTGTCCTTCTCCAAAAATCTTCCTTGACTCCTCATTGTTGATCTATAACTTAGAACAGTGCCTGGCATATAAGAAGTACTTGGCTGATGTCAGCCATTTTCTCCTTATATTCTATATTCTCGAATTCCTTTTTCCCCTCGTCTTCTGGATTCTTGAGTTCTTGTCTTGCCAGGGTGGCTTTCTGTGCTATGAGCCAGTTTTCTTTCCTACTTTATTTTCCACCTGTGAAAATGGGACAGGAACCTAGGGAACTGCAGGTGACTCCTCCCCAGGCTGAGAAATGTGGGTCAGTAGGAGATGAAGCTGCCAAGGGACACAAGGGACTGTCTGGGAGGGGCCTTTATATGGGCTTTTGAACTTCCTTCTGTGAGGGACTTGAGGAATATGTGTGATATTCCTGGGTGCTAACCAACAAAGATCACTCGCTCTTCTATCTCACTACTTCTCTATCTGTTCATATTGAAATCCTGCTTCTAATTAAAGGTGAGTTTGCAATAGTATCTCTTCTAAGAAGATTTGTGTTACCTCCCGGTTCCTCCTCTGAGTCTCCACATTGCTGTGAACACCTCTAATTTCCTGCCTTACAGATTTCGCCTGTATCCGCAGCATGCATCCCTCGCCTGCTTGCAGGCCCTGTGTCTAACAGTTTTGTAGCCCTGCAGGGCTCAGCATGGCAGAACGCACCTAGAAGGTGCTCCATGGGTGGCCCTAGGGATTTCAATATGACCTAGATGTTTCTGAGTATTTGCCATTTTGTAAGACTTCGCAGCAGGTTGATACAGGATTACTATTTTAGTGATATTTTCATTATAATATTTAGCCTTGGCAATAATCAGCCAAAGTCAATAAAGTCTGTTTAACTCAAGGAAGCCAAGCTTTACTGGGTCAATTAGAGACCTGCCAACTCTGAATAATTTTCTTCCCAGGCAAGGAGAAGATCGTTTGATTCTTCCTTTCTACTGCTCTTTTCTCTGTCCATCCATCTCAGTCTATTGTCCTAAACATTTGGACCCATAATTTCCTGAAACCGTGGTCACATACCACAGTGAATCTACCGACCTGTATTTGATTTTTCAGGGAGAACAAGAAAATTTCTTAAGATATTTGTTTTACTATTACTAATATTATTAACTTTGCCAATGATTTTTTTCTTCAGTGCTGGTACTTGAGTTTAGGATTGCGTATATGCCAAAGAGCCACTGTACCACTGAGTTATATCTCCAGCTCTTAAAATCTGGCTAAGTTGCCCATGTTGGCCTGAACTTGAGATTCTCCTCAACCTCAGAGTATCTGACATTACAGATGTGTGCCACCAAAAGCAGCACTTTGCCACTTCTGCTGCACACACATATGGGCATAGAGGTGTGCTTTATAACATGAATGTAATGGCTAAAGACAAAAATGCCAACTTTGTGAGCATTTTTCTACTTTTTTATTTCTAGGGTGCATAATGGCATAGCCAACTATTGAGCTAAACACCTCTTTTTATTGTATTCTTTAAATGTATATGAAATAAAGACAAGACACAGTGTTCCTGTGAGAGGAAGATCATAGTTCATTTTTAATGGCAGTATTAACTGCAGAAAACGTTTCTGGAAAGGGAACTTGTGTCTCTGGTCAGGACAGAACCCTACCCCCAGGTGAGGCCATCTGTTGTCATTGCCTTTCTGTGCACAGAAGAATTTCATTAGCTGTCAGGAGGCATTGCAATGGTCAGGAGCAGGCCTCAGAAGCTAGGGAGTTGGAGATGTTCCTGCCAAAAGGTAGTGGTGGTGCAGAGGGGTAGTAGAGGCAGACACAAGAGCCTTCGTGGGGGGAGGCAGTTCTTCCACCTGCCTTCCTGAAATAGCCTCCTCCCAATCCTGGGAGACTGCACTGACCCAAGTGTTGTGGGATCACTTGCATTGTTACCACAAATTATAATGTAGTAGAGCACATCAGAGAGTGAATCTGAGGCTCTGAAATGTCTTCATGCATTATTTATACTTCTCATACCAAAATATATTACAAATGAATTTAAATGAGAGATAATATTTCCTCTTTTCCCTTGATGATAGATTCAGAATGGATAAATTCCTTTATTTTATTTCAACCTGTCTGCTAAAATAGGCCAGCATATTATAGAAATACGCTTTTCTTTTTGAAGTGGGTGAAGTGGTTCTATTCAAGGAAATTTTCCTTTGAATAGAGATTTTTTTTAAACTGGCCTTTTAACTGTGTAGCATTCTCTGCCAATCAGCTTTTGGAATCTTAGAAGCTTTGTCACTTAAAGATCTGAGGTCAGATGAATAGAGCTATGAAGCCACAGGTGAATTGTGAAAAAAATAAGATGAATTATGGTGTGTTTCTAAGGACTTCTCCATCCCTATTAATGCCATTTGGGGAAATGATGTGGGATAGAGAGAGAGCACAGTTTGATATTTCGTTATCAAATAAGTGCTTATTAGTCTATACTAATTTGATTGCTATTAAAGAACCAGATTTAAAATGATCTGTGGAATGCAGAATAATAACACTACTGAATGCTCAGTAGGTGCCAGGTGCTGTTTAAACACCTTACTTATTTGGCTCACTTAATCTAGTCCCAGGGGGTTGGCATTAATACCGCCTCATTTCACAGCAGAAGAAATGGAAGAACAGAAAGGTTAAGGAACTTGCTTACTAGGGCAAAACTGAAACAGAGGAAGGTTGGCTTTGAGCACATGAGCCTGATTCATACCTCTTAGGCTGTCCTGCATCCTCTCCTGTACTGGCAGGATCAGAACATGATCAGCCTGATGCCCACAGAATCTGTAGATTCTACTTAATGTTTACACACAACTCTCTGTTACCTGCAGTTGGAACTTTGCTTTTATAGCAGCAGATTAATAGAAGTTGACTCCATGAGGTCCAAAGATAGCTGGCTGGGGCACATGCTTGATCACAGTCTCAAGTGTTCTGTTGGTAGCAGCACAACAAGTGGAAAAGATAGGTATAGAGACCAGACAGACAGAAGGACAGAAAAATAGAAGATGGGTAACACAAAAGAAGTCCAGAGGTAAGGACTAAATGATGGAAAAGAGAAAATAGGTGAATACATAGATAGCTGAATAGGTAGATGGATGAATAGGTAAGTGAAAGATTGTTCATAGCCGGGTGAAGACACTGGCGGAAAGTTTCCTTGTCTGAGCTTTGAATTTGTTGGGCCTCCTTGTGACCTATGTGGACAGCACCAAGGCACTCGGGAGGTGGCGTGTGACTGTCCTGCTGATACTTCCATTGGAACACGGGAGTTCCTATAGGCTAGAAATAGAGAGACTGCCTTACTGTAACACAGTTTTTGCTGACTAGTAACTTACAAGCATATGGAACCCTTTTTTCCATTAGATTGCATTATTTGTTTAATTAAATATTTACTTACTTGGGGGAAATTCTCATTGTCCATGTAATAAAAATATTATGAAGGGTAAAAAGCGCACTTAACACTAAAGTGACACCGGGAAGATATTTTAAAATCATTTAGTCTTCAGTAAGCGTGATGTTCTCAAGTTTCTTCCATTTGTCTGTAAAAGCCTCCACGCTGTTGGACTTTGTTGATGCATAGTATTCCATTGTGTATAAATACCACAATTTGTGTATCCACTGGTCTGTTGATGGGTATTTAGCAGAAGGTGAAACATCGAATGGTCTCTCTGATATGAGAATCCCAGATCACAACTCTTATGGAACTTAAAACGAGAAACAAAGTGAAACAGGGGGGAGGAGGAAAGGAGGAGAGGGGAGAAGGAGGGACAAAAAGAGAGTGGGAAAGCCCTTGTCACCTTCACAAGACACGTATGTGCATAAAATGCTCAACTCCATTGTAAACCTTAAATTTTGCATGTATACATATCAATAAAATGGGGGGAAAATCATTTAGTCTTATACCTTAGACAAAACAATACTGAAAAAATTCAAGTATTAATAATGTCTTGTACTGAACCCAGTAAGCTATGGGAACATATAATCTCTTCTTCCCTGAAGACAGCAGGCTGGAAACCAAAATTGAATTTACTTACAGTCCCATAACAACTTCTCGTTCCCACCTGCCCTGTGCTGAAGAACATTTTTCTGTGTCATTTCTGGTGTCTGTAGAGGTCAACTTCATTCATGTGCTCTGTCTCCTGCCCCTGTCATGTACCTGTCCTGCTAGCTGCCAAGGTTCCAGCTTGCTGCAGTGACACCTGTGGTTGCCGTTGTCTCCCTGGGCTTCAGTGTCTGTGTCTGAAAATGGACCAGCAGTGTCTGCTTCCCAAGGTGGCTACCAACATGTCTGTAGGCGGATACATGACATTATTATCTAATGCTTCCCTGAGGAAAAGAGAGAAAACTTAAAGCTTTAAGATATTGAGGGAGGGGGGAATGTCCATTTGTTTGGATTGGCACTGCCATCTGTGCCAAGAATCTTCTTTTTGACAGAAACATTGGAAGTTTTTTTTTTTAATGATGAGTATTCAGATGGTTTGGAAGAGTTGATTTTAAGGTTTTACTTTACAACATTACATAAATGGCTTTTGTGCGTCGCTTTACAGCTATCTGTGGTACACCATGTATGTAATCTGTACAAACTTGCAGAGATCTTCAGAAATTGGAATCTTGCCTGTGATTTACTAGAGTGAGGATGCTGCCTTTTAGTTCTAGATGTAAACTCACCGTCCAGGTGACTGCTGTACTGCTAACTCTTGACATTGAAGTATTTCAAGTTCTGAAGATTTTCTGATTCCCTCCCTGGGTTTCTCCTGATTTGCAGGTTAGAGAAGAACAGTGTTCTGAGTAATTCCTTCACCTGTAAGCAGCCATGGGTTAGTATTAAAAAGCATGGATTTTGGGTTATGCTGCCTGGTCCGGCCCTGGCTCTGACTCTTACTGATTCAGTCACCTCAGATAAGTTGCTTGTCTAAGTTTCATGTGTCCCCTTGGGATATTAAATAGAGGTAATTTGCTTGATAAAACTCATCCTGTAATGTGGGAGTTATTCTGGAAGCTAAGGGTTACAGTGATGGGTGAGATTGGTACAGGTCTTGCCTTGACATTAGACTCCGGTTAGACCTTTGGTGAATAGTCTACTATGCGCTATTAGGGCTGCTTTTGAGCTGAAGATCTTGTGATCTGGGAGTGATGGCTGAAGTGATATGAGGCTTTCTTATGAGCCTTTGTACATGTTGTGGAACTTGAGATAGGTGGTGGTAGCACAACATCACCTCTGCATTAAATGCCACGGAATCATGTGCTTAAACATGGTTTATTTTATGTCATATGTGTTTCCCCTTAGTTTAAAAAAATGATTCTATGATCAGCTCCCTGGCTTTCACCCCATATTATGATTCATCCTGGACCTGATTCTTGCTGTCCTTAAAAAATTTCCCCTGAAAATTCCTTTCTTTATTTGGAAATGCCTTTGAAACTCACAGTTAGGACCAAAGAATAGACTGTGACCATAAGTTTTGACATCCCCAAGTGTGCTTTGCGCATGTAATGAGTTAATGAGTGGGAATTGTATCTCTTAGTAATGCTGAAGTTCTATTTTGGCTCCTTTTTTCTTTAGAATATACTTTGGAGAGCTCAAACAGGGGGGACTGAAAGTGAGTTGGCTTTAGCCACTCCCCCACAGAGAGGACTGGCCTGTGCTTACAGCTCTAAAAGATGGAATGGAATGAAAAAATAGCAGGATTGTAAGAGAGAGACCCACCTGGCGCCAGTTTCCAGCTTTCTTTACACTTCCCCAGCTGGAATTATAACAGTTAGAATTGCTTCCCATAAAGCTAAACAGCTTGGTGTCTGTTCTGTTGACAAGGAGTATTTGAGGACCATTCAGGTGGCATGCCCAAAGCGGGGGTTAGAGGAGACTTGATTGAGTTTGTTGTTTTAATGGCACAGAAGCTCACCATACTGATGGGAAATCCATTTAAGTCAGGCATGTGTCATGAGTTGGAGAGCCTGAAACAGACATCTGTCCCTGTGTGGGTGGTGTGGATACCTCAGATCCAATCAATTCTGTGGAATTTTTCCAATTTTGTCCTTTGCTCTTTTGAGGCAAAGAGGATTAGGGGAGAGACAGAAGAAATGAATGAAGGAGAATGGACACAGGGAGTTAATTTATATGTGGTAGGATATGGTTTATTTTCGTGGACTCCAAGCTATAAAAGGTGAATATTGTTCACACTTTGTAGTAGTAAATAAATCATTGTTAGGAATAAAACATTTGAGTGCTCACGGAACATGGACCAAAAAGAATTAAAAACCCATTTTTTCAGATTCTGACTGAAAATTTTAATTCCTTTTAACTTTTATAGGAGACTCAATAAATTCCACTCTTTTCCCCTTATTTTCTTCAAAAGTGAAGTTTAATGCTTTACATTATTTTCCATTTTAGGGCAGGATTTTTTTAAACCTGAGCTGATGAACTTTTGGGGCATTCACTTTCATACTAGTTAGCCTTTACCTGTGGCAATCAATACACTTTATACAGATACACAGTGACACATATAGATAAATTATATGATTAAGTATTCCTTAAGTATATGACTATATTAAGCTAAATTTTAAACAAAAATGTTAACTCATGACCTATACATGCTATGTGTTCCTTTGTTTTATTTTTTTTTATTCTGTTATAGCGAGCCCATGTTATGATTTCATGTTGCAGTGTTCAGCATAAAATATGTGACTGCTGTAGGGGAAATCCATGGATAGGCTTTTGGATCTCTGGGAAGTCCTGCACCAACATCTTGAATATATTTGTGGTCATGTGTGTTTTTCTGCTAATAGCACCAGGGTGTTCATCAGATATTTCTAAGGTATCAGCAGTTCCAGTGATCCAGAAGAGCTGAAGAATTACTATTCTAGAGGATCTCTGTCCTCAGAAATTAGAGATGACTTTGATAATTTTGGAATTTATTTAATTTCAAATTTAATTTAAAGATAATATTAACGCTAGTTAATTCTTTTCATTTTTTGGTGGTAGTCTCTTTCCCCCTCATATAACTTACTAAGCTGCAGCATTGCTTCATGTAGAGTGAAGGGTTGCATTAGATTGTTTCCAAGTCTCCTCCAATACCAGGTATAACCAATACTTTATATTGTATTATTAAGTAAGTAATGTATGTTTATTGTAGGGAATTTGCAAATGTAGACAAAAAAGAAAATGAAAATTATCCATTAAAATATCCCCAAAAATAAATAACATTAATACTTTGGGGCCTGTTATTTTTGAATAGTAGTTTACTTACAGTTCTTTACTCTGTAAACAATATTGTGGTGAACATCCTTGAAGCTCTCTGTACTAATTTTCTTACTATGAAATAATTTCTCAAGGTGGAGAAGCTAGTTTGAAAGCTATAAATATTTCTGAGACGTTTGATATCGACTATAAGTTGCTGTCCTAAAAGTAATAGGAAGGTAGACTGCAGGGCTACCTTTTAACTATTACCTTACACCTCCCTGGGCCTCCAGCTCTAATGTTCCTGTAGCTGGGAAACTTTAATACTATATAGTATCAAGATACTATGACTGGTGAGAGAGTCTTTTAAGCTTCCCTTCTCAGGGAGATGTTCAATTCAATAATGTGGGGATTTCATTTGAGAGTGAATCTGTGTGGGTAGTGAGTTGTTTACCTGACAGTAATCGAATCCAATCCTTAGCTGAATTGGATGGGCTGGCGGTACCTACCTGTGGGAATTGCTGCAAGTCGAGTCGATAAAGCAATTTCAAATGGGAGAAAACCTGAACTTCCTACTTAAAGAATAAATAGACAAAGGACTTTTCCTTTGAAACATTGTTAATTAAAATGGAGTTTGAAGAACCCTTGAGCTGTGAGAAGCCAACTTGGTATTTGTCAGAAGTTGTCTTTTATGAAATGTGGCTTGATTTTCCATCTTATGCTTGATCTGACCACAGGTTTGCCATAGTGTCCCCTCCCCCAAAAGAACTGGGCTTGCATGAGACTGGGTTAAAGGGGAAGCCATGAGTAAACAGGTATATCCAGTAGAATGTCACTAAAAGGAGAAATTTGATTATTAGCATTTATTGTGACCTTATGATGGAAGAAGAAGGAATATGAATAGTTTACCTTTCTCTGATGCTAAGTCTAGATTTTTAAATCAAAAAATGTCCATGCCTTTCCCAATATGTGTAATAATGTTAATGATCCATATATTCCTAGCCTATCCTTCCTATAACTACAGTGTGGGTCATACTGGTCGTGATGACATTACTGGATATATGATCCTCACCTGCACACCATATGTGATCTCACCCATGACAACATCCCCTTCCAGTGCCTAGAGTTCCCTGGAGGCTTTTCTGTGCTCTCTCTTATCCCCTTTCCTATTGCTATCACAGAATACCTCAAGCTGGGTAACCTACAAAGAAAGGAAGTAATTTCTCAGAGTTCTAAAGACTGGGAATCCAAGAGCTGCACTTGGCAGTGGCCTCCTTGCTGTGTCATGGCCTGGTGGAAGGGCAAATGTGAGAGAAAGCCATCCAGATGTATCCTATTTATCAGAAACTCACTCTCTCCACAAATAACTCACTCCTGAGATGGGTCTTAATCTGTTTCTAAAGACAGATCCTTGGGACCTAATCGCCTCTTAAAGGTCACATCATTTAATACTATTACAATGCTAATTATGTTCAACACGAGTTTTGGAGGGAACATTCAAGCCATAGCATTCTCCAGTGTAACCCAGCATGTCCTGTTGGGAAGGGCTCCTTTGGTTTCCCCACATTGGCCTTTTCTCTTCTCTGAGCCTGACTTAAGATCATAAGCCTAGATTGGGCCTGGGCCAGTGCAGTCTCCACTAGGTAAGTTCAAAATCCTTGCTTACTTCCAAGCCTGGGTCAAATAGGGGAGCCTAGTTCTCTGCCCCTTTGGTATAAGTTCAGTTGGTGTCTCTCAAACCCCACAGATATCTCACAGATTCCCATCCCCCAAGTCTACTGGCTGAACTCAGAGATATCTGAATCAAGATCCAGGCCTTCAGTCTAGTGAACTCTCCTACATACAAAACAGGCAATTTATGGGTGAGAAACTGAAAAGGGAAACAACTCACCTCACTCGTAAGTGAAGATTGGTGATTGTTTTGTTGTTCTGATCCCGAAATTCTTGTCCTCCCCTGCCTTTATGTAGTACTGGAGATTGAAACCAGGATATTTATACTGAGCTACATTTCTGGCCCTCTTTTTTAAAAATTTTTATTTTGAGACAGGATCTGACTAAGCTGCTGAGTTGCCTAAGCTGGGCTTGAACTTGCAATCTTCCTGCCTCAGCCTCTTAGAGTACTCATATGACAGGTGTGCGCCACAACACAGGGTCCGATTTCTTTTCTAAATTCTCTGATTCTGAGTCAAACTAGGTGCTTGACATTTTATTGAGAGAGTTGGTAAGTTTGTAGGCTTAATATAAAAGTCCATTTCTAAGCACATTGAACTCTGACCATGGTATTAACCATTCCCCTTATAACCTTGTTCTGTCCTAGAAGTAGGATCCTTTCCATCTCGGTCCTCAGGGTGCTATTGAATTTCATTGGGTAATCCTTGGAAATTTAAATGGCAGATAATGACATCTCAGAAATCACTTGGAGGCTTAAATGTTTGCTGAAAATTTATTTCCTTATTTCCTGAACCAGAAGCCCTGTAGGCTGTTCAAGTCTCATCTCCACTTTGATATTCTTAGCCTTTAGGGGGACAGAGTGGCTCAGTTTCTAAATCATTTAAAATGGTTTTTAATGGCTTCTTATTTTGGGTGGCAAGTCAGAAGTTTTTATTTCTTTTTTCCTCTTCACGTAATTACGTTGCTTATATATGCTTGATGGGGGCTGTCTCTAACTGTTGTGATCAATTCAGGGTCAAAAGGAACAAAAGAGCTACTCAAAAAAAGGAAACATAACATTTATGAAAAGGATTGAAGCTTTTAAAGGCAGGACATAGGACAGCCTTGAGACACAGTTATACCTTGAACTGACTGTTCATAAGTTGGCCATATCCAGGCTGATTTGTCTGGAGAATGATAGGCCAGTCATAACTTAGTCACAGGCTGCCATGTTTATTAGTGACAGAGCATAGCCCACAGAAATACAGATGAAGATTACTGATGCATTAAGCACATTTTTTATATTTTGAAATGTTTTAATATACTTCTCTGACTTGCCTTACTTTCATAAATTTTGCTCTCTCTGAGGAAAATTGGAACATCTCTCACTTTTTAACTTTCAGGTTTTATGAGGTTGACATTTCCCTTAGTGTATTGTTGGCTATAAATTATTGAACTGTATTAAATAAAGCTCTGCCTCCTAGGCTCAAACACCTTGTAAAGTGGTTAAGAAAATAAATGATTTAAGAAGATTCTAGCAATCTAAGGAGCCAGTCACAAAAATGGTGCAGAAAGGAATGTAGAAGTAGAAAATAGCATTTTGAATATTGTACTTACTTCCAAACTCTAAGAAATGCATTACAGAGTTTTTTATTAATTGTAAAATTTTCTAGTAACCTGAAAGTCATTTCTGTAAAGAGGAAGAAATCACTTAGATGGCATACTTAGTTGCACTTATGAACATTCTCTTTTTCACTTAATGTACCCTTGCTGTTCTCAATCTATTCCTTGCTGTGTCAGCTCACAGCCTGTCTTGCTCAGATTCTTGTTCTGGGGATACAGTACCTGACTCTCACAACTTAATAATGGAATTTATTTTGGTTCAGAGGTCTCAGTTCATGTACTGTCAGGCAGCTCCAATGACCGAAGGACCTGTTGTGGAGCAGAGCCCTTCTCTGTATGGCATCCAGGAAGCAGAGAGAAAATGGAGGACTGGGAACAGGAATGCATCCTTCCAGATCGTCCCCTAGGGACCCATCCCTCCAACCAGGCCTTCCCTCCTGACAGCACAGGAAATCATCAATGGCATCATTCCCCAGAGTACGGGACCCCTGTGATCCAGTCACAGTCCAAACACATGAGACTTTAGGGGGAAATTTTAGATGTGAACCATAACACAGCCTTTCTAATGAGGACTTTTAGAATGGTACCTTTGTGACTTACTCTAAGTAGCCCTTGCCCACCTGGTGTTTATAACCTTAACCAATCCCCTTCTTTTGCGTATAGATGGTACCTGTGACTTGTTTCTGACCAGTATGACACAGCAAAGGTGATGCCAAGCCTCCATGGCAGCCTGTGAGGCCTGGTACAGAACACCCACCCTGCTATGCTATGCTTGGACTAAGCTGTACGGCAACACGTGCTTACCGCTTTAAGCCACTGTGTTGATTCCACTGTTGTCTCACAACTACAGATAAAAAAATACCTGCATTCATGTAATCATTTTGTTGCCTAGTCTTTTCTTTGCCTTCAACTACAGTGCTAGGCTTGGTGTGAGGTGCTAGAGACACAAAGAATGAGGAAGTCGGTCATCTCTTTAAATTTCATTAGCAATAAGTGTTGTGTAGGGTTAAACAGAAAATGCAAAGTAATAATTGTAGCACAGAGGAAGATGAATACATTGAGTTATGAACACATTAAATTTGAGTGCCCAGGGAGCATGGACATCTGCGGCAAAGAGGTTTCACAGGCAGTTAACACATTACATTGTGAGGCTTCCTTTTCCTTGCTGTAAGTTTATGGGCCTCCGGTGCAGCAAATGTGGGTAAAAATGTAGATTTCCTTTCATGGAGTTGTAAGAGTTGCCTTCAAAGAAGAATCTGTTGAAATTAAGGTGGATGGCTTACCTCTTGGTAGCAGACCACATTTCATAAGCACAGGTGAATCAGGGGACACTTTGTGACCAGCTTTGGAAAATGTGATCTGCCATAGCCAGTGTTTTCTTCCCTTTAAATTAAAAAACAGCTTGGTAGTAAGAATAATGTATATAAAGCATGTGGCACAACAGCAAGACTTAACAAGTAATACTAGTCTGTGGTGAAAAAAGGGAAAATAAAAGTGACATCCAGGACCCCTTTTTCTCACCAGGAAGCCACAGAGAGGGAAATATTTTACTGAGGAGACATAATAAATATTTAAGAACCTATAGAACATAGGAAGCCAAATGTGACGGTACACACCTAGAATCCCAGTACAGAGAGAGGCAGGAGGATCATAATTCAAGTCCTTCTGCGCAACTTTGCAAGACCCTGTCTCAAAATTTAAAAAGCAAAAAATGGGAACTGGAGATATAGCTGAGCGGTAAGATACCTAAGGGTTGGATCTGGTTGCATGCCAGTTGCAAACCAGGTATAAAATTCTCAATATAGTCTGATTAAAGCAGAAATGTTGAATATTTTAAGATTCAGTTCTTCTGACTTTAAAGTATTTGTTCCTAGGTTTTGTAGAGCTTGGTTGCTTCCCTTAAAAAGGCAATTCAGAAACTCATTTTTAGACAAGATATATGAGATGATTATGATGCATATTCTTTCTGCTTGATTCATGACGTTTTATGATATTGTGGTGGCTGATTTCAGGGGACAATTGAAAATCAATGTCTTTATTGCTATTATAAATTACCTTGTGATATTTATTTTAGAATTTTGTGTATAATTCAGCTATCTTCACTTTAGAATGTCAATACAGATTTTTAAAAACTGTATGCACATTAAAAAAATTTGTGTCTTTGGTAATGTTTAGGGTTCAGCTTACCAAGACTATTAGTTTAAAACTTCAGAAAGATTCCCTCTTT
Source organism: Ctenodactylus gundi (assembly GCA_004027205.1). Lineage (NCBI taxonomy): Eukaryota > Metazoa > Chordata > Mammalia > Rodentia > Ctenodactylidae > Ctenodactylus > Ctenodactylus gundi. Next base: position 109,988 of record PVKB01002059.1, on the reverse strand, counting down.
CTGTGAACTTGCAAAAAAAAAAAAAAACAGATTACTTGTTCTAAAAGTCTATAATGTTCCATGTGGAATATGAATTGTGGGAGGTTCCAATGGCTTCCTGTCCAAAAACAGATTCTCAACTTTTTAAACTGCAAATTATAATTTTTGATATTTCTATATTTAAATTTCTTTGTGTGAAAGAGAATTCATTTATATCCCCTGCATTTTATTCTTTAGTGTGGTTTCTTAATATTTTCCCTGGACTTGCAGTTGTAGTTCTTGTCATTAGTTGCTTCAAATTTTTCTTGGAGAGATGGAAGAGTTCACAAGTTGTTTATCAAGGTGTTGGGAATAAAAGAAAGAATAAAGAATGGTGGTTAAGAACTTTAATCTGAGCATCTCTGCAGTAATGAGATTATTGGCTCTGTTTAGCCATTTGGTTATGTACATGTGTTTCAAAACATGTTGTATATCATAACTCTTGTATATTGATTTGAAAACAATAACAGTAGAAGTAGTCCAGTATGTTGTATGGTAGAGCTCCAGAATTCACTGCATTGTATGCTAAAACTTGACAGCCTCTCCTTCCCATTTCTTCCTCCTTCTAAGTCCCTGACAACCTGATACTTTGGTCTCTACTTCTAGGAGTTTGACTATTTTAGATTGTGCACTTCAGTGAAATTATACTGTATTTGTCTTTCTATGCCTGGCATGTTTCATTTACTCTAATGTTTTCTAGGTTGATCCATGTTGACGCAAAGTCAAGATTTCTTTTTCTTTCCTTAAAAAGTGAAATCATCTGTAGAAAAAGAAAAATAAAAATCGTCAAAGTTCTCAGTGGAGGTAGCATGTACTTAACTAGAGGGGAACTCATAGATTTATAGCTTACATAATACTTTCCTTGAATGAAATCTTCCAGTACTTTCTTGACTCCCTGACCTGAGAGTTTTACCAGTAATATCACAAGTAGGTGAATTGTGGAAATAATACGACAAAGAAAAGGGTTCTTAGTCAAGACAAGCTTCCTGTGGTTTATCACCACTGGTGGTAAACTGACATTCACAGAAGAGGGAAGAGGAAAGAATATGTGAACAGAAAAGACCTTCTGTGCTTTGAAATTTCCCTTTCCCATTTTGGGCTAGCTGTGTTGGCTCACAGAGGACAAATGTGGGGAACCTACATCCTTTCTCCATAATTGTAAAAGAAATGAAATATGACATAGATAATTTGCTGCTTTTAGCCAGCCATGCAGCTTGTGCTGAACTAATTTGGCGGAGACCATTAGCACTGATCATGACCATAACAAAAATGAAATAACTGTTGTGGTGTAATCTGCCTTGACCACTGACTTTAGGGGACTTGAGCCCAGGATATCCTCATTTGATGGTGTGTGCTTACAACACAGAGGGGAATCTGCTTTTCTTTAGACTAATTAACTTGATCAAAGTAAATAATCTGTCTTGGTGGTTCAGGTTTTAAGGACCTATTCATTCACTCTCTTCAGCAGACATGCAGCATGGCCTGAAGGTCCGAATGTCACTTTGGAGGGCACACTCCAATGACCTGACCTCCTTCCACTAAGCCTCACCTCTGAAAAGCTCCACCACCTTCCATTAGTGCCACCAACTGTGGGCCAAATGTTTAATACATGGGCCTTAGAGGGAAAACTCCAGATTTAAACTACTGTGGTGGGAGATTGCATGAGCCCAATACAGGTGTTTGTTCACAAAGTTGAATTTTTTCTTTTGTGGTAAAATACACACAAGATAGCATTTGTTATCATCAGCAGTTATTGACAATGCCATGCAGTCAGCACTTCTGCCTGCTTCCAGAATGCTTGCATTACAGAAGGAGTCCCTGTACCCATTAAGTGGTCTTTCCTCATTCTCCTTTTCCTTCAGGATCTGGCAACCTCTATTCTGTGTTCTGTGTCTGTGAATTTGCTTATTCTAGACATTTCCTATCTATCAATGGTATCATGCCATCTGTGGCCTTTTGTGTCCAGGTTCATTCACTGAGTGTCATGTTTTCAGTGTGACTAATTTTTATGGAATGCCTGTTATGTGCTAGGCACTGGATCCACAGTGAGAAAAACAACCTGCCTTCATGAGTCTCATATCACAGTAGAGTCAGTCCAAAACAAAGAAGCCATGCTAAGTGATGAACAGACAACAAACATAGTACTGGGAATGAAGGGGCTAAAAATATATTCTTCCTTAAGAGAGGTCAGGGAAAAATCTCTCCAAGGAAACAATCTAAATAAAGGAAAGTATAGAAGGAATCACGTGTGTAAGGCATAGTAGGAAAGAAATTTCAGAACTGGAATAACATGTGCAAAGGTGCTGTGTTCAGAAAGAATGTTGTGGTCTCTGAATGACCAGAGTGACTAAAGTGGTTAGGGGGCTGGAAGAGATTGGAAGGGCTCTGGATTTTACCCTGAAGATAAACATGCCATTGAAGCATCTTAAAAAGTAGTACAAGAATATGAGGAGACTCACCTGGTGCTGTGTGGAATGTGGGGTAGGAGCAGACGAGGGTTAGCTGTGATGGTTGCAGAGAACAGACAGCTTGAGCTTCATGGCCATATCCTAGTGTGTAGCTGTATGCTGCCCGATATTCTTGTTCCCCAGACTTAGACTCTGCTCTCTGCCTGTGACTAGCTTGGTTCTTCGGACGTTGTTAAACCTGTGCTCAGAAGTCCCCACATTCAGCACAAGGCCTAAACTTGACCTTCTACCCACTGACACATCTCTGGTGTAGCCCTGGTCTGTCTCTTGTAGAGAACACGTGAGTGGCCAGAGTTACCAAACCAAGCTTGGTAATGAGTCTGAGTCTTATGATGAACTGAGTCACTGCAAGAGACCATTGCTGACCCAGCCCACAGTGGGCCCACATGAGTCCCAGGACTTGAATGGAGCCGCCCATTCTGCTCATCTCCAAAAGGCTGCACACTTCCCATGCAGCATATGCCTGGCAAGCCACTCACATAATCTGCACCGGACAGACGTGATACTTTGTCCATTCTGACCCAGGTAGGCTACAGCCTTGTAGGAAGAAGCATACCGAATCAGACTGAGTCAAAGTGAGCGGTCAAGTGAATGTTCGAGAGCATCAGAATGTGCTCGAAGGATCGAAAACAGAATCTATATTGTGTGCGGCTCACATCTCTGTTGGCCCTGGATGAAGAAATAAGGCATTTCCCAAGTGTGGTCATATTTCTTCTTAGAAAGATGGAAGCATCTCATCATGCGGTTCCAGATCTGTGTGGACAGAGTTTTTAAGTATTGAGACAGTTCTAATCAGCTCCAAGAACTGAAATTATTTCCTGTGGGAACCCCGACTCCTTCCCTTAAGTGGCAATACTGATATGGAGTGATTGACATCCTGCTGGGGTGTGGAGACGGGAAATGGCAGCCCCGCATGTCATTGCTCCCTCCCTCACAGTGACAAACTCTCTTAAACCTATTAACACCCCTGGAAATGGGTCATGATTGTGTGTATTAAAAAGTCAATTTCGTAGTATTCTCAGGTAGGAGTCACAAGACTAGTAAAAACGATGGTTGCTTAATCTTTCAAGGGAGCATATTTGAGTAAAGTCACACATCTAAGTCAATGCCTTAGTTTTAAGTTAAATAATAAAAACAAGTAACACAACCAAGCATAAGGAAGCCAAAAGCTCTATAATTACATAGCCTTAGCCTATTGTCCCTTAGTCTAGCTACTCATCTTAACCTCTCTTTTATTAAATGTCCATTATGTTTTATGTTCTGTTTAAAATTTGAGTTACATCATTTATTTACCTCTCTCTCTCTCTCTCTCTCTCTCTCTCTCTCTCTCTCTCTCTCTCTCTCTCTCTCTCTCTGAGCCTAAGACACTTATTAGGAACTTTAAATGAATTTTTTGTGTGTGTTCGCACAGGTTAGTATATGGACATGTATTTCTTTACTCTGTCAGCTGAGAGGCTTAACACAAATGATGCCCCGGTAGCTGGGAGCCCACCCAGCACCCACATCTTGATTTCTAATACCATTCTCCAATTGAAAGAATAAGGGCTGCTTGGAGAAGAAACTGATTCTGGGGCTGGAGTAGAAAATGTAGATGAGCCAGGACAGCTTGCCATAGTTAAAATAAGGACGTACTTAGAGAAAAGAGCCCCCAAAGCCCCACTATGGTTGAGGGAACAGGGGGCCAACTGAAACAGCTCCCAGTGTCCAAAGCTGAGAACACTTGAGCACCACAACTAATAGCACTAGATTTCAAATCCAAGGGTAAAATGAATATCTGTGACTTAAGTTTACCCAAATAAATGACTAGATAAAGTAAGGTATGTGAGAGAAGAAATAAATTCTACATGCAAGAGAATTCCAAATAAGTGATACAGGTATCTCACTCTAAAAGGGTCAGTAGGAGCTGGAGGAATGGCACAGCAGTTGGAGCACTTGCCTAGTAAGTGCAAAGCCCTGAGTTTGATTCCTCTGCACCACATAAGCTGGACATGGTGGCGAACACCTCTAATCCCAGTACTGAGGAGTCTGGGGCAGGAGGATTGCCATGAGTTCAAGGCTAGCCTAGGCTACTGAGTGAGTTCAGGAGCAGCCAGGGATACAGTGCAAGACCCTGTCTCAAAAAAAGAAGAAAAAAAGGGTCAATATTCTCCCCTCCCTCCATATTATTAATTAGCTTTACTTGTTGACTTTCTTCTTAACATGTTGAAAGGTGACATGCTCAGGGGCTCAGGTTTATAATCCCAACATTCTGGAAGGCTGAGGAGGAGGACAGCATGTTTGAGCTCAGCCTAGCTGGGCAATTTAACATGACTATGTCTCATAATCAAAAACACAAAAAATTGGGCTGAGGATGTAGCTCAGTACAAAGTCCTTGGTCTTGATCTCTGATACCACTAAAAATGGAGTGTGTGTGTGTGTGTGTGCGTGTGTGTGTGTGTGTGTGTGTGTGTGCGTGCGCGCTTGCATGCGTGCGCAAGCACGCGTGCTTGCACATTGTGTGTATGTGTGTGAAAGTGACTTTGCAGTGGAGATACTTGGTAAATAATGCGGGTTTGAATTGATACATATGTTGATAGAGTGTAACCTCTCAGCTGAGGTGACTTGATGGCAGTAGCATCTTACTGCTGTAGTCTTCTCATCAAAACATCATAGCTCCAGTATAACTGTGAGAAAGACACTCCAGTCCACAAAGGGATGTCTTACAGGAGGCCTGGCCAGTGCACTTTCTGTCAAGGTCATCAAAAACGAGCAAAGTTTCTGGGTACCTCGACACATGCCTATAGTCCCAGGTATTCAGAAGGTTGAGGCAAGAGGATTATGAGTTCTAGCCATTCCTGGAGACTATCTCAAAATAAAACTAAAAAGGGACCGGGATTGTAGTACAGTAATAGAACCCTTGGGTTTGATCCTCAGTACTGAAAACAAACCAAAAAAAAAAAAAAAATGTAAAGGGCTGAGGATATAACTCGTTGGTAGACCACTTCTCTAACATGTAAGAGGCCCTCATTCAAACCTTAGTGCTAGAAAAATGCAACAAAGCAAAACAGACCAAACAAAAACAAAAGCAAAGTCTGAGAAACTGTCACAGGACACATGGTGATCAAATGTAATATGCTTTTCTGGTTGGAATCCTGGGACACAAAAAGAACACTGAGGTTTTTTTTTTTTTTTTTGTAAGGGAATTTGGAAAGAAATGATAGACTTAGTTGGGGATAATGTGTGAATATTGGTTAATGACTCATGACAAATATATTATCTAAGGTAGAATGTTAATAGGGAAACTGAGTGATGGGATATATGGGAATGACATGCTGTTTTTTAGTCTAAAATGTTTTTAACAAGTATTTTAATATTAAAATGTGTATCTGAACTTGTTAATGTGATTCACATGAGTAGGTCATTTGTTTGAGCACTTGTTTGTGAGCATTTGCTTGGTTCTTGTACCTTCCTTTCTGTAATGCATCTGTCTTGTCTTTCCTGTGAGAATAGAATGCAGGTGTGAATTTTTTTTTAAATTCAGGATTGTCAGACAAGTTATTTTCATAAAAGGAATTTGTGTAAAGCCTCTTTGAACCCATCCAACTTAGAAGATGAATAGTTCAGTGGGAAAAAATCCATAGGTGAAAAGTAATTCTATAAATTAATTTTAATCTTGAAGAAGTCCACATAAAGGTATTAAGATTGTTTATGAGCACCAATATATTTATTTTTGAGTAGCTGTTTTAATGGATCTTAAATTAGCTTATTGTTTTTTCGTTTTGCTTTCCTAACTACATAGAGCTTTGCTATTGTGTTATAACACTTGGCCTGCATTGCATTCAAGAGGGACTAAAGAAAAAAAAAGCCGAAGGTCGAGTGTTTTGCTAAGGTCATTCAGGATCAAAGCCTAGTTTCAAGCAACCCAGGGCCCGTTTCTGTGTCTGCCCACTGTGAATACATTGGCTGACTCTCAAATTGTACAATCATTTAGTCAATTTGTCTATCACAGCTCGAGCCTTCATTTTACTTTAGGTTTCTAGTGGGCAGATTTTATGTACTTTGAGGATAAGATAGGCAAAGCCCCTTTTCAGTCTCCTTGGCATTTGCAAGAATTAGACTGCAACAGCACAGGTACCACCTTGCACGTTTTGTGTAACAACACTTAATGAAGTCTACCGTTGCGTCTCTGAGTGCTGCTTTCTCACCCCTACACTGTGAGATCCCCAAAGGGGGAGGCTGTCTTTCTCTCCTAGCCTAGTACATGGCTCACAGTAGGAAGTCAATAAATGGAATTTCAATAAATAAGACAGCACGATGCAGTAGAATTGCCAAGTTAGTGATTGTCACGCAGGCACTTTTTCTGTATCTAGCCTTCTTCCTGTTGGGTTTCCCAGTCTCCTATTTTATTGGAAGCTTGGGTTTTCTTTCAGAGATATGAGGATTCTAGAAAGGAAGCCAATGTAGCAAGACTGGAAAATAGCAGGTGTGGACACTTGTGTGACTTCAAACTTGGGAACCATAGGCCCCCTTCAGCAGCCTTCTCTGCTCCTTTGGTAAATTGTCTCTTTGAATCGGCTTCCAGACCCATGGGCTCAAATCAGGAGCATTGGGGGTTTTGTTTTGCATGAATAAAAAATACATTTAATTTGACTTGGGAGTAGTCATCACTATCATGTCACCTGTGTTTGAAATTATGGCACAGGCATCTACACAGCCTTGGCACCTGTAACAGCTGCTGCTACTAGCTACTTTGTCCTTCCTACCCTCAGTGAGTTTATAATCCCTTTGGTGTCATCTAAAGCCAGACTGTGTTCCACAAAAATACGTGCCACTGATATTTTCTAGAGGGTGCCACTAAAACTATTTGTGACATCTTATAAGCATGTGGGCAATGTGGAGTTAAACAAAGGCTTTCTCTCGTTCGTGACTTCTGAGTCTTTATCGTGTACTCTGTAACCTCCACGAAGAGCATTAGTATGCTTAGTGCCCTGTGCCTATGTGTGACAACAGCAGCTACCAAGTCTTGCCTTTGAGTCATATTCCCCTAGATGATAGAGCCTGGAGAAGATTCTGTATTTAAATCTACCTCATCTTTAACATGCATGTAGTTATAATAAATGTCTGTAGATCTATTACAAAGATAAAACAACATAATTATGTATAAACCACTTCTTTCAATGCTTAGCCTGTGGGGTGTTCTTAGTGAGAGCTAATGGCAGTATTAATATTTCGAAGAATGTCTGGAGGCCTAAAAAAGTATGGTTTTGGAAATGTTGATTTATGGTCGTATTGGTTATTTTGTCCAGTTGTGCAGATGAGGTCAAGAATCAATCCTTGTGCTTTAGTGCCAGAGTTACTCTATGTTGTATCCCAGTGCAAATGCCAGTTCCCTGGTGGTGGAGACATTCTACCAAAGGGGCCTAATTTTCGTAACTGGCTCTTGTGACCATTCCTAGACACCTTACTATTAGAAGATGAGGGGTTTTCATGATCTGAACCTAAAGGTAGTACTTGTCTAGTCAATTATATCATTGTGCATGTAAGATGATGTTATCTGGTTTACCTTTTCTTAACACTGTGCCATCAAGAAGGCCTAGTATGTGGCTCATCAGTGGAGAGAAACTTGATTGTGCTTAATTAATATGTGATTAGTATTTGTGCTATATAAACAGATGTCCTGGCACATAGTCCTTTGTTTGTATTCATTAATTAGTTCACTTCTTGCTTTAGAAATATTTAACGATTGCCTTCTATGTTTTGCGTGTGGGGAAGGAGACATGAACAAGGAGTGTCCCTTTCTCCAAGGCTGTAGAGTTGCCTTAAGAAGTTGGTCCTAAGTATGAATAGACAGTGAAAACCAATGTCCCGGAGGGAGGACACATGGGTCTTTAGGAAGAGTGGTCCTTAAATCCAACCGGGAAAATCTTTGAAGCACTGAGGTAGTGTGCCTTGCAGCAAAGATAGAAAAGAGCTTTGGACTTTGATGTGGTTTTGTATAACACTAATGGCAGTGGGGAAGCAGAGCAGGCTGGGTTAGAAGTGGCAGAAAAACAAATGGAAATTTAGGCAGGAGCAGACTTTCCTGTATGGCCAGCAAGGAGTTTATGATATTAGGACTATGACATAATAGTTGGACTACCTTTAAAACAGAAGACTAGGAGCAGTGTGGATGACCCAGAAGGAATGAAAGTTGAAGAAGGGGAACCTTTAAAGGATTTGAGTCACTTAGTACTGAGCTGGTGTGTGATGGGGTAGGCTTCTGGCGAGGGAAAAGAGATATACGTGCATTTAAACAAGCCAGGCAATATTGCTCTAAGCAGATGAAGAAGGTCTTCTATGTCTTGGAGATGGAGAGGGGGATGGAGGCGAGGTTGAGGAGGTTCTTAATACATGACATTTATAGAATGTGGTGACAGCTTATTGTTGATGCTGTTTTGTTGTAAAGAGTTATAAAGGACATCAAGGATGACTGAGGTTTGTGGCTTTGGTGGTTGGGGTAGTAGTGAGGTCATGGGTTGAGAGGGAATGTGGTGGCCAGAGAGAAGCAACTGTGTTCAGAGAGGGTTGGGGGTCCATTAAATTGAAGCTTTGAGGTTGTCATGAGGATTTGCCCACTTTAAAAAAATTCAATTAACAGCTGTAGTGTGCCTTCAGGCTGTAGGTCAGAAATATGGATATAGGATCATCAGTTTATGTGGGGAAGAGGAAACCATGGGGAAAGGGCAGATGGCTTGGCCCGAATTGGAGTGAGCTGACAAGAACTCCATAGCCAGAATGAGTCCGGTGCCACGCACGTGGACTCCCTCATGACCTGTGCTCAAGTTCTGAGGAACCCAAAGAAACATCAGCCTGTCAGAGAGAAAGAGACTGAGAACGACTAACATAGAGGAAACAGAAGGAAGAATGAGATCCTAGAAGGTTCTGGAATGAAAACAAACCTGAGCTTTCAGTGTGTCAGGATCTCACAGAAGATGCAGACACATTGCTTCTCCAGGGTGTGTGTTTGGAAGGATAGAAATGCACTTGTAGCTGGAGAAGGTTGAGGAGTTGATGGGAAGATGTTTTCCTTCTCCTTTAAAGACAATCTGAACATCTTGGGGTGGAGGATCAGAGAAAATGAGGAATAGAGAAGAGAGGGATGATGGATGGGGCAAGACCCTAGGAAGACAGAAGGTGAAGAGTCCATGTGGGATGAATCAGACTTCAGTAGGCACTGAGTGCTTGAGAAGGTGGCAGTGATTCTAGATAAATGAGAAAGGGGGCTGGTTTGATGCCTTTCTCACAAAAATAGTGCTGGGGTGTGCTGGAACTGTGACCCACAGATTTTTTTGCTGGCCCAGACCGCCCATTTGTTTTTCTCCTGCAGCACTGCAGCACTCAGCAGGCCTCCTGCCAGAGGGCCCTCTGCAGATGGCTGAGCTGAACCTTTTCTAGGAATCTGCAAGTATGGGAGAGGAATAGGGAAGGGAAGAATTAAGGTTGAAAGAGAAGGAGCCCTCAGCTTGATGGTAAAATCCAAGTGGCTGATTGTTTGGAAGAGAAGGGACCAGAAAAGAAATGAAGGCTCACCAGATGACCAGAAGGGTTGTGCCTACAACAGGCAGATGAAAAAAGTGGGAACCATAGTGGATTGCAGTTGGCTGAAGGAGCATCTGAATTGAAGATTGCAGAAGTGAATAAGTCTTAGCAGTAACGAAGCCCAGGAGGCAGACTTTGGAGCCTGTGGCTTAAAAGAAATAAGTAAGAGTTTGTTGAGTGAATAATGTGATTCCATGGGGCCCTTTGAGCTATGTTTCTCAGTATTACTTTGGGATTTGCTCCTGCTCATAGGAAGTATACGGAGAGCCTGGATCTTTCTGTGACCAGTCTGCAGATAATGCTTGGTGGGCACTAGGCAAACTGCAGGACTCAGTTTTTATTTGTAACTCTTATGTTAAACAAAGATCTGAAGGTTGCCAATTTTTCTTCAACGTTTTGCGTATCATCATTAAAAAGGATCATTGATCATTAATAACATAACTTCCAGAAGTTATCCTTAGCTTTGTCACAGTAATGGCTGCATTAGTTTGTCTGAAGTGTATTAATCAAGATGAAAACTGAAGATGGATACTTTCTTTGGGAGAAAGCAAAGGACAGTGTCATATTTAAAGCTGTTAATCAGTGAAATGTTGGTCATATATATATATATATATATATATATATATATATATATATATATATATGAATTGTAATGAATTCAACAAATGTTTGTTTTTAGTTGCTTATCAGTTCATATTAGCATCCCAGATGGTAAAGGTATAGTATCTTACAGACCTATTTTAAGTGGGATTAAGAAAGAAGAGAGAGAGAGAGAGAGAGAGAGCACAAGACTCAGTCTAGACCTGCTTGAGAAATCACTGTGTTGCAATACTCATGTAGGTTTCTCCTGCATTACCTAACCACAGGAGTTAACATTTTGGAATTGGCCTCATTTGGGACACACTTGTTATGCCCCATTAAATGCAATCTGTGCCTCAATTTACATGTTTGTTGACTCAGATGCAGACTTCCCACTTCCCACAGTGGTTGCTGTGTTGCTGGAGTCATCATTCTTTCCTGTCTTGCTAAAGTAAATTTTCTTTCTTGAGTTTTGGATTTACATTCATTTCTCAGTATTTTACATTATTTCTTACCTTTTTTAATCTGCCAACTTTTTTCTGATCGTGGTAAACTATAAATAACTTAAATTTTACTATCTTAACCATCTTAAATGTACAACATTAAAAGTCTTTGTAATATTAGACAGCCATCACGACTATTCATCCCCAGACTTCTTTTCATCTTGTAAAGCATACACTGTGTTGTCGCCAAACAATGCTCCCCTCCTCTCAACCCCTGGCAACCACCATTCCACTTTGTGACCCTATGAATTTAACTGTTGCAAAGTACTTCAAAAAAGCAGAATCTTACAGGATTTGTCTTTTTGTAACTGCTTTATTTCATTTAGCTTGGTGTCCAAAAGATTCACCTATATTGTAGTATGCATCAGAATTTCTTTTATAAGGCTGAGTAGTATTTCTCAAGTGTACACTACATGTTCTCCGTTATGATTTTTTTGCAGCTGAGTATAACTATTCCTCTGTAGACTGAATATTTTTTCAAAATACAGCCCACTTACACTGAGTTCAAAATGTGTAAGCCAAACTGAAAAGGGTAAGAGAGAGATAGCTGGGTATAGAAAAGTGATCTTTAAATTTTTAGCTCGGGAAATGTTTTTCTTCCTTTCTCACAAATCGCAGGAGGTCCTCTATTGATATGTGTCTGTCTTTACACCTCTCTGGCAGTCACCCCACCTTCTGGCACTCCGAGAATATTTTTAGTATAGCATTCAGTTTTTTGGTGGATGTTTCTCAATTTTTTTTTAATGAGAAGATTATTTTATGTTAATTTGTTATTTTAAAAAGTTTTGCTGACTTTTTTAATGTCCTGGGGCCATATGGACACATCTTATTCCACTTGAAGGTAGTGAGAAGAGAACCTTTTGTAAAGCGTTTAGATTCCACATGGCGCATTTCAGAAGACATGAGTTGGTAGTGATGGCGGTGGGAATGAGTGTATATAAGGAGTGAGGATGGAACTGCTCCTGCCATTCTTTCCACTCCTGATCAACTCATTTGCAATGAAAGGTGCAGAGGGAACTCTGGAGTACTTGCCTGCTATTTAAGATTTGAAAACGTTTTTTTAAATATCTACATGTGATATTTATGAATGTGCCAGTAGCAGTACCTGGTTGCTTTCTGAGTGGGAGTTGATGTCAGCTCTTGAGTAAATAGAAGGTGTTAGAGAAGCATTCACAATGAGATTTGGAAAGAGAAACTCACCACCAAGGAGGTAATAATAGCATTTACAGGGCAGCACCCTGTAAATGCTATTTTAAAATACTCTTTGCTGCTGATGCTGCTGTGGCTGTGTTGCTCTCTTGGGGTTCCTTTGGAGCTTGGCAGCATAAGGTATTTACTGCTACTGAATGCTAAGGGTACAACATGAAATATGTGAAGAGAAAAGCTTACACTTACACTTGGGTGACCAGAGTGGTGGCCATAGGTTGCTGAGCTGTAGGATAAGGGCTAAAAGATTGGAAGGGATGGCATTCACACCCGTCATGGTGGGAATGGCACACTGCATTTGGACAGCCTGGTAGTGCAGCTTATGGAGGAATGATGTATCTGGAGCTACAATCATCATTTCTTTGGTCATGTTTTAGACCTTTATGACATGACTTGGATTCTTTCTGAGCTATGCTTGATGTTAAAATCTTGGGTACCAACGTGAAAGAAGAAAAGTCTAAGGCCGCTCTTCTTAATAGACTTTTATTTGGTGAGAGCAATGTTTTATGTTCAGGCTGTCCAATATAATAACTGCTTTCACATGGGATTATTGAGTATTTGAATTAGGGCTAGTGTGACAGAGGTCCTGAACTTTTTGTTTTATTAATATTTAGTTGACATTGAAATGGCCACATGTGTAGCTGGGCATGGTGGTGCGCATTTGTGATTCTAGAATTCTGTGAGGCCAAGGCAGAAGGATTGCAGCTTCAAGCCCAACCTGAGCAATTGAGCCAAGCCTGATATATAAAAAAAAAAAAATTAAAAAGAGTTAGGGAATGTAGCTTAGTGTGAAGGTCCTAGATTTGTTGCCCAGTACAATAATGGCTAATGGCTTCTGCACCCAGGAAGACATGTCTGAAAAATGAATTACCTCTTGGATTTCTACCTCCCTCTGATCTCCAGGGCTACTCTGTACATGACAATAAGCTCTCTGGCTTAAGCTTCTCACGTACAGTTCTACAGGTAATAACTCTCATGAGGAAACCTGTGTATTCACAACTTGGAGTCAGTAGGACTGTACAGGATGGCCAAATCATAGCCACCCTCCTGTTGAATTATATTCCTTCAGTCTTTGAAAGTTAGGTGTAGAATTCCTTGGTTGAGATGTATAGTTTTTGAGTTTCTAGTTAGGGGTCTTTAGAGAAAAGAAAAGTTCCTTGGGGCTACCTATATATTAGTAGAGCATATAGGGCCAAATGGGGGAGCTTCTTAAGGCCCTAGGTTGGTGAAAACAGCCATATTTAAAGGAAATAGTATGAAGTACTTGTAAGAAAAACTTCATCTGTGTTGAGTACTCTCACTAGCTAGGTGTCTTAGTTGCTTTTTCATTGCTGGGACAGAATACCAGCCTTTATAATCCACACTTCTATCAGCATCTTTTGATCTCTGACTAGATTCTTCCAAGAAAGTCAGTTCATAATGTTCTAAAGCTTCTCTAGCTGGCATTTTCAAATCTTTCTAAAGTTCTCTCACAAACCAGTTTTATAGGCTTCTAAGCCACATTGCCAGGTAAAATCACAGCAACAACCCCATTCTTGGTACCAATTTCTGTATTCTTTTCTTTTCATTGCTGGGACAAAATACCTGACATGCACAAGTTAAGGGAGAAAAGATTTATTTTTAGCTCACAGTTTCAGAAAGTCTCACACAATCCATTCACTGGTGGGCAGCAACGGTGGAAGCACATGGCAGAGTTTTAGTCAGAGGAAAGCTTTTCACAGCGTGGCACACAAAAACTCAAATGAGGGAGGAAGACCAGAGCTACACGTTTGCAGGTCCTGCTCCACTGATCAGCCCCTTCTGATCTGGCCCCGCCTCCCAACAGCTCATGGTTCCATAGCCCTTCCACAACATTCAAATACATAAGGCTTTTGAGGGACATTTTGGATCCAAATCATAACACCGAGTTACCATGGATAATTGTTTAACCTCTTAGAAACTTAGCTTCTGTTACATAAAATGGGGATACTAATAAAGCTCTGCCTACTTGCAGACCTATTCAGAATAATGAGTGAAACGTCAACTGCAATGTTCTGTCGTCATCATTAGCCAATAGTCTGTATTTTAAATATTTTTGCATAATTTTCTTTGACATGTCATTGAGTAGAAAGTACACTAAAGTGAAAACAGACAATAAAAACGGTTTCATATACTAATGAAATGCTTATAACAATGAAAGTCTTGCCTTTAGCTCAAAGAAAAAGACCTGATGTATATTGGGCAAAGGTTTCTGCTCCTCTTTTGAAACACTTGTATCTAATGAGTCTAGGACTTCAGTATGGCTATCCCTAGGACAGTGTCACCAAGCTCAGTGTTCCTGATCCAGGAGACCATAAGCAGAGGGATTCCTGCCTTGAAGGCAGAGTTCTAGTTCAGTAGCGGCCAGGGCTATTTTCAAAATTCAGTGATACCAGAATTAGCAGCAGCACTCTGCAGATGAGCACTCCTGCCAAGCCCTGAAAACACTCACATTTGCCTGTCCTTCCCTGGATTCTAGCTTTTATGCTAAAAGTTGTGAAAATTGTCTATTCTTTCTCCCACCCAAATGCATGGCTAGTAGCCTATGGCGACACATCATTATCTGCCTAATGTGTGGAAAAACTAGAGTGAATGGTTTCCCCCCTCTCTGCGCAGGTAATGAGTGTTTCCTAGACCCAGACACTGAAAACACAGGTAAAATCTGCCTCAATTATATAATTGACTGATTTTTTTTTTTTTACTTGACTTCTCAGCACCAAATTAGTTTTCCAGTGACTAACTTGCTTAAGCAGCTGTTCGGTCTAAAACATCCTCTCTATCTAAATGCAAAATGCAGTAAGATAGTTTTATATATACTTTCTTTCCTGCTGCTGAAAAGTGTAGCAGATTTGATTCTGGTGTTTCAAAGAATTCTGTTCAGCTGAGTTGAAGTTGAAAAGTCATTTCTTTACCTCTTGCAGCATCATGTTCAGACCACTTATTTATATATTTGCACCAGATATTCTTGATTATGTGCGGAAGAAAGCACTGTGACATTGACGTTGAATTATGCTTAAGTAGAAAACGAGAAAGTCTATTTCGATATGATAATATGATTCAGTCTGGCTCTGGATGTGACTACTCTTAAATATCTGACCTACAAGTTTTTAACATTTAATTATTATTTATGTGTCAATATAGGATCAGACTCATGAATAAATAACCTGACTCATTCATTAAAGAAATATGTTGAGCATCTCTCATGCGAAGTACTAGGGATTGTAAGGTGTATCAGACACAGTTCCACCTTTCTAAAAGCCTGTAAGCTGTGGATGAGACATAATTGTCAGCCAACAATGGCAGAACTTCATGATTGATGCTGTAATAAAGGTATGAGGTACTGAGAATGAATATGTACAGGAAAACCTACTAGTGTTTTTAGGGAGTTGTCCAGAGAAAACCTCTTGGATAACATGACATTTGATCTTGACATAAAGGCATTTGCTGGATACAGAAAGGCAGAAGAGCAATCCCAGAAGTTCTGTATGTAGGACTTTGGTAAGTGATTTGCTTATTCTGGACACACTGGACACACAGATGGAATATGACTCTCCCCAGGGATTTGGCCACAGACTATCAACCCTCTTTACTCTCGTACTTCTGTCACTTGAGCTAGCTTCTTCTTACATTTGAACTATACTCTGACATGAAATAGTATGCCCAAACAGCCCACTTGCCTAAATTGGTTGGTGGAACCCAGCTTTTCTTTGTTTTATCTGATATGTACCTGGTACCCTCCCTCCCTAGCTCAGGGCTTGACATGTAGTTGGCACTCAGGAGGTATTTCTTGAATGGGTACATGTAAGCACTTATTTTGGAGTCTGTTAGTTTCCTAAGTCTATCATAATAATTACTACAATTTTGGTGGCTTAAATTAGTAATAATTTATCTTCTCCTATTTCTGGAAGCCATAAGCCTGGAGTCAAGGTGTTGGCTGGGCTGTGACACGTCTCCTCCCCATTCCCTGAACGCTCTAGGAAAGAATCCTTCCTTGCCTCTTTCAGCTTCTGATGGCTGCAACTGTGCCTCAAAATGCAGCAGCATCCCTCCCATCCTGTGGATTTTCCTCTGTCTTCTGATATCTCTCACTGAATTTAGAGTCCAATCTAAATCTGAATTAACTCAATTTGAGATACTTAAACATGTCTATAGATTTCACAAGCAAGGTCTTATAGGTCCTGGGGGTTAGACCATGTATATATATTTTTATGCGGTCACTATTCTGCTCACTATAGGGCCCTTGCTACAGTCAAAGGCTGAATAAGATATCTCAACTATAGAATGCTTTGATCAGATGGCCATTACTGTTGTGTTCTTGGGATGGGAGTGAAGGGTAGGGGAAGAGATTTTTGAAGATATGTCAATATGTCCATTGCATTTTCAGAGTATTCAGGGTGGGCTGGCTTGTGGCTCCTTTGACCCTTCCAGCTTTACTTTTGACTACAATAATTCACTCTTGACCATAGCCAACCTGAACTAGGTGGGAGACCTGTTCCAACGCAGTGATCTTATAAGCTGCCCATTCTTCTTATCTAGATATGGTGGTTCACAGTGTGTGCTTCTGTCGTAGCCATTTGAATTTCAAAACTCAAGTGACCCCGTTAATTCACAGTGCACTGCGTGAGGGTGCAGGGAGTTTATTCAGCTGGGCTGGCCTCGGCCCACCAGGAATTGTGAGGAAGCCAGTCAATAGGCAGTGCTGACATAGCCACGTGGAGTGAGAGGGAGAGGTACCACGATGGTGGCTGGGGCATGAGGAGGCAGCCCTGAGGCCCATCAACATTGATCCCAGCCTCCTTCCAGTTTGCATGAGGCTGTGATTTTGTGTTCTGTATTTTTGAACTGCAATGGAAAACATACCTATATAATATCTATGTGTTAAGCACACAGTATGTATTAAGCATTGTACATGTATTAAATGGTTTGCTGCCCATTTAATAAACATGGTGATAGGGACCACATAAGTTAAGTAGCCTGGTAAATGGTAGCACAAATAACAAGCTCAGGAGTCCCAACCCCAGATTCCTGCTTCTAAGAACTCCATTGCCTGTTGGTGCCCAGGTTTCTATCTAGCTCAGCTTTCATGAACCTCCTTTATTCCTTCCAGAAAAAAATAGGCATATCTAGATCTTGTATCCCAGAGGCAGATGTTGAATTGATTGACCACATTATAAACTTTCAAAATTTGGCAATTTGTTTTGATTTATTCTTCAATGAGTTCATGTACGTATTAAGTCAATCTATGATAAACAATGTAATAGTGGAGTAGTTGTGATATAAATTTTTGTAATATATATAATTCATTATAAAATCAATTGGAAACTTTAATAAGTGAAAACAACTTGTGCTTGATGAATGTTATCTATGATATCCTCAACTAAATGGTCAGTCCCATCTGCCTGCCTCAATGAAAGTGGCGAGAACACTGGCTTGTGCATTTCTCCAGCCATTTCCCTTCACTGGGAAAATGTGGCAGCGGTACCACAGCACAACTGTTTCATGATTGACACATCAGAGAATTGAGCTCTTGCTTCCAGCTACTTTTTTTCTTCTCCAAGAATCATTTTCATTCTTTGGAAGACTACATGCTCAAAGATATCCTTACAGGTTTATAAAGTCCTAATAATATTGCAGTATATTATAATTTAAGTACAAAGTCTTCAAGGATAATACCAGAGATTTAGATTCTGAAATGCAACAGAGAACACTCTCAGATATCTGATTGTGTTTCTGGAAAAAGAAATAGATTTGGGGTTGAATAAGGCGTATGGAATTACAGGTTATCATTTTTTTCTATCATCCATTTATGTAATAATGAAAAGAGAGGCTGGCAGAAGATAATGCACCCTATTGAGTCAGTAATATAGGGTGTGATTTTCAAGTGCCCACTGAAGAAATGTGCTTTTCCTGATCATTTGAAGTAGGGCTCTCAGGTAACCATCTTTCCTTAAAGCCCAGAATGTCCCTAAAGAAATATCATTTTCTGATGAAAATGTAGGTTTACAAAGTGAAAATACAAAAATATTCCATCTAGATTACATATGGCTTGTCATATCGGAAACATAAAAACCTGAAAATTAAATGCTCTGAAAAGAGTTCTTTCTGTTTTTTAACTTAAAAAGCCTATCAGTCAAGTTTGATGTGGGTGGTATTCATATGCAGCCTTGCTTTTGTGTGTAAGAGCAAGCATCTGTCCAACTGAACACCTAATTGGTAATCACAGAGTATTAAGTTAATTATTTGAATGGAGGTTATAACTGGTATAATTTATAAAGCTGTAGATCATATAGCAGTATTTTTATAGTGACAAGAGGGATGGAGAAATGTCTGTGACGAAATTCCAAAAACATTGGGTCCTATAGATGGAATCACACATAGAGTCAGAATTGTGGTGGCTTCATTTTCCTAGGTGCTTGAAGGGCTCCTGAGTGCCAAGTCATTGTACATTTGGTTGCCAAGGTAAATGTAAGTCTTCAAGGGAACAGAGTGGAGTGGCTTCCACTGGGCCTTTTCTCACTTGATTGTGCACATTTGCCTAGATCTAGGGCAAGATGCCTGGCATTTAATAAAAGTAAGTACTATATGTGTGTTTTTTTTAAAAAAATAACTTAAAAACCAGTTCCTGTCTTGAAATAATTCATATTTAGCCTTTATATTTTATAAATGACTTTCACATACACTAGTACTCCCAACATGGAGAGGCCATGTGATTTTTGTTCTGAAAGCCAGTGGAGAGAGGGGAAGATCCCTGGTAATGACTGAGTATGGCCACCAGAGGAGATTGGCACTTATTACTGCCAAGCCACAGTGCCTACCATCCTGTCCCTAGTGCTTCCCAAGCAGGGTAAAGAGTTGAGACAAGATGGCAGGATAGGGGCCTGTAGGGCAGAGGGTTCTCCTACAGCCTTTTGTCTTCCATTCAGCCAGATTTGGTTCTCAGGAAGTACAGAAGGCAGCTCCCACATGTGCCTGCAGGTCTAGAAGTCAGATGTGAATGATGGAGGTTTCTATCTGATGATGCTTTTTCTGCAAGGTGGACAAAGAGGCATTGACCAAAGAAGATTGTGTAATGCTACGTGGAGGGTGTCTGCCTACACATCTGCTACATCTTACAAGGGACAGAAACTTTTTTAAAAACTAAGGAAATGGTGTTTTTGCTTTTAAGGGCTTGTGGGGAGCTATTGGGGATCTCACCCAAGGCCTTCTCACTGAGCTATATTTCTGGCCTTTGATTTATTTTTTTATTTTGAGACAGGGAATCACTAGGTAATTAAGTTGCCCAGGCTAGGCTTGAACTTGCAATCCTCCTGCCTCAGCCTCACAGAGTGCTGGAATTACTTTTTTATCTTTAATGAACTGAACCTGAGTAGTGTCTTTATTCTGCCTAGTTGCAGTTATACCCAGTTTGCACATGCTTGTATGTCACATGCATTGTGTGCTCATAAATTAAAATCTGCTATATTAATAGTGTGCACTTTTAATATCCTCTGCAACTTAAAAGCACACCAAAAACTATAACCGCCTTTTTTTTCCCATCTCTCTACATGGTCGAATCCTAACTATAGACTTGTTAATTTTGATTGAAAGACCTGTTGATACTCCAGCTTGATAATAGCCGGTCATAATTGATCATTGAGAAGGATATGTTAAAAGAGAAGATGGACCAAGGGCCATACAAATTATTCCCATATGCTCTTAAGGCTGCTTAGTATTTAAATTGGACAAGCCATGGTTATAAAATTTTTATATATCCATAGAGTTGTGTATGTATCTCCTGAGATGTAGATTAGATTTTGAGGAAATGTTTTGAACAATAACTTAATATAAAGCTGTGGTAGTCCTATTGTTAAACCAAAGGGCTTAGTGGAAAATTTTGTTGTGTCACCATAGATACCAAAATGTAATTTGATTACTCTTGTGAATAGTTGCTAACTATAATCTGATATTGACTGTTACTTTTCATCAGCTGGAAGTAGTCTGCTAATTGAGCTGGAGGCAAGCCAGAGAAATCTTTCAAAGGAGTAGTTTTATATACAGCAGTTTTAATAAGCAATTCAATACAATCTTTTATGAAAGTAACAAAGGCAGAAGGGCCTGGACAGAGTGAGCAATGCTTCACACATCTCCGAATGAGTGCCAGACAATACTGGATCATGTCGGTCACTCAAACCCAGTTTGGCAAGGTCAAATAAGAATAGCTTAATTTATTCAGCAACCATGAGTACCTTATTTGCTTAACAGCTCTATCAAAAGAAACCCTCTACGTCCCTGGAGTTCAATAAATGAGCAAGGTGGCTCCCGTGCCACCAAATTATGTGTATCTGTCCTATTGCAAGGGAGGCTTCTTTGTTTGCCGTTTGATTTTTTCAAACATAATTAAAGTTATATCAGATACCTTCACTTGCAAGAGAGTTCTTTCTCAAAGAGATAGCGATATCTTTTCCTGTAGTCACTTAGGAGTGGATAATTCCAAAACACAATATATTTCTTTTTCCTTGAGGAAAATGAAGCAAAGGACAAATTATTAAGCAAGTGATTTGTGCTTGTGTAATTTACTGGCCATGTGGTGTAGTATAATGTGCTTTTGAACTTTTCCTGAATATCATATACTACTAAGCATTCCATGTTCATCACATAATCTCATTACTAGACTTTATGGTATTCCATTTTATTGATGATGAGATTCATTTCAGAGAATTTAACCCAAGTGCACACAGTTAATAGCTGGAAGTACAACATACAAGTCTTGTCCTTGGTCTTCATGTACAGCTGTGCTCTCTTCCACCAAGGCCCTATTTTTAGATGGGAAAGAATGGGAGGTGAATTTTAATACTATTTCAGGAAATATATATATATATATATATATATATATATATATATATATATATATATATATATATATATATATAAAGTCTATATATATATATATTGCCCCCTTAGCTTGAAGTGAAGGGCATATTACTTCTACTAGGTTTAGCGAATTAATGAATCATCATGGTATTCAATATATTGGACATGCTGCATGGAAAGCTCTTGAAGCATATTAAGTGTTTAGCAAATAGCATCTGTTATCATTGGGATATTTTCCTGCTGTCCAACATAGTTTTGTCTAATCCTCTGTTTGTGGATCCCCAGGGAATGTTGTTAAAATGCAGTTTCTGCAAGTCCAAAGTGAAGGGTGAGATTTTGCATTTCTAAACTCCTCCCAGCACTGTGATGCTGGTGGTCCTAGGATCTTTGATAGTAAGGGCTCTTCCATATGATCAGTGATGGAGTTCCTGTGAGATGGTGCCTAATTTTAAACTGAGATATAGTGAAGTCATCAGCCTGGAGAAGCCCACACATGTGCCATTAGTCTCATTAAAACAGAAATTTTGACAGAAATGAAGGGATTCTGGAAAGCGACAGAAATGAAAAGAAATCCTCTAAGGCAAGGAAGTATGTCTCCCCAGGAAACGTGAAAATAATTAGAAAAGGTTGCCTGTAGATGTGATAGGGCACAACATGTTGATTGAAAGATCCAAGCGATAAGCTCTTCAATTCTACATTGCCCCCTTTCTCAGGCCCTAAATCAGGCTGCAAGCCTGCAGACTGAAGGAGACACTCTGGCTGCCCTGCACTTGCTGTACCCCGACAGTGAGTACCTTCTTCAGTCTGAAGCCCTAAGCACTTCACTTTTCTCCCCCAAATGCTAGACCAGCCCTGTTCTTCCTGTAGGTGCTGCCTAGAGTAGCCAGGCTAGAAGGAACCTTCAGAGTCACTGGGTTCAGCCCCCTATTTCTACGGAGATAGAAACTGAACCCCAAATCAGGTAAGGCACTCAATATATTTAATAATAAAATTACCTAATAAATTCCGAGAGGCACATATTCCTCCACATTTTAATACCTCCGAAATCAGGACTGGTGTATCAGTGATGACTGTTGACCACTGTGTCACAGTTTGGTTGGCTATGCTTTATCTTCCTCAGTGGCAATAAAGAACTATTAGCACATTTTAAAATGAATGGCATTTTGTCTACCATGAAGTACGGTAGCAGAGAGCCTCGAGCCTTTTCTCCGTACTTAGTGCACCTCTTTGCACATCATGTCATGCTGGTATGGTTGTTCTGCTGCCTGCAGGGTACTCCCCGTTCTCTTGGAGATGGCATAGCGTAGTGGTTAAGAGCGCAGGCTCTCATGCCGCACTGCTTGACACATGCCAGCTGTATAACTTCTCTGTATATAGCTTTACTCCTCTGCAGCCTGAGGATGACAGAAGTATTAACTCCCTGGATAGTTTTCGTGTGAGAGTGAAATGAGTCTGTCTGTATAGATCAGTTGGAACAGTTGCTGACACATAGTAAACACTCAATACATGTACTATTATCCTTAGTGACAGTCTCCCTGACTGAGTCACCCCAGACCCCTAACAATGTCTGCACATTGCCTGAACAGAAGAGATTTTCCTCTGTGTACGTCATATAAATGAGCTGTGTGGAGAGCCCTGCTAAATTCTGAATAGGGTTTTCAGGTATCAGCGTGATTCAGTACTGACTACTGAGGGAATCAAGCGTTTCTATTCTTTCAGAGTAATAAAATTGTAAATTGACAAAGATTTGTCTTGACTAATACAGATGTTGGCCTGTTTATAAACAGCTGTCCAGATAAAATCCACAACAGCTCTGTGATTATGTTAGGTGAACCCTGCCAGTCCACTAGTACTCGCCTACTACGTCAGGAAATGCTGGTAAATTGCGTTCTTTCTCAGACTTGATCAAATGAGACACAGTCACCATGCTGCCTTCCTTTATTCTGCCACCAGCTCTGTAATTATCACTCGTGTTTGTTCCATTGTGTGAGTGTCTGATCACAGTTACCTTGAGTGTAATAGGTATGGATGTGTTCGATCCATGTACTTAGTCTTAAAATCCCTGCCCCCCCCCCCCCCCCGCCCATCATCTTCTTTTTCCTCTTATGGTCATTGTGTTTAACTAGACAAATTGGGAATCTAGGCTAAGGTGTTTCTACACATCCTTCTTTACTGGGCAAGAAATGGTTTCTCCTCCTGAACTCTCAGACCACTTCTATTTGCCTTACATCGCTTATCTCAGGCTGTATTACTGTTTATTTGCTTTGCTTCCTTTCGATTATGGGTATCCTTAGAGAGGAGATGCTGGATTATTCTTGCTTATTTATTCGTTTCAATCATTCCACAGCACCAAACATGATACTTTGTGGTTCTCAGGAGAAATTTGCTGAAAGATACTTTTTGACATTCTGAGTAGGTCTACCTCACTGGGTTTATGTATACCATATAGATAAAAGCTCATCAGATTCTGATTTCCCTAGTTATCTACCTCAAAAAATTGGAGGACAGTTCTCCTGCAATCTATCAAATTATGTCAGGTTTCCACATGTTGCATTGTATAATAATAATAGTACAACTAAATAATAATACATGAATTCAAGCAAACTTGTGTTCAACACCAGACTGTATACAAGAAGCATCACCATGCACTGGTACTTGTGGCCTGTAAGGCAGTCTGTTCTGTTGGCAGAGAGGATGATGAAGCTATTTAAGGGATGAACCCTGCAAGAAAAGTCAAAGGAAGGTCCTGCTTGTAGTGACTGTGGCTGGGAACAAGGAGAAGCAGACTCTGCAGAGCTGTCTTTCCCAGGCTTTTTAACAGTCCCATGAATGGAATTTTGATCTTCCAGAATTAACAAAACAGAAAACACTGTTGTTGACATTTTTTGACGAACACTCGAAAAGGTACCTCAAATTTCATGTCCAACTTGACATGACATTTATTCAGTTTGTGTTTTATTGGTTTTCCAAATTGCATCAGTTGATAACGGAAAGGTAGGACAATGTGACATTGAGGTTTTAAACAGCTATTTCTATTTCAGATGAACTCATGTCTCTCATGTCTCAGTTATTCAGGGGCGTATGGATGTATCTTGCTCTGAGTCCTTATTAACATCCTCTGGAAAGTGGGTGCTAAAAGTTCATTCATTACTGAAGCACAATCATTGTCCCTTACACATTGGAAGGTGTGAGCCACATACTACGGTTCAGGCTGATACTTTGCATCAATTTAAGGTGAAAGGGACTATTTCTAACTTGAAAAGTTGGGAAGAGGTGTGAACACAGTAGTAGATTAGGGAAGTTAGACAAAGTTCCAGCTTGTGACAGAGCCATTATCAAGTAACTTAAGATATAATGCTTAAATATAAATACAATTGCAATACATGGTAAGACAAATAACAGGTTTTATTTTGAATTATCTGAACAACTTCCATTGGGTTGTCATGGATACTTACAAATTGACACTACTGAAATCTTCCTTGTAACACTGTGGGAAAAATGAATAATTAAAATACAGCAACCTTGCATGCGGATTAGTTTAAGCCTACAGATGTATTTTTAACAGAGACCTAGGAATATCTTTTTCTAAAGCTTATATAATTAGAAACTTCAACCACAGAGACAGCATGTAGTTGTATTCTAGTCATCCAGCCTTGAGGTGGCTTCTCTTTGCAAACACGTCAGCTCAGTACATTGTAGGTGAAATGTGTGAGAATGGAGAGAATGGGTTTCCACAAGCTCTTCATAACACCCATTTTCAGTGAGAGATGAGAATGGGTTATGAACATGTCTCCTGCTTCTCTTTTTTTTTAATCTCACTTTTTTTGCAGCGCTTATTATAAGCAACTGTGGAAGAACTAAAAAGCAGTTGAGCCTAAAGTATAATCCACAGGTGAACTTGGGTTGATTTTCTTTCTCCTCTTATTTTTTAACTCAAAGTGAACGTTCATATTCATCATTCTGTTATCTCCCCTAATTTATAATTCCTACACATCTTAAAGAGTTTGTTGCTCAATCCCCATTTTTCTGCCCCTTTTTGAAGTTATCCACACATTAGTGACCCAGGAACTTCCTTCCTAACTAGAGAATATCACACTCATTATTGATAGGAGCTGTTGAACTTGACATGCTAGATAGAGAATGAGCCCAAGTTCAGTTTTTTATTCTTGATCACCCAGGGGCTCATGGCACAGCCCTCTTTATTGTCCTCACAAAATCAATTTGTACTAGAATACCTGTGCATTGTTCTTTTGACCTTTTAATAGAAAGGTGACTCACTCCTATTCTAAGGAGCTCAGTCTTCACACCTACAGTATCCTGGAGATCAGAGGACAGAGTCTGGCATTAAGCATTCATGTCACAAACATCCTTTGTATGACTGTCGCCATGAGGATGGTTCCCCTCCCCAGTCCAGTCTAATCTGCTCCCCCAGTGTCATAGGGATTGACTTCTAAAGCATATGGAAAGAAAATGAAATTTTAACCACCTTAGCAAGCAGTGGATTCTTCCATCTATGCCCCATTGTTTGGAAGAAGTGAGTGGTTCTGAAGGGAGACTGTATACTAAAGAATCTTGGGTTGGTTTGCTTTTTAAAGTTGCTTCAACAGAAATAAATAGATAAACAAATAGATTTAAGGAGAGAAGCTCTATAAGCATCAACCATAAAGAGTGAATGGACTGCAGTTCTGTGTTGACTCCAAATCATGGTAGAAGTCTTATCTCTCAAAGGAATGATGTTTATTCTACAGTCAGTGGTAGATGGAGTATAAAATAAAAATTAGGGAGAATGAGAGCAGATCAATCACATTTATGATCTTTGAAGGAAACTCTAAAAGCTCTTATGTTGTAGTCATCCTGAGAAACCATCTCCATCCAAGGGGCTTTATTCTAGGTTAAAGATGAAGCCACATGGTCAGCCCAAGCTTATCAGCCATGTTTTTTTTTTTTTTTTTTCTCAACCATTTGGTATATCACAGAGAAGACTCAAATCGTTGATTGAACTACCAAATTTGTGTGTAGGTTGCAAAGCTAAACTTTATGGGCCCACTTTCTGAGGTCCTTGTTTGAACAGTGCTAAGATAAAAGACAAAATAATCATTAATGTCCTTATGTATTGATGAGTTGCTTTACAAAACCCAGCTCCTAATAATACCATTTGTTATAAAGAGATTATATCTTTATTGACTTGTTTTGTTACAGTTTAATGGAAGTGTTGAGAGATGCTATTTACTTTTCTGCTTTGGGCTAAGACAGCTGTAACTGGGATTAGTTTACATTAAAAATATGAAAGTAGCCAAGCAGTGGAGAAATCAGAATGTGCCTAATCTATGCATTTCATTAAACCCTACATCTGGCTTAAAATGCACTAGGCTTTGGATTATTTCCTTGAAGGTTTAAAAATCGTTTGTAAAATCAGATCATAAAAGCTATTACTTAGGTTTAAATTTTCTAAATTGAGCACCGAAGTCTGAAGATAGTGAGGGGCTTAGAATTTCCTCTGTCTGGGTTTTAGAGTGAGTCTGCTGTAAGAAGCTAGAAACATGAGGACAGCTCTGTGTCAGAGAAAAAAAAACCAGAATATTTTACAAGGAAGCAATGGGGGGGGGGGGGGAGGGCATTTCAAAAAGGAGGAAGATGGAAATGCATAGTATTGACTATTAGAACATTAAGGAAGAATGTTTTTTCAACTGTAATGTTTGTTGTTTTGATGAACCAAACCGAGGAAGCACAACCCAAGTCATTTTCCTGCCCTAATAAGGTAATCCAAAGGCAGTTTTTCTATAATGCTTTATTATTTATAGGAACAAGAAATTTGTTTTTCAATGTACTTAATTCAATATTATATGGAGTAAAGCGTATGCGTCATATTGATAAAAAGAGCATCTTAAAATTTTGTGGGATTCTGCATGCCTTAAGTAATTGGGATTTTTAGCTATTTATGGATTGTGCTACTTGCAGTTGTTAAGGTTTGTCATTTTAGAATCTCAGCAAACAGTTATGAGAAAATAATTTTAACTATCCTTTATGACCTCATTAATATTACATTATGCTATGAATTATAGTTTATAAATTCAAAGGCTCTGACAGGAAAAACCATTTTGAGTTGTGTGCTTTAGTTAACATTCATGATGATTTTGTCTTGCCTGGATTATTACTTAGAGTACTACTGACCCATATTAATGGGATCAAGACCAATACATCTTTTGTAAAGGAGAAGTTTTGCCTCACTGAACAATAAAGAAAGACAGCATGGGTTGTGGAAAAGAAGATTTAGAACTACATAACACATTACTTCACATTTTGTACCATGGTTTGTAGGTAATAGCGATGAAGGAGCTCTTGAACGTGTAGGGAAAACACAAAACACAAAGGCCAAAGAGATAACGATGGAAGATGATTGTTGAGTTGTTCCCTGGTGCAGATGGGGTGTCCGTGTGCCACAGTGCTGTCACATGGCTATGTCATCTGGGAAAATATTTGAGAGGAGTCATAGTTTGTATGTCGTACAATGCAGTAAGATTAGATTCTGTAAGCCCAGAACATTAGAGTATAAGGAGAAAAAGGGCAGTTAAGATTGCTTTGAATTAAATTGGAAGAAAATGAGATTGTTGATGGAACTTAAGTTGTATCCATGACACAACCAAGCTGTAGATCATTCGTTCATTCATTCATTCAGCACACACTCACTAGCATATACCATGAGTCACATGTTATTCTAGGCTCTTAGGGTATATCAGCAAAGGAAATGCAAAATATTTTTGAATTTCACATGCTAAGGGAGTGTATGGACAATATACAAAGAATAAATTATCTAGTACACCAGAAAGTGATTATAACTGAAAAGAAGAAAAAGGAAAAAAACATAGGATGGAATAAGAGTGATTTGGAGTTATGTATGGAGCAGCCATTGTGCACACAATTGTCACAACTATGAATTCCTAGAAGGGCCAGTCTACACAAAGAACCTTTCTCTTCACCCCAGAATAAGTCTATTTTATGTTATAAGCTAACTGCGTCCCAAAGAGGTTAAGTAACTTGCCCCAGATCACACAGCTGGTAAGAGAGAAATTTGCTTACTTCGAAACATTTTTGTCATGCCCTGCTGCCTCTCAGCACGATGGCTCACTGTTCCATGTTTCTGTTGCTTTCTGCCACGGTTATTGTTGGCCCCAGTCGTTGACTTCAGAGTGCTGTCCTGCACATGTTTTATTGGACTGAGGCTTTTTCTAGGCCACTCAAGTTTCCAGTGCCAGACATAGTTCATCTCCATAGTTATATCCTTGGGAATAGCAGCTTATAATAACTGGAAATTAGACATGCATGGGAGGGTAAGGAGGCTGGGGTGGAAATGTTAAGATGCAGAAAGTAGGTTAGAGGGCAGAGCTGTATCAGAGATGAGGTGACGGGAGATAATTACTTAACAAGGAAATAGTGTCCGGGGTTGTTTTTGAGGACAGTAAATAAAGCATGAACCATAAAGGAAGAAGAGCATCACGAACACTAGTGCTGCTGGTTTCTGTACCTTGCATGAAATATCTCATTGAGTCCTTGAACTCTGTAAGTTAGGTCTGATATCCTCATTTCTTGGGTAAGTAAACTAAGATCTCAAAAGGTCATAGCTTGCACAGTAGTCACAGAGGTTGGATAAGAATTAAAAGTGAGGTTCTTGGGCTATGTACTGTTTTTTCCTGTACACCAAAGAAGGCTAAAAGGGGAAGGCACTAAAAAGAAGCAAAAGAAATGAGCATTGGTATGTTCGTTTCAGTGCTCTCATATTTTTTTCTTGAATATAAACTGAGTTTTCATTGAGTTCTGATACAGGAATATTGACTGGGAGGAGCAAGATTTATCTGCAGGAGTCCTGGCCTATCAGCTTTCTGAAACAGCCTTTCCCTCACTGGGAACTCTCTCACAATTCTCAGGTTGTCTTTGACATGTGATTTAGAGCTTCAGCTTAGGTTTGTTTGTGAGCAATAATGTTTTTTAAGCACTTACTTTCTGCCAGCGTCTGCTTTACATTAATTCATTTGAAATTCATAATATCCTTGTGAAGTGGGGACTATTATTTTCTACATTTTACAAATGAACAAGTGGAGAACAGAAATGAACTTCCCCATGATTTCACAAATCAATGGAAGACTTGTGGGAAGTTTCAGTGCATTAGTCCTTCCCCTCTGTGCTGTGCTGCCTCTGGTGACAGATGGGTAGCTGGCATCACTGACAGTTTTCAGTGCTTCTCCAGTGATCAAGCTATCACAGCCTTCCTGTGAGATGGGTAATTTCACTATGATTTCATCTTACAGGTGGGGAAACTGAGGCATGGCAAGATGAAATCAATTTGCTAATGGGCACGGTGGAATCAGCTTTCAAATCCAGGCAAAACTGACTCAAGTTTCAGTAAAACTGCAGTTATAGGTTGTGCCTTATTTGAAAAATCTGAAAAGCAGAGTAAATTCACACTCGAAAAAGTTTTCAACTTGGGAACATTTTGAATTTTAGGTTTTGTGGATAAGGGATGCTCACTTGCAAAGTCTAAGGCAATGTATTGTAAAAGCTGGTTGAGTATGTGATGAAAGAGTTGGAGAGAGTCAGTAAGGTTTGACCATCTCTCTAGCATCTGTATGGTTGAGGGCTGTGAATCTTGCTGGCGATTCACTGACAGGATGGAGGCATAAGTAACACAGAATTGCAGGCTTTGCCTCAGCTGTAGTTTGGAACCCCCAGGGCTCTGATCTCCTACAGCATCATAACATTGATCGTCACATGTTGGCGTTCTCCAGGAGGACTCTGATTTCCAGATGGAGACCGTTAAGTTGAGCAGTCAGCACAGAGCAGGGCATTTGATGGAAAAATGCGATTTATTGCCAACATGACTTTTCTTTCTGATGTCTAGTTAGCACAGAGAAAGCCCACCTACAGAAAGCGTATTTCAGAGAAAAATCCTCCAGCAGGTGTGCAGAGAATCTTTGCTATTCATGGCACTGATTGGAACGAGACAGCATTGTTTCTTGTTTTATTCTCAGGCTTGGTTTGTGGCCTGATGGTCCTGCTTCTCCTGGCCCCGGGATTGTATGACAGCTCTTGTACTCAAGGTTCTACAGCCCCTTTAAGGTTTATGGTCTTAAGCACAGCTGGATAGAGAGCCTTTATTCTTAAGCCTTCCCTTTGAAAGTTCACATACACTCAATCTCTACTCCCTAGGTAGGACCATTAGTGGCAGACTCTAGTGGGAGTGAGGCAAAGTCAGTATCTAACAACACAATCAGACCCACGGAAGTCATTCTACTTCTGAGTGGAGGGATTGTTTCCCAACCTTTTACTTAAAAGCACACAAGCAGATGGACTGGAGCAAGTGCACAATAGTGAAGGGCTCTCCTCAGAGTGACTGGAGCGTCGGGAGGGACCTCCCACCTCTGCAGGCCAGGAAGTCATCCCATTCTGAAGATGGTCTGCCCTCCCTCCACCATCTTCCAGGCCAATTGGAAGCCTGCTTCTCTGCAGGGGATCCCTCCAGACCCCACCCCCACCCAGATACACCTGCAGGTGGCTTTAGTTGCTGCTTTATCTGTGGGGTTTAAGAACAGATAAAACAGCCAATGGCAGATAAATGTGGTCAGGCTGCTGAAAACACAGAGGGAAAACGGAGTCTCCTTTAGATAGTTAAACAACTGCCAAAAAAAAAAGAAAGAAAGAAAGAAAGAAAGAAAAGAGGGGAAAAAAGGAGAGGGATGACTAGAGAGGAGTCCTGTAGCTGTTGACCATTTGGCCAGTAGCTAATGATGGGCAAGGGAAAGAACAGCATCAGGGAAAACAAAGTGAACTAGACTTGGGTATCTAAGGGAAAAGTTTAATCGTTTGGTGCCATTTTGGTCTGCGAAACTCAGGTTGAGAGGTATTGCAGGGACGACATATACTGTGTATTTTGTTATCTTCAGTGTTTAGGTGCTAAGTAAACCATCACACGTGTGGTCACTTCGCTACAGAGTTGGGACAAAATCATTCTAAGTCTTCTGTTGTCAGACAATGAATGGAGAGTTTTTTCACTTCCTGTACTTTGGGAATATTAATGCACACATGTGAGAACAAGGCTCTGACACTGTTCCGTGCCCCTGTTTGTACACGGTTCATTCCTTCTCTGGCCAGAGGGTCTTAGAGGCCCACATTTGGTGAAAACCTGTGTTTCACCCACAGTAGGGCCTGTGCTGCACCGCGGTGTCCTGGAGCTCTTGTTCATGGCCCTGGTTGAGATTTTCTTTTCCTGGAGTCCAGTCATTCTCATTCTTCCCGTGTCCCCACCTGCTGAGGGGTGGAAGGAACTCAGCCAGGGCCTGTGGGTCATTCGGTCTGGACTTAAGGGAGAACAGATATTTTTGTTGACTCTCAGACAACTCTGATAGCTATGGCCTTTTCTAAGTCTGTTTGACAACATCCCAGCACACTCTTTAAGTAAAGAGAAGTGGAGAAGAAGGACATCTTTAATATTAAATTATATTTGTTTCATATACAGACATCCATCTAGTATTTTTATATTAGTGCTTTATAAATAAGGAAGATAGTATTAGGTTTTTGAATTATTCATTATTTTATATTTCTCCTCTTCAAGCTGCTAGATTGCTTACAGTAAATGAGACTGTCAAGATCTTGCAGTTACGATTTCCTGATAACCTTGAGTACAGAAAGAGATTGAACTTTGATATTTCATTCAGGTCTTATCAAAACTCCAAAGCTTTGTAAAGATACTCTGATTGAAGAGGAAAATGTAGCTGATTTATCATAAATTAATATTTACTAAGTGTTCATAAAGGAATTTTTGCTATATCATTGGGGTTTTTTTGCTTCAGGCAAAGCAAATCATTGCATTTGGAGCTTCCTACAACACTAACCCCATAGAAATGGAATCTGTTCGGTGGTGTCTTGCCCACAGACTGAACATTTGAGATCAGTTTACATACTTCTCAGCATCAGTACTGACCTATGATTGGCAGCATAGTCGAATTATTATATGAATTTGCAACCATGAATCTGAGAGTCCTGTATTTGGGCAAGTGAATGGCTCAAGCTCTTCCCAGGACTCTGGAACCATACTACGGAAACTCAGAGGGTAGGTCTGGAGGAATGGCACAGTGGTTAAAGCCATTGCCTTGAAAGCACAAGGCCCTGAGTTCTGTTCCCCAGCACCACATAAAGCC
Source organism: Ctenodactylus gundi (assembly GCA_004027205.1). NCBI lineage: Eukaryota > Metazoa > Chordata > Mammalia > Rodentia > Ctenodactylidae > Ctenodactylus > Ctenodactylus gundi. The sequence goes on along the minus strand of PVKB01002059.1, from coordinate 77,600 downwards.
AGGTGTGCTGGCACAGGCCTATAGTCCCAGCACTCGGGAAGCTGAGACAGGAGGATTGCCATTGAGTTGAAGGCCAGCCTAGGCTACATAGTGAGTTCAGGACCAGCCTGGGCTACAGAGTAAGACCTTACTTACCTCAAAAAAGAAAGAGAAGGAGAGAGAGAGAGAGAGAGAGAGAGAGAGAATATGAGGGAGAGAAAGAAACCAGCCAACCCACGGGGACCACACTGATCTAAGAATTTCCAAATCCTTCCTCAAGAAACTGAAAACAACCCAACTAATAGTAACAACCATTTTTTTTCTTTGAGTTCCTATTGCATTTGGTCCTTACAACAACCCTACAAGGTAGGCTTTATTAATCCCATTGTACAGATAAAGAAACTGGAGTGTAGGAAGGCTAGATGTTAAAGTCGAGAATGAGTTAATATATTTACACTTGATCTTAGCCTAAAGGCCAAGAAGCGATAGAGAATGTGTTAGATTATCCATGCTCTACCGCTGGACTGACTCAGCTCACAGGCGCTGCCTTGCTACTTGCTGATTTGTGATCATGAACAAATCACTGTTATCTCTCTACATCACCTTTTCTTCTGTAGAGTGGGTGAAACAATGATGTTTTTAAAAATCTGTTACATAAAAAATGTACCTGGAGTACTTAGTACAATGTCTATTGCTGTGGGATTCATAGAAATTCAGATGCAGCCCTGTGATGGTCTGAAGGAGCTCTGGGGAGACCAGTTCTGACTTCAGAAAGTACACTGGCATGGCCTCGTTCAGGGACAGCTTACTAGGAGCGAGGTGGACGTAGACCAGAGAATTTCAGGCATGAGCTGAGTTTCCAGCAGTGGGATGCTGAGGGTGTTGGGGAGTAAGTTTGAGGTTCCTTCATGAAGCAGACTGGACAGAAAGATCTTAAAGTAGGGAGTGATGGGCTGAGAGGAATGGGAGATTTCTTACCTGGGGAATGGCAGTGTTAACCTTACCGAAGATTTGGAGTAAAAGGGGAATTCAGGAGGTGAATGTATGAGAAGGCAGGTCACTAGTTCCATCTGCTAAATACGTACATAGGCACTTGTGAGGTGTTAGGTGGATATAGGCTTTGAGTAATAAGAAATGCCAGTGCATCTCAGCACAGAGGCCAGAACTGGATGTAAGAGCCTGCTTCTGGGGAGTCCCTGATTGCACAGGTGCAGTGAGTCAGAGGAAGTCAAGAAGAGACATGAGTGTCACGGATGCTAGTGCTTAAGTGGAGTCCAGTGAATCAGAGTGTTGGTAAGTGAAATCTGAGTATGGGATAGTTTTTGCAAAGGGAAGGGAATGGTTATTGAGCTTTAGTTTGCTATGCAAAATCCCAAAACAAACATACACAATACACACACACACACACACACACACACACACACACACACACACACACACACACAGGCCCACACACACATATCATACCTATATGGAAATATCCTTGAACATGCATATATTATGGTGACAGAGGATGATTTTCTTTAGGACTGACGTAGCCCTACTGTCATCAATATTCCTGAAAATGATTTTTTAATCAAGAAAAGCTCAAACATGTTCGAGAGTACATGGTGTCCCAAAGATCACATGTATATTTTTTTCTAGAAAAATTTGTTTGCACAGGATTATTTGAAGTAAACGAATGCTATGAGAAAATTTGTACAAGCACTAAATTCAGTGTGTAGGGATGTCTCACCATTAGCGGACACAGGAAAAATGAACAAGCTTTTCAGACACCCTGTAAGATAGCACAGTGAGCCCATATATGCATCATTTGAATCCAGAAGTTATCAAGATTTTGCCCCACTACTTTTGTCTACTCCTTTTTGTCTGAAGAATGCAAAAGTGAAGCCAAGATGTCACGGTTTTGACTCTCCTTACTTAAGCAGATATTCCTAAACATGCTGACATTTCTCTGCACAACCAGCAAGCCATCACATCAAACATTAACAATATCTCTTGGCCTCATCGATTATCCAGTCCTCATTTGCATTTCTATGTCTCAGAGCTGTCTTTTGACAGCTGCTTTTTGTGTTTTTAAATCAGGAAGGCAACAAGACTCCCATGTTGACTAGGGTTGTTATATCTCAGAGGTTCCTAATCCAGAGCAGGTCCTTCCTTTTCATCTTCCATGACATTGATTTGTTGAGCTTTACTTCCCAGATTTTGTTTTTTTGCTCCCTTATAGCATTATTTAACTTGGAAGGACGTTTCTAATGCGTGATCGGGTGTGTAGTGGGAATAGTGGGGGTGGAGGCTGAGGAGGTCTGAAAGGTAAGTAAGGAAAAGATAGTGTACCAGTGCCAGGAGTGGGAGACAGTTGAACTCTTTCAGTGATCTTGTGCTTCTTTGACCTGGAGAAAACCATTCTCTGTCACCATAATACGTACACTGTGGATATTTTCATACAGGTATATGTGTGTGTGTGTGTGTGTGTGTGTGTGTGTGTGTGTGTGTGTGTGTGTGTCTATGTCTATGTATGCACATCTGTGTATGTGCAGACATAGTGTCTATGTTTACATATATGTAATGCCTTATGTTATGCCATATTTTGCTGCACACTTATTATATTTTGGTAGACTTTGGTAGCACTGGGGAAGAGGTACAAGGTTAGGTGAAGAGTCTTGGATTGCAGGCTGGACACTGGCAGCACCTGCCTTTGTACCTTGAGCTCATCTTCAATGCATTCTGGGCCTCCATTCTGCGATCTATAATATTGAAGTGTTTGCATTAGATTATCCCTTAGATCCCTTCCAGTGAATTTTTGGGAAACATTTTGTTTGATTTTTTTACCTGCTGTTTTACTCCCTTTTCTAGACTCTTAGTGGATCCCTGTTTGAATTCCATGGATTACAAGCTTCTGGACTTGGGATTCAGAAGCCTCATTCCATGACTGTGTATTGCTTCGGTTCTCCTGTCTTGTTTCTTCGGCCTCCCACTAGGACCAACAGCGTGATTCACCCTTCTTTAAATGTGTTAACTCTCACTCTCACATTTCCTCTCTGGGCTCTGCCTGTGGTGCTCCCTCTAGCTGGAATGTCTTCCACTTGTCTCTTCTGTCAGAAGTTTATCTCAAGGCGTGCCGTGTTACCTGCACCCTCCCTCCTGTGCTGGACCCTGGTGACCATTTGTTAAGCTCTTGCTCTGAGCCACTAAACTCAAAGCCCAGTGCTTTACAAACATCATATTTAATGCCTTAGTGGCAGGACTTATCTACATTTTTAATGAGATCGAACTGAGTCTGATGGGTTAGGAAGCTCATTGAAGATGCATAGCAATTCGTAGGGCTAAGACTGCAACCTTACTCTGGTTGCACATCTTGGACTCTTTCTGCTCACCTAAGCTGCAGGCCTCAGAACATTTGATGAACCTTTCTGTGGCTCTATCCCAATATTATCTAGAGCTTCAGTGGATTCTGTATATCCTTATTGAACACTTACTATATGCTAGGAATCAGAATAAACATTTAAAACTTGAGTGGAGGTTCTGTGTCCTACTTAATATGTTCTTTCCATGACTTAACTGTGAGATAGTAGGCAAAGTAGAAATTCAGGAAATGTATATTGAGTTCAGCTAAAGTGAATAAAGCCCAACCCATTTCATGTAAATCTAAAAGTCAGCAAATATGTTTTCATAGTAGTTGAATGAACTAGCTACCTGTTAAAATGTCTGCCATTTTCACTGGAGCTATTAATACATCAAATTGCCAGTTGTTGAGACTGGTAAGGGATAAATTGGGATCGTTTTCCTTCTTCGTCCTTAAAGCTAGTACTGTTTTTCTTTTTAAATAGCACATCTTAATTGTTAGTGGAAAAAATCAAATGAATCATAAGATATTTGTGTAAAATAAACATGCTCAGTATTTCTGAATACATGTTTTTAGTATAAATACCTAAAGCCACAGTGAGCCACATCAAAATAATGGTGCATTTAAGTTGAACTTGTACGAAGTTGTGTGCTAAGTGTACAAAAAAGAAAACATAGTCAGACTTCACTTACCTCCTGTTGCAAGGACAACAGAGTTTTCCATGTATCTATGTATATTTAAATAGCTGAAGTCATCCTACTAAGTACTAAGGCATTTTGTCTTAAACATAACTGATGAAAATGTTCCATAAGCAAAATAGATGAGAGTAAATTTTTATGAAATCCATGCAATGTCATGAAATTCATAGCATGGAATGTTTTCAACAAATTGATTTAATGAACACTTGGGATGTGCTAAGATCCAATGAGTGGTGTAGGTTTCACAAATAAGGCAGTTAATGAAAGAAGTGCCTGTTCTCCTGGAGCTTCATTCTAGCAGGGAGAACTTGTAATCAGCAAGGAAGCAAACAAATGAGAAAGATAACCTCAGATACAGTGATCAGGCCATGAGGATACTATGATAGGGAACTCAGATAAGGAATGATTTTGTTTTGCTGGGGGAAGGAAAAGAGAGACCCCTTTGATTAGGGTGGTCAGTAAAAGCCTCCCCAAGGAAGGACATTGTATCTGAGGCAAGAATAATAAGTATCATTTAAAGCAATGGAGCAGAGCCAAGGCCCTAAGATAAGGGGATCATAGTGTGTGCCAATGTCAGCTTGTTTGTTAGGTTTGGTGCTCATGGGGTTTTCAAGAATGTGTGCCAGGCAGGCAGATGGGTGTGGGAATCAGGATTAAAATGACGACATGGGAGATAAGGATTGGTGAGTCATCAGGTTCCTGGAGATTGTTGTTCAGAAGAAGCATCTTCGAGGTTGCTTCCCTGCCCTGGCACATCCATCCCTTGGTGATAGTAGTAAGTCCTACAGGGAGTTACTCTAAACATGTTATGGATATTAGCTCATTTAATCCTCAGAACAACCCTAGGCACTATGATCTTTCTTCCATTTTGCAAATAAGGGAACTGAGACACAAAGACTTTAATTTCCCCAAGATTCCATTTACTTAGCAAGGTAAACTTTAACAGCTTGACCACAGAGTTTATGATTCTAACAACTGTGCTATGTGGACTGTCCATCCAGATGGGCTCAGTAAAACATTGGAGAAAGTTGAGGAAAATCACAATGAGAAGATGGGAGTAAATCAAGTCATAAATTCATTATTTGTTGGAATGGACAGGGTATCCTAGTGGGAGATGGTCTCCTGAGTCTACTGCCTCAGGGCTGAAGGGAATTATTGTTCAGTAGGGGTTGCTGTGGCAATTCTTAACTCGTCTTCTCTATGACATCCCTGGACTATCAATTCAGGTCCTCTGCACTGCTCTGAGGTTACAAAACAGAACGTGTCCAAAGAGCTCACTTCCTTCCATGTCTTATTCTGGTCTCAGGAAGGAACCTGATTCTGTTCAAATTAGCAAAATCTAGTTTAGATGTGCCTGGAGGACCAAGTCTCCAATTTCTTGAGATTTAAAGTGAAGTTGAGGTGATTTACTTTTTAAATGTACTGGAAATGCTTCATTCTAATTGCTGTTTCTCCATTTTGATTCCCTTACCCACTTCTGGAATACTCTTTGGTAACCATCCTAAGACCTCCACTACAGTGGCAGTGCCAGGAAGTTTGAATAATTATAAAAACCTTTAAAATGAATTATGAAAGAGGCAGCAAATTCTTCGGTAATGGCCTCAATTCCCATGTTCGTTGTTAGCATCGCTGAGTGTGTGACCTTGTTTTTAATGGCATCGTTATTTTTCTTCATTACGCTCCTACTCGACTTCTTTCCATATTTAACTTTGCTCCTCTATGATCTGTTCTAAATTATGGTTGCACTGTGTATTGCTCCTTAATTATAAATCCTCATATCACACTTTCTCCTCTTTTCCTTCCTCCTGTTATCCACGTTGACTGGATTTATGCCTATCAAACAAACATTTTCAATCTTTATTAACAAAAAGTAAGGTCATGTGAAGGAAATGTGATGAAACTTTGGGAATAATGTTAATGTTTAATTCATAACTGTTAACATCTTGTACTGCTACAATATGCCTGGCACTGTAGTGCATTAACTCACTGACCCACAAAGTTGTTCTTTCTCTTTTTTTTCTTGTTTTGTTTTCAGTACTGAGGGGTGAGCCCAGAGGCACCCTGCCACTAAGCAGCGTTCCTAGCCTTTTCTTTATTTTTAAAGTTTGAAACAGAGCCTTTTAAGTTGCCTGCACAGAATGGAAATTTATACTATCCTCCGGGCTCAGCTTCCCAAATTCTGGAATTACAGGTATAGGCCATGGTACCCAGCTCAAAATTACTCTTGGAAATCATTTTCCTTACTGGAAAATTTGACTTTGCTATTTCCCAGGGCATGCTTTCCAAATGATTTGTGGTGTTTTATATTAAGTAAGTTAATTTTCAAACACGAGATATTTCTTCTTTGTTTGTACACATTAGCCTACTACAATGGTATTCCATTTGTCTTTGCCACAGATTGATTAAGAGCACTGGTATGTTTATTTGGTTGTTCCCCAAGTATAGATTAGTATGTGATAAAATGAAGGAAATGTGTGTATTTCCTGCTTCTGCAAACTCATTATTTGCTCAGATGATTATAATGCGGTCTACCCTTATGTAATGTTGGGAATGATAATTGTATTTCTTGGTCACGTGAAAAGTTCCTTAGGAATAATCTGTCTGTATATAAGTTTCCATGAGGATATTTTTCATGAGCTGTAAATGGTAAATGTGGTAAATATTGTCTTACAAAAAAAATTGGAGGTTCTCATCCATGGGAGGGCACACCTGTGCACAAATTTGCCTACTCAAAGTACACCTGTGGTCACAGAAATATAGTCAGCCTATAACAGCTGAGAAAGAAGTTGGACCATTTTAATCCATGCGATATTTGAAATCAGATTTGCTCAGGCAGTAAGGAGAGGCCTGAATGTCTTGTGAGCATCCGTTCTGGCCCACACACGAATCTTGCAGTTCCTTTGGCTGGCATGGAGGCAGTGGAAGTGACATTTATCCAAGCCACTGCCAGATTGGAAGCCACCACTGGGATTACTGGCACCTGGACATGTTGGAATGCCAGTTGGGTTTATCATAGATTTCCCTGCCATCTGTACCTTTATGCAACTTTATATTAACTCTGAATTATTTTTTAAAAAACTAATAAAAAGGAAACTGAAATATTCAAACATGAGCAAATTTTGATTACAATTTTAGACCACCTTCCTCTACTAAAAGAAACCATTAAAAGCAAACCATAGATTAGCAGTTTCATGGTAAAAGAAAAGAAGAAAAGTAATATTTTTGGAGCAAAATCTATTAAAAGTCTCTTAATTCTGTGGATGCCATGCACATGTCTACAATCTCAGCACTCTGAGAGGCTTAAGCAGGATGATTGTAAATTTAAATCCAGCTTGGTCAATTGAATGACTCAGTGACGCTTTGTTTCAAGATAAAAATAAATAACAATTAAAAAGAGCTGGGTTTGTATCAAAATCCAAAGGCCCTAGACTCAACCCCTAGTACCACCAGAAAAAAAAAGTGTCAATCTGAAAATGTTTTAAATCTTGTGTTTACTTCCTTTATTACCTCAGGATAACAAAGATGTATCTGCTACATAATTAAGAACATAATAAACTGGATGATGTTTAGATTGTGCAGTTTGGTTAGGAACATTTTTCTGCTTATTATTTCTAAATTAGGCAAAAGGCAATGCATTGCAATCTTTGATAAGTACAAGGCAGACTTAAGGAAACAGAAGTATACTGGGAAAGTAGTTGATTAACACATCCAATTAATGAAACTTTACATCATGGCGCTTGGCTATTGTTGATGAGCTTGGGAGGCTTCCAATTTCTATTCATTAGTTACTCTGGTTCCCTGGTTGCTTTGCTCCTCCACCCTCACACAACAGCAGCATTATTAAAGGGTGGATTAAAATGGCGTCCAAATTGATAAGAAGTAGTTATCTTGTGTTCCTGAATGTGTTTGTTACTTGAAAAAAAGTTTCAGGCTAACTGGAGTGAAGAAGATTTGAATTGTAAATGGATTCCTTGTCCCTTTTGTAGATAATTGTACTAAATGCTAATTTGTGGGCAACTAATGTGTTCTTGTGTTCCCTGATAAGCTGTGTTGCTTGAAACAAATTTATAAAAAGAGACAAATCATTTGTTGGCAAAAAACTCTCAGCCCAGTAAACTTGGTAACTTGGTATTTCTGGTTTTTGTTTTGTTTTGTTTTGTTTTGTTTTGTTTTGTTTTTGCTTCTGTAGTGGAAATTCCATCTGCATTACCTCCTTCCACCCACCCAGTGGTCATGGTCATAGGTGGCTAATAAGCTGCTGTCTTTCTTGAAATCCATTTTAGAGTTTGTGATGAAATATATGTACAGCTGGGCTAGGTTAGAAAGAGATCCCTCAACTTTTTCTGTAAAGGGCCTGATAACAAGTTTATCTTTGCAAGCCATGTGATCTCTGCCACAACTTCCTGCCTCAGCTTTTGTAGCTTAAGAGTAATATGCAAGTGAATGAGAAGAGTGATGACTTAACAAAACCTTACTTACAAAAATTACTTACTTAAAAAATTACTTTGTAATTTTCACAAATCATGAAATGTTATTGCTTGATTTTCTTCTGATACTTCTAATATTTTTTTCTAATAATTTAATTTGTTTGTAATGCAAACAAAACCAGAAAAGCAGTCGGTGAACAGATTGGCTTAGGGACCATAGTTTTCAGACTCTTGGGTTAGGTTTTTTTTTTTTTTCTATGTGTTTCCATGGGTCTTCCAGATCACTCCTTTTTTTTCAGCTTCTTAAACAGAAGCTCAGGGCTGAGGATATAACTCAGTGGTGGAGTGCTAGCCTGACACACAAGAGACCCTGGGTTCAATCCCAGTATTAGAAGGAGGAGGAGAAGAAATATAAATATTTAATATATAAATTTATGTTTTGTATATATGAGTGAAAAAAAATAGACTTCATCACTCCCACCCTCAGATTTCAACTCAACCCCTGTGCTGCCTGTAAGTATCTCTTGGGGGTAGATTCTGTGACTTTGCCCAGAAGCTTTGACTAGGTTGTTTTGTGTTCTCTGTGGGGGATTGTGGAAGGAATGTCAAAGGTTTTCTTCTTCATAGGAGTAGAGAGAATGCTGACAGTGATTTATATTGCCCTGTTAGAGGGGTAATAGTTTAAATAGGATCTGATGCTGCTTTTCTGGCTGCCTTGTATCCCCCATGCCCCCCAATCTGAGGATTCCTGACTATAATTTTGCTAGTAGGAAAGATCATGACGATACATACATACGTGGATGAGTTTAGCATTTGTGACCCATCTATTGTGACTTTTTAGGGGGGAGGGTATTCCTTTGTTTTAAAAAAGCAAAGCGTTTGTGAAAAGATAACCTTTCAGCTTGGTCCAAGTCTTTTCTAATGAGAAGAAAGCCAAATTGGGGGGTCATCCCTCATTGTCCTCAGCCACTAGTTAGCAAACTATCCTCTGGTAATTTGAAGTGTGCAGAACGTTGTTTTGTCCTGCATAGCCTCGTAATTAGTGATCTTTTGAACTTCTGTTTCTGGAGTAAATTGGGTCTTATGCACTGGAATTCTGTAATAATATTTTAGTTTAGGGTTAAGAAGTTAATGTATAACCTCTTTGGCTAGTACTTCTGATACTTGGAAAATGCCTTTGATATTTAAGCAACATAGAAACAAAGTAAAGTTTTACTGTATGTGTCCTTTTTAAGAAATATTTTGATAAAATAAGTTGATTTTTTGCCAGGTTGTAACCCAGGGGTACACTACCACTAAGTCACACCCTCAGCTGTTATTTCTTTATACATTTTTTTTCAAGGTAAGGTCTTGCAATGTTGCCCAGGCTAGCCTAACACTAGCGGTCCTCCTGCTCAGCCTTCAGTGTCACTGGGATTATAGCATATGCCACTGTGTTTTGTTTGAGTTTCTTTTCTTTTATTTGTTTATTTGCATCTGCTTTTTTATGTGGATAAGGTGGTGTATCACATGGAGGAAATGTGAATAAAAATCTGATTTTCCTGTTGAACTGCTTCAGGCATAAGTGAGAATATATTTTGAGGTCATTGGAGAATGTCAGAGTTTGTATTGAACAATCCTTGCTACTGTGTAGTCTAGGGAATGATGGTGGGTTGTTGGGACTTGAAGATGGGTCAGCAGCCTGGGGTGGTACAGTTGGCTGGAGGGCCCATGGGGTCCTGTTGCAGTTCCGGAGCAGAGGGAAGCCGCTGCTCTTGGCTGCTCTGCCAGCAGTGGTCCCTTTGTATCACCAAGTGTGACTTACAGACGTTCTGCTTTCTCACCGTTCTTACCCTTAACATCTTTCCTTTCTTTGCCATTTCTGTATTTTCTGAAGATGACTTTTTCATAACAATGAGGTCCTTGTCATATACTCATGCAAAAACTTGTACACGATGTTCATAGCAGCATTACTCAAAATAGTTAAAAAGTAGAAACAAACAAAATGTTCATGGAGAGACTGAAAATATTAACCAAGTGAAAGAAGCCAAATAACCAAGTATCATAAATAAGTCTGCTTGTATGAAATGTCCATAGTAAGCTAATATACACAGACAAGAGGTAGATTCGTGGTCACTAGAGTCTAGGGAGAGAGAATAGGCAATAAATTCTCATGGGCAATTTGTGGGGGATAAATGTTTTAAAATTAGTGGTGATGTCTATACCATTCTATGAATATGCTAAAAACTATTAACTTTTTATTGTTTGTTTTGGTAGTACTGGTGGTCAGCCCAAAGCGTTTTCAGTAATGTACATCCTCAGCTCATTTTTGCCCATTTTTTTTTTAAATTTTAAAACAAGGTCTCTCTAAGTCGCTCAGGCTGGGCTCAAACTTGTGATCCTCCTACATCAACCTCCGAGGGTGCCTGCACATCCAGGTTTGTCTGAAAACCTGTGGACTATTAACTGGCTGAATTCTTTTGATAGGTGCGGTATATCTCAAAAAAAAAAAAAAAAAAACTGTTCCAAAAAAGATGATTTTAAGAAATTGAAAAATTACATGTTAATATAGGTTGTCATCACTGAAAATTAGTTCTAATATGACAAGAGCTATTCAGTTTGCAGTGCAAATTTTAAAATATTTTATTTATTTATTTGGCTAGTTGTTATAGTCTTTGGTAGTAGGGGAAAATACCTGAGAAAATCTAATTCTTGGCTTATGGATAGCAAACTGAGTTTTTGTGTGTAATATTATTTATTCAATATTATCAAGGTCCAATTTATAGATGAGAACTTTGTAATTACAGAACACTTAAGTGCAAAACAAAATATTTGGGCAGAGACCTGGAATTTTTTTTGTAACAATAAACATCTTAATTCTGTAAATTCCTGAATGTATTTCATTATGGGCCAAATGCAGCCAAAAGAGTTTGTGGTTTGTACTTATTTGGCTTTTGTGTTGGGTGGGGGGGAAGGGGGCGGGACCAGGAGGAGAGAGGCTAATATGAACAGTTCATTGTGACAGCCCAGTCCATGCCTGATGGCACTTACCCTCCAAGAGGAAGGGAACAGTGGCCATGTTTTCTCTCATCTTGATTTTCTTCATGTGACAGCTGAACATAAAAAGCCTTTAACCTAAATATCATCTGGTATATGTGCCTTAAGAAAGATCAAACAGAGATCAGGTGGCCTAGAAGTTGGTAGCATTTCTTTAGCTGAAATACAAAAGGACATTGGGGTTAAAATAAGCTGAACCATGCCTCTTGGAATGGGAAGAATGCTCTCTAGACCCACGAAGGGATTATTATAGGAGAAGCAGCAGTTGTTTGTGGCAGGAGAAATTATTCAGAAGATTGCTATTTCTGCAATTCTGGGATGCTCCAGCTGCATAGATTGGAACCAATACTACTCAGCCACTAGCCCATCTGTTTCTAAAAAAGCCAAAAGAGAAATGGAAAAATGGCTGTTGGAACAGAGGCTGTGATATTATGCAGCCTGAGATACACAGGCACCAGTTGCTGGTGACTTCTCTCTCTTGATTCCCCAGCAGTGGAATTGGAATTAGAGCCGAATCCTGAAAGTATGTTTTACACAATGATTTCTTAGCTACCATATTTGAAATTTTCAATTCATTTTGTTGAGTGATGATGACAATGAGAATTAAGAAAATGATTGTATTTTGAGAATAAGCTTGATGAATGCAATCATTTGAGCACAATCCAGCAATAGCTCTTGGGGGTACCTTTCCAAAACAGTTAAGAACAACATGTAACAGATACATGTATGCCCATGTTTATAGCAGCACAATAATAGCTAAAATATGGAAGATGCCTAAATACCCATCAACAAACCAATGGATTTGAAAATCATGGTATATGTACACAATGGAGTACTACTCTCCCATAACGACAGATTTGAGGTTTTTGTTAAAAAAAAAAAAATGGATGCAAGTTGAGACTACCATGCTCAGTGGAGTGAGTCAGCTCGGAAAGTTAAATATTACAGGGTTTCTCTAATTTGAGAAACTCAGAATACAGGCATTTTATAGAACCAAATGAAGTTTGAAAGTGGGAGACACGGGGGCAGAGAAGGATATTGGAGGGCCAAAAACGGGAAGAAGAAGCGATTGTAATGTTGATGCGATATATATGTTCACAAAATATTCAAGCTCAGTGTAAAAAAAAATGAAGGCAGAAACAAACACACAGGGGCATGTGATTGTGTGGCATAGCTGGGAAAGGGTGCACTTTAACTGTGGAACTATTGGGATGGCTTTTCCAGAGCCAGCTCTTCCTAGCTGTGTGCTCATAGACAAGAAACACAGTGTTTCTATGTGACCTCTCAGGGGCCCAAAGAAGCTAAAATACTGATTTCATTAAGCAGTGAGAATTAAATAATATGTGCAGAACTCCAGGCTTTTGAATAAGTGCTCTGTGAATACTGTTGAGGTTTTAACTTTAAGAAAGGGAAGACTACAAATGGAAAATTTAGACTTCTCACATTTGGCCAAATGGCATAACTTAAGGGAATCATTTGGAGTGATCTTAGGGACATGACCTAGTAGAAGTCCAAAAGAGAGCTGTAATTTCTCTGTGATTACTGCTGTATTACTCTTTCTCAGAGATGATTTTTATTAACTCTTAGGGCAAGTTTGAATTTCTCACTCTGGGAGGCTGAAGCAGGAAGATTGCAAGTTTCAAGTACAACTTGGGCAACTTAACAAAACCCTATCTCAAAAAAACAACAACAACAACAAAAAAAAAAACCACTGAGGATGCAGCTCAGTGACAAGACCCTGGGCTTTTTCGCTAGTATCATAAAAAAAGGATTGAATTTTCTGGAAATACTATGATTATTTGAAGATAAATTTCCCCAAACTCCTCAGCAGCTAGAAGATAGGCTGTGTTTATATAAGTCAAGTGAAAATGAATTGGCCAATATTGTCCATAAGTCCCTAACTTTTAAGAATGTGCTTAAAAGATCATTTTATGGGAATTAAGCTCTGGATTGAGGGATGTTTTCCTGTGGACCAAGGCTATGCATGATTTTTAATAACGTAAGCCTAAAATGCGATGGATAAGGATAAGGTGAGCGCAGACACACAGTCATATATCAGGTGGTCATTAGATCTCAGATGTCCCTGAGCAGAGTGCTAAAAGGATGTCCCCTTAGCCTTAAATTTCTTAATACTTTGAAGAAAGAAGAAGACATTCCAAATTGGAATGAATATTGCTTCAGATTCTTTGATTTTTCTGGATAATTGCTATCCCAGATTTGGGGAGAAAACGTTCCTTTAAAGGGGGAGCCTGTTCTAAGCAGTTAAAAAAAAAATACACGGATTGAAGTTATAATGATGGTAGATCTTTACCTTTATTTTTCATGTTCCCTTGAGTAATAAACCAACCCTTCAAAAATTCCAAGAAGCTGCAGGTGTTTAAACTCACTCAGAAGTTGTAACAGAACTATGTGAACCTTGTTTTAAAGATCTAGAACTTATTCTGCCTAAATTGAAATGTCTGGAGGTTAGTTTTGAAACTTTACAGTGTGAATCTGTGTTATGGTTCCATGTCATCAGCACAGCTTTATCTTGCCCCTACTTGTCCTTCCGTCTCTGGGACCCTTCTCTGCACAGAGTGATGCTGGGCTGAGAGTGTTCTTTGTTCCAGGGATACCTCCCGAGACCTCAGTAATAATGATGGTAAGAAGAATAGCCAAAGAAATACAAGCATAATTTTAGTGCTGAATTTTACTAAGTGACAGAGACTTACCTACCTGTACAATCTCATCCAAACTTTGTAGCAAACTTGTGAAATGGGCTTTCTTTTAATCCCTGTTTTAGAAATGAGAATTTAAGTCGAGGATGTGTCTCCATAGTAGAACTTTTATCTAGCATATTTGAGGCCCTAGGTTCAATCCCCAGTGCAATCCCCAAACTAAAAGATAATAAATAACCTGTCCAGCATCAGCAAGTTCGTAGACCAAAGATTTTTGCCTAGCTCTAGCTGGTTCCTTTTTGTCTCTCAAGTCAACGCTTTAATGAATTAATTCCACAATTTACATACTTGACGCACTTTTGATTTCACATGTGCTGTCACAGCTTCAGCAACTTCCCATATGGCCTGCCAGGATTAATTCATTTCTTTTGAGGTTAATTTATTTTTCAGAAGTAGTGATGTTTATAATGAAAAATTAGAAAATAAAGATAACAGTAATAAGGAAATTATTTTTATGTGTAATCCCAGTGTTAACCAAAGGCTACTTGCTGTGTGATGCTGTGTGAGCGATACTCTGGAACAGACATCACAGTAAGAGAGGACAACAGGTCAGTGATGGCCAGTGTAGAGTTGGGAGAGGGATGGGCACACAAAGAACATTTTATGTTCCCTTGATAGACGTGTTCTGTGTGTCACTGTGGTGTGGTTATATGACTGTTCATATTTCTCAGAATGCAAGACCATAAACAAAAAATGATAAATAAAGATACACATGTTATTCCTCATTAAACATGACTACAAAGAAGTTGATGTTAAGCCCTAGCTGTGTGCATTTCCCTGCATTTTTCCTATGCACATTCTCTAAAAGAATACATCTTTAAAACTAGATTACGTTCTACTGTGTGTTATAACTTATTTTTTTAACTCTAAAGTATGTCAGAAACTTCCTTTCTGGTCAATATTCATTCATCTTTATCATTAAAAGTGAGTATGGCTATTTGAATAAAATTATTATTAATCTTTTAAAGCAGCTTAGCTTAAATTTCCTTATAGCAGATCTTGTTTTTAAACTTTACTATTGCGTGTTTCCTAGGCAATAAAAGGAAAAAAAAAGAATAAGAATCTTGTAGAACATTTACTTGGTTTGATTGAAAAAATAGCAAAGCTGGTAAATTGCCTAGATAACCTCTTTGGGGACATTTTGTTGTTAGGCTGTTAGTTATTAAGTAGCTGAAGACTTCTCAGATGTTTCTCTTGACCTTGAGTTAGACTTACAGCTAGGGCAGGACCAGGCCATGTGAATAGGCACAGTAAGCTGTTTCTACCTTAGCGCTCCATTTGGGCTGATGTTAGTCTTTCATAACCTGGCGTTTAAGAACAAATTGTTTTTCATCTTTTGCCAATGGAAATATTTACTCTATTTGAAACTTACTTTTTTGGGGCTATAATGAATGCTATTTTGTTTAAAAGGCACAATAAATACTTTCCTTCTGACCTCGAAAACTAGATGATAGAAAAGAAAATCGATTGTTTTCCTCATAAATTTAAATAGACTTATTACCTCTGTTTCCAAAATGACATCAGCTAGATCACTTCACAGACTAATGACATTTTTCTTGCCAGGCAGAGCACTTGATTTACCATTGTCGTGAAGTCACTGTGCCGTCTTGTTTTCTATCCACGCTGCATGCTTGAAATATTGTGACACTTAACGTTTCCTATAAGAAAAATAAGAAAAATTTGACAAGGCTCATTGTTTACCATTATGCAGTGAGAGATTTTTCTGAAAACATTATGAATGCTTCATCATGGATCTCACTAGGTGTGGCCAGCCTCCTGATTCCTCGTAAATATTAACATGTTACCTGCCTCTTCATCTCCTGTGTGGAGTTTTCTGTCTCTGTCTCTCTCTCTCTCAGTTCCAAGCATTGAACCCAGGACTTCCATATGAGATATACTGTCTTTGTTACTTTCTCATTGCTGTGACTCATTATCCAACATCCACAACTTTAGGAAGTAAAGATTAATTTTAGTTCACGGTTTCAGAAGGTCTCGCTCCATTCATAGGCGAGCTTGAAATTGTGGAACTACATGGCAGGCCAGCCAGAGAAAGAACTCTTCACAGGATGCTAGAACAGAGCCAAGTACATACTCCTTCAGGTCAAGCCTCAAGCATCTGCCTCTTCCAGCCAGGCCCCAACTCCCACAGTACCAGACTCCATAGGTATTCCACCACATCCAAATATGTGAGGCACTTGAGGGACACTCCAGACCCAAATCATATATACCTCCAGCCCGTTTGTTTATTAGTTTACTTATTTAATTGTGTGATTCTGAGGAGTTGAAATCAGGCTCTTTACACTGAACTATATCTCCACTCTCCTCAACTTTTATTTTATATTCTGAGATAGAATCTCTCTCAGTCAATATTATCTCCCAGGCTGGGCTCGAAATCTGGACTCTACTGCCTCAGCCTTCAAAAATGTTGGGATTATAATCACCCACCAACATATCTGGCTGTGTTTTTCTTTATAAGTACATTCTAGTTTTGTGAAGAAATTTTCTCCCTGGGGAAGTGGTGTTAGAACAGGAAACTACCTCCTTTGTGTGCATGGTTCACCAGTTTTTGGAAAAACCTTTTAGAATCTAGGTAGGTTTAGTTAGCTGCACATTTTACATTGTTACACTATATTCTAGTGGCTGCCTTATAGGAAAGGGTCTGAGTTCCTGAGTTTTTTTGTTGTGGTTTGTTTTGTTTTATGTTTGGTTGGTTTAGGTAAACTATGGGTGAATTTCTCTTTTTTTGATAAATTAAACTATTAGTAAATTTATGTTGACCATCTTGCTATAGGCTTGACAAAATACAGTTGGCAACCTAAGGACATAAGCCATTATCTTGCCCAGTAGGAGCTCACCATTGCTTATTTGAATTTGTTGATTTTTTTTCTCTCTGGAATTGCATATAATTATCTATTTGCGCTATTATTACCTTAAAATAAGCTTGCAGTACTAGCATGTTCACTCCTTGGAATGTTCTGGCTTACGACTACTGAGAGTTTGTATTCCATGAGTGGGCTCCTATGAATGTCCTAGGCTGGGTCTCCTCAGACCAGCAGGTTCCATATAGCACTTGATAGAGTGGAACCACTCAGGAAATGGAGAGTGTCTTTTGTTGTCATTGCTGGTTTCAGCAGCCTTGGAAGGATAATTTATTCTCTCCAAAGCTTCATTAACTAACTGAAATTTAAGTCTGGCTCTTTTAGTTTGAGATGGGTTTGTTTCTTTTCTGATCAGTACAGATTTTAGGTCTTCTCTGGGATTATCTTCCTCTTTGATGAAAAGGGGCTTATGATGGACATAACCTGTGGATGTTGATACATGGGGAAAATGAATCACCACACCTTTCCTTTTGAATCACCCTGCCCATTGCTGCCTACTGCAAAGCTTGATCTTCCTG
>PVKB01002059.1:0-57500 GCA_004027205.1 Ctenodactylus gundi | reverse complement strand
TACGGACTGTCTCACAATAACTCATGTCTTCTGAAACACTTGGTATTACACCTTATCTAAGGCACTTCAGAGTGGTTTGTTGCTTGAGAGTTACATGTTTTGATTTTTAAAAAACCTTTTGTCCATTCAATGTCTTGTGTCTTTATTACAAAAGAGGGAGAGAGAGGGCATGCAGAGAGTACAAGGGCTCCAAGGTTGCAGCCTTTTCTCAAAGGGACCTTGGAGCCCTGCAAAGCCACTAGCAGAAAGGACAGTAGACCCTGGAGGCAGTCCAGGTCATTTGGCACCTGTTTTCAAGTGACTGCAAAATGAAACTGCATCAAAGGATGGGAATCATTTCAGGTTTGGAGTAATATACACTTATTGACTTGGGGAGCAAATAGCTTGTGCTTTTCCCTGTGGGCTCAGCCTGTCAGATTGTAGTCTGCTCATTTCAAAGAGGACGACCGATTGATACAGATATTGTTCAAGAAGGTACTGGGGAAGCTAAGCCCAGAGAAGGCTGGCAAGGAGCTGGGAATTTCTCATTGCTGCTGCTTGCCATCCACTGGCAATACATGGGGACATCTTTCATCAGCTCTAGCCATACACTTCCTGGCCTTTTTTGAAAATGTATTACTGTGTTTTGGGAAAGGGGCCAAAGCAGACTAAAATCTGACTTTATGACTGGAACCTTGCTAGCAATATGAGATTTCATAGAAAAAATTATACAAATATTCCTCTTCATGAATATCAAAAATTGAATTTCCTATATTTGGTGGGTTCAAGTGGACATGCTTTGTACAATCAATTCCATCTCCTCGGCCTCACATTCTTTCGAGTATGAGTGAAGTATGTATAAATTACATGTTTATCTTTGCACATTGGCCCTCAGTCCTTCATGTGTCAAGAATATAATGCAAAATTGGGGCTTAGTATCTTTTTCCTGATGCTTTCTAAACATAGTTTTGTTTTGCTTTTATATTGTATCTCATCTTCATAAGTCATTTGGTGACTAGTAAACACTACTGTGAGGAACAAAAACTAATATATTAGAGGTAGGACCCAAATATAGCTAGGGCTTGGGTCTGAATTATTCCCAGTTGAGTATCCTTTCCACTGCAAGAGATTTGGGGGCAGTGTTCTGGGAAGCATGTGTACCAATGTCCTGAACTGGCTATTAGTCCCACTTTGACATGTTAAGCCTGAATATTTGTATATGCTACAGACCCATGTCTAGCTCTAATTAGAAAAGTCAGCCTAAACATATGGGAAGAAGAAGAAACCTTAGCAGAATAAGTCTTTAAATGAAAGGTCTTGTAACCTTGCCGAGATATGTATGTGTGCAGAATGCTCAAAATCACTGTAAAGTTCAAATTTTGCACTTATACCTATCAGTAAAATGGGGAATAAAAGAGATCTGTATACTTAACTCTCCACCTAACAGTAGTTAAGACACCACCCTCACCCTGACACCCGCTGCTTGAGGGACACATAGAGCCTGTACTTCCTGCTCTCCCACCCTCTGCAATGCCCTTAACCCAGGTCATCTACTCATCGCATAAAAGGTCTTATTGACATTTTTGCCTTGAACCTAATCAGAATGACTGCAGAAATCTTGGTGACCATCTAGAAATGTGTTTCTGTGGATCATGGACTTCAGGGATAATGAAAACTATTGGTTTGCTCAGGAAACGTTTTTCAGTTGTACTGAGAGTCTTGTTGTGTACAGTATAAAAATGTAAATTGGCTCTATGGCCTGAGTCTTGAGAAATTTCATACCAGGTACAAATCTGTGAGACTTCCTAGCTTCTAGTTTCTAGCCAGAATGATGTATGTGGAAACTAGCCAGCAAAAGCCAAATAATTGCATCTTGTGTCATCAGAACAACCTTGACAAAATTTGGTATTTTATGGGGTAAGAATTTTGGGGGGTGAGATGAAGAGGGAAAACAGATTTGTAAATACATAGCTATTATAAATAAATGTTTCTGGAAGCTGTTTGTTCCCTGTTTGTAAGATTATCCTGTACCACTTACACTTAAGAATGATTAATAGCAATATTTGGAAGAATGTATTTTTAAATGCATTATCATCTGTTATTTTCAATTTTAGGTATCATGAGATTACACTGATACTTCATGTTACTTTTTAAATAACCCAGAGTAAATAAGCCTTTGTCATATTTTTCTACTTAAATCTTGATTTCTGTTAGGTTTTCTTTTTGTATCATGCTATCTGGGTACTTAGGATCTAAAAATAAGGTGCTAAATCTTTCTACTCCTTTTGAGCCCTCAGCAGACGTTAATCTTGTTTCTTAAGCTTAGGTTCTTCAGCAGTGCCTGTGTTAGAAAGGAGACTCCCTTGCTTTTGTTTGGCTGTATTTTAGTCTCAATGGCTGGATGAAAAACTGAAGAAGCCCGCATAATTCCCTCATAATTAACATTTCTACCTGTTAAGCAACTGAGAAAAGAGTATTGCTTTTCTGGGAAAGACACAGAAGTTTTAACTGGGATAGTTCCATTTAGTGGCCTGATGGTGTCTCATTTACAGCCCTTGGTGCTTTTGAGAGAGGGGATTTCTGTTTCTTCTGGGAGAAAAGGGCCTCTTTGTCTGGGCTGTGGTGGTGGCTGGACTTGGAGAGGAAAGAGACAAGAAAGCAATGGTGGAAGGATGGAAGAACCACACATCTGGCAACAGTGGCTAAGGATGTGGCTAAGTGGTAGAGTTCAGGAGTGATGTGCACATGGCTTGGGGTTCTATTTCTGGTGCTGAGAAAAGAGGTAGTCGGCTGGGGGAAAAGTGACTGAATAGCAGAGTATGGGGAGGCTACATCAGAGTCAAGGACTGGTGAGATGCATGGAATTCTCCAGAGTTATGATTGACTGGGTATAATAAAAGGCGAGGAAAGGGGATTCACATTACTGGTTATTTCCCAGAGTAGAGTTATTTTTTATTTGCTCCCTACTTCACACCTAAATTGTAGTAGATAGAGCAATCGTGGAGGCACAGCTGTTCGTTACTATTTACTTATATTCCTCTCACTCCGCTGTAGTGTGTTCCTTAGCTTGTTTTAACAAGTGTACCGTCATCCCCGGGAAAATATTTCAGGAAGTCTGTGTACACAGTTCATTATCTTAAATTCTTACCAGTGACTTCTGAGGAGACCGTGTGGGAGGGAAAAATCCAAATAAACCTGTGCAGGTAGAAAATTGTTATTGAATTTTTAGAAATTTTTGTAATAAACATAATTTCACAGTTATGTTGATTACTTACATTGATTATATGACTTCAAATCTGTTTGAACTAATTAAGGCCCACATTGTCCTGTGAAGTTTTTTTTTTTTTTTTTTTTTTTTTTTTTTTTTTTTTTTTTTTTTTTTTTTTTTTTTTTTTTTTTTTTTTTTTTTTTTTTTTTTTTTTGCTTTTTTTCAGTGGTGATCCTTTGAGAGGTAGACCCCAGACTGCATTTTTGTGTTTTGAAGCTGTTACTATTAATTTGATCTTGGAATTCAGATAAAAAGTACTCCGGACTTGGGAATCACAGGTTTCCATTCTCCCAGAATGATGAATAAGAAGTGCTACATCCCTAGCCTCTTTTTATTTATGTTGAGGCAAGATCTCATTCAAGTTGAGCTTGAACTTGTGGTTTTTCTTGCCTCAGTCTCCTAGAGTGTTTGGATCAAAGGCATGGACAGCCATTGGCTAAAAAATGTCTTAAAAATCCAATAATACCATTTCTGCACAACAACTCTTACTGACTTCTTAATGCAATCAAGAATAAAGTCAAAGTTCTTCAGAAAATTTCCATAAGTTCTGATCCCTGCCTTTGTAGTGTTATTCTGTTTTTCTTGCTTTGTGCTACACTGTAGTCACATTCACCCTTAAGTTGCTAGACAACATCAGGTCCTGCCTGCCTCAGGGCTTTTGTGCTTGATGTTCCCTCCCCTGAAAATCTCTGGTGCTAGGAGTCTCCATATAAATGCTGCTCTGTAGAGAGGTCTCTTCCTGGATGCCACCTCAAACAAGCATCCTGCTCATTCTTAGAGGGAGCTGATGATTTTCTTGTAACACCTACCATCTCTGATTACTTTGTGTATTTATTATTTACTTGTCTACTGTATTATCTATGTGGTATATGTATTTATCGTCTTGTTTTAGAAGGAGATTACCTCCCATTCTAAAATGATCATCTCATGAAATAGTGACTTCCTATTGCCTGGATGAATTCCTAGCCTCTGGAGGTACTCAGTGGAAATATTTTGGTGAATAGAGTTTAAGAATGGGTTCACAGCTGACCGTGATGGCATCTGCCTGTAATCGATTCCACCACTCTGGAGCCTGAGGAAGGAGGATCGCATTGATTTCAAGGCCAGGCTAGACGATGGAGTGAGACCTTGTCTCAAAAAAAAAAAGGGGGGGGTCCAGAAATGAACTTGTGACTTTATAGATTTGAAAGATAATCCTGGAGGTTGACTACTGAATTTTAGAGTTCATTTGAGAGGTAACCTTTTTCAAGACCCTATCAAGATAGCAGAAGCTTTTACTCTTCTGTTATTTTTTTTTCTTTGTCCTCATCTTTACCAAATTGCTACCCACTTTGCAACTTACAAAAAAATAAGGGGAGTTCATTTGAGATCTAGAGAAGGAAAGTGTGCCATGAAAAAGTGAAGGAAGGTCTGGAGGAATAGCTCAGCAGCTAAAGCACTTGCCTACCAAGTGCTATGTCAATGTCAAGTGCTAAGTACCAGAGTTCAATTCCTCACCACCACATAAACTGGGCGTGGTGGCACAGGCCTGTAATCTCAGCACTTGGGAGGCTGAGGCAGGAGGATTGTTGTGAGTCCAAGATCAGACTGGGCCCCATAGTGAGTGCAAGACCAGCCTGGGTTACAGAGTGAGGACCTGTCTCAAAAGTAAATAAATAAAATAAAAGGTGAAGGAAGGAAGGGAGAGGGGGGAGAAAGGAAGGAAACAAGGAAGGAAGAAAGTGAAGAAAGGAAGGAAAAAGGGAGGGTAAGTAAAAAGTGAATTAAAAATCCATATATTTAAAACATGGCAAAAATAGTAAATATTTAAAATACCAAAGTCTAATAATTAGCACAGACAAACAAAAAAAATAGTTCCTTTAAAAAATTTGTGGGAGAGGGGAAGAAATTCAAAACATTCAAGTCTATAAAATGAAGAGAAGAGCATTGAACTGTGGGATATGGTTAAGACATCTCTTTCTGGCCACTTTTAAAAGAAGGAACATGGAAAGAAGAGACTTGGTAGCTGAATAGGAAAAGGGGAGTTGTAAGAAGAACAGAAGAGGAAATAGAGGTGGCATCTCAACCATCATGAAGGGAAAAATGACACCCTTACCCTGGCCCCCACAGAGCGGAGGAGCTCTCCCTGTCCTGTGAAGTGCTGATAGGTAACGTAAGGGTGACTCGGGGCTCTGGAGCTGCCCCTTGGGAAAGGAAACTGCTCTAGGCACTGCAGAGCTTCCGTCCATACCAACAGCTGATGATAGCCACAGACCAAGTAAAATTCAGCCAGAAGTTAGATGTGGAAGGATGTTCCAGGTTTTGTGATGTGGAAGCTCTTGTGTCATGTGCACCGTGAGATGGAAATAGCATCATTCGCAGGTCATTTTCTTGGTTTGTTAGGGTGGCTGGCAGTAGTGTCCTAGGTGCTTGGATTGACCTAGGAACTGTCGTGATGGAACTTGAGATGTACTCAATTTGCTACAGGACTAATACGAGGTTCAGCCCTGGTGAGGGAGATGATATTTAATACCACATAAAAACCCAAATGAATTATTCTCTAGGGAGTCGCCTGGATGACATTTCTTTTCTATTTTTCTTCCTTCCTAAGCTGGCTCAATTCTATTAAAAATTCTGTTAGCTAAATGTCAATGGGTTCAATGTGTCTCCTCTCTCTCTCTCTCTGCCACACATTGAAATTTTCCTATAAAATACTGTTTTAATGTATTAGAAATAAACAGAATTTTATTAATGTCAGCCCCAAAGATCTATACACAGCCTAGTACCCTGTCTGGGGTTTCATTTACCAGGGTTGGTTTGTTATCATTCTCAATTCAGGATGACAAACTAATTAGTTGGAAGACAGAAAAGTGGAATTGGTGTAAGTACTGAGATTAAATTCCTTTAGGATAAAGATTTGCATTTAGTGCTCTGGCTGTAAGGTTGAATTAGGCCTCATAGTTTCCTAAAAGAATTGAATCTAGACTTGAGGGTTTTTTTCTTAAATGTCTTAAATGAATTAGCCGGCCTTGACTGTGACAGGTTAGAAAATTGACTGGCTTATTAAGAGAAGGCATTTCACAGAAAACATGTGAAAAGGTTTTGAGCTCTGCAGGTTCTTTGTTTCCCCTGATAAATTCCTGGTGTTAATCCTGTGTTTGTTCCAAGGAGCTTCCCTGGGCCATTAGCACCCTGTGGACTGACACTAACCACCTGAAGTATTAAGAGTGAACTTATTTGGGAAAGTTGAAAGGTTTCAGAGTGGAAGTGTCCTTATCTCTTTTAGTACACAGCCATTTCAAAGTAACAACCATCAACTTTACCACTGAGCCTTGTAAACAGCCACAAACAGAAGCCTTAGTTGGAGGACCCTTAGGTGTGTTTAGGAGTCATAATCTGCTATTAAGTAAAACTGTAACCCAGGCTCATCAGGAACACCACTGGCCTCCTCCATGTTACTTGATCATACCTTTCTACTCACTCACTTCTTAGTATCCTGAGATGATAAATATGGGCCCAGATATAGCTGGGCCTTGGGTAGAATCAGTGAAGGAAGCAAACACCAGTCTTACAAGAAACCAGGGACAGCACCTCAACAAGGGGCCATTGAGAAGAATGGTAGAAGTGCTTCTACACGTGGAGAATGAGGGGAGAATCTCTTGTGGAATTCAGAGCCATCACCCTGGTGCCCCAGAGTTTCATGTTGGGCTTCTTCATGAGTTTCATGATTCTCTTGTCCTTTTAAATCTTTTGGACAGGCAAATCCTATTCAGGGAAGGAAAAATCAAGTGAGAAATTTGCAAAGAGAGTAAAAAGAAAGAAAGAAGGGGGAAAAAAAGTGGATTTCCAAAGATTTTTTTTTTAATTGCTTATCTTCGGGTTTATATGTGGAACATCCCACCACCAAAAGCCTTATGTTGTGGATTGTCTATGGATTTTATGTGCTGTTAGAAAGTGGACTCTGGTCAGGAGGGTGAATTACAGGTGTGGGGTGGATAGCATACACGTGGCACATTACTGGGTATGTGGCTTGAAAGGATATAAACTCTCACCCGGCTTCCTCTGGAAGCCCCTGATCACCTTCCCTTTATAATGCCGTGAGCAGCTTTTCCCTGTCAGACCCTCCGTGCCATTGCCTGCCACCCATGAATGAACTGACACCTTCTGAAACTGGGAACTGAAATAAATGTTTCCTCCTTTAACTTCTGGATATTGGGTGTTCTGTCCTAGCAGCAAGAAGGTAAATAAGACAATGTGTAAATTTAGACCTATTCACTGTCTAAATACTACTCTTTTCCTAAGAGGATCTGTTTAGAGAACACAGTAGGGTTTGCTTGGATCTAATTGTACTAGTAGCAGATTTAGTTTCATGTCTGATCCCTCTAGTCTATGTTAGCGGGTCCTAAGGGCCTATAGAATCTATATGCTCATACTTCCCTGGGTGCCACAGCTGGCATTCAGCTCTCTTTCCCACTTTCTCAATCAAGGCCCTTTAACAAAAAGTATGTTTTATGTGGGAGCAGTACTTTCAAAAATAAGTTGTTTAACCTTTGAAATATGTTGAAACTGATATGTTGACTAGCTATACCCAGGTAGAGGTTTTCTGGTTTTATGGTTCTTCACTCACTGTATTAGCTATACTGAGTTAAATCTTCTGCCTTCACAAGTAGCAGGAAGGCAGAGACTTTTGTTTCATTGACATCATTGGCATCTAGGTGCCTAAAATAATGCCTGGTACATGGGATGTCCTTAGGGAAAAAAACTCATTAAGTTGATCATTTTTGCTGGAATGCTGGTTATTTTCACAATTAAAGTAAATGCAGGATCACACAAAGCACCATTTCTGTATCCTTGTAAATATCATCTTTTCTACCTTTCTCTAGCACAGGCGTGCTTTAAGTGGAAAGAAGCTCAGAGTGGAGGAGGTGGGATCTATACTTTCCATCATTCTTACTTCCACACCTTGCAGAAGGTTAGGGGAATGTGCTGTAGCTCAACAACACTCTCATCCTCTCCCCTGTCTTTTTCTCCACCTCTTGCTGTGTTTAGGTTGGGGAGGAAGAGCCCTGTGTCGACACTAGCCATGGCTGCGGCCATCTCTGGGTAGGTGTGGTTATTTGCCTTGCGATCTTGGTAGGTGATATGGATGCCTGCAAGGTAGAGTCATCAAAATGCTAGTCTTCTGGTGAAACCTAAGGGTCAAGAGTTCTGCAGAACCCCTTAGGGGACTTCTGGTCTGGTTCTTGCTGTGGGAGATCAAGAGTCAGTTCTCCCTCATCCAGCCACCCTCAGCTCTGCCCTGGAGCTTTGTCCACAGTTTTTCCTTCCTGAGCTCTTTTTTCTGCAAGCTGCCATCTTGGGTCAGGACCTGACAGTGATACTTGGGCCACCTGACCTAAGGGAAGCTGTTTTGTCTTTGCTTCCCTTACATGGATGCTGCCTCTCTTTGCCAGTTCCCTCCGGTTCACTTTTCAACTGTCCAGATAGTGCCAGGGCTAGACAGTAAGTCAGCTGACCTAGCAGTCATCCAGTTAAAACCCAGGATGCCAGATTCCCTTTCAGGCAGCTCTTAAAAGTAATCGTCTCAGAGAGTCACCTCTCACTTTTCCTGAGGATTGAGAGTATAACATTCCAAAGGGATAGTAAAGAGAAGCCATAGCTACTCTAGCAAGGCAGACTCTGAATTAAAGATGCCACCTCCCCTCTTCTCCTTTGTTCTCTCCAGACTGTGGAGGAGGAAGAAAGGGGTGAGAGGGGAGTGAGGCACAGCAAGGCTATTCTGCCTCCTTAGTAAGCTTTGCTGGTTGGTATCTCTTCCCAACCATTTGAACCCTTCAGGATGTAAGCACTTGACTTTTCTTTGGCCCTAGTATTGCTTCCGTGGTTGCCAGCATGGGGCAACAGCGCGGTTTTCTGTCACAGGGAATGAGTCTCCACTTCCCATTTTGGAGTCCTCTGACTCCAGCCAAAAGAGAGAAAAAGAAGAAGACTTCATTATTTCTGCATGCGTATTTGACTTTGTTGTAGTGTTAAAGTCAGTGTGGGACATTTACTGACAGCTGGATTAATCCAGGTCTGGAAAAGAGTGTGAATCAACACTTCTGTTAAATTTCTCAGCAGTACTTTGGATGTACATTTAATGTGTGTCATAAAAGTGTGTGTAGATTGCTCGAGGCCTTTGGTCATTAAAAGCCCAAATGCTCCACATTAGCCATCATACTGTAGTACCTCAGATATAATTGCAAAAGGCTTTAGCAATATATGAGCATATGTAATGTTTGTCATTTCTATTTAGTGCTCTAATTACATCAGCCTTCTAATGAGACAACTTTAAAAATCTTAAGTAATGCGATTACAACAAAATAAAATGCAGCCCTGAGAAATCTGAGGCACAATTGGTTGGTACCTTTCTGACAGTGTTTTGCAGAATTTGCTTTATATGTAGGTAGTTCAACATTTGGATCAAAAATGTGGAAAAGCTGGCATTTTCTAAATCCTCTGTGATTCCAGGCAAGGCTGATTTTCATTTTTATACTTAGTAACTAATGGACCACACTTAGTCTCTAAGATTATCACAGTGTTTAAGAAAGTTCAATTCTTGACACCACTTTTCTGAAGAAAAATGACAATATATTCCAGATATTAAAAAATAGGAAGCAGGCATGGTGCAGCACACCTGTAATTCTAACACTCTAGGAAACTGAGATAGGAGGATCGCAAGTTCGAGCCCGCTTGGGCAACTTAATAAGACCATGTCTCAAATAAACAGTAAAAATGGGCTGGGATGTATCTCAGTGCAAATGGTCTGAGTTCAATTTCTAGTACTGCAAAAAGTAAGACAATCGTTGTAAACAAATCAAGAGCACAAAGTCACACCACTTAGAAGATCAGGCCTGATGAGCTGATATGGACACTGTGGGTCAGGTAGCTTCATCAGAGTGCTGAAGGTGGATTTGGACCCAAGAGATTGAGATCTCTGTGCTTTTAGTAGACTCAGGCTGCTCACAGCTTGAAAGTCAATATTCAGGAGATAAGAGGTGGTAAAAAGTCAGTCAGATTTGTTCAAGGATTAATACCTTGCAAAACTGGGGAGTGGGGCTCTCATTGCCCCAAAGATGTTTTGGGGCGCCCAGGCACACAAAGGAGTTTTATGTGAAGGTGTGAGATTAGTGGGCAGAAAGACTCCATGGTGGTGGGTCAGTCATGATCCAGAACGTATGTCTCCTTTTTTCCTTTTTTGGCCAAAATATCATGATGGACCTCAGCCTTCTGAGTCCTGTTTCTATAGTTCTTTAGACGATAATATTCTTTTCTGCAGGTTAAACCTCACAGTAGTTTACATGCTTTGTGGTGGTTAATGCACAGAATTGAAGTCTAAGGAGAAACATTACGTAGTCTGATGTAACCTGGTCACCAGATATTCTGGATTTGGCAAATACAAATAAAAATTATTTAGCACTTGTGTTAGTCAGCTCACTGTTACTGTAAAAGCATATCTGAGAAAATCAGCTTAGAAGAAAGATTTGTTTGAGTTCATGATGTCTGGGACTCCAGTCCATGGCCAGCCAGCTCAGTTATTTCTAGGCCTGTGGTGAGGTGAGCATGGCACAAGAGCGTGGCAAAGCAAAGCGGCTGGCCTGGCCTCATGGTGGTTGGAAGCAGAAAAAGAGAAACAAACGGGCCAGAGACAAGGTAGACCCTTCAGAGCCCCATCTCAACTGGCTTTCTTCCTCCAATTAGATCTCATCTCCTAATGTGTATCTTCTAGTATTCCCTGAGCATTACTGAGTGACAATGAATTGTCTTGGGTCATATATAAAATATATAATACAGTTTATATACAGGTGTGTGTGTGTGTGTGTGTGTGTGTGTGTGTGTGTGTGCGTGTGTGTGTCTGTGTGTGTGTGTGTAACAAAACTTTTAAAAAATATTTTCATTATAACACAAGTGTGTACAATTTGCAGGCAATCGGTTGGAGATCCCTAGATTCCACCGACGAGGTCAAGCTCCCACGATCCTATCCCTTCACAAAAGCTGCACCCCTGACCATTGCCACCCTGGGGACCAAGGCTTCAACACAAGAGCTCTTGGGGAACAGTCCAGATCCAAGCCCTAATACCAATTATCATCTTAATAAGTTGGGTGCAGCTTGTCTTTCGAACTTAAAATGCTTGTTAGGTGGAGGAGAAATAACCCTATGCAAAGAACAGCCTGGGAAGGAGTGGCGACAGCTGTTTACAGGGCCACCTCCATGTCAGCATAGAGCTGCAAACAGGGGAAGTGTTACCTCACATGCTCCTGGAACTGACTCAGCCTTTTATAGCCACATTCTCCTTCTGCTTATCACCCTGCTCTTTTATTGCTTAGTCTTTAAGTAACACAAAAAGATCTATTATATCATTACAGTTCATTTTTCTCATAACTGTATTCTCAGCGGATGCTGTTGACAAATTATTGAGCTTCTCTTGTCTCCTTGACATTCTTATATAGTTGTGCAATGCATTTTAGATTAAAATTTCCCTCATAAAAAGCAGTATTGTTACTTTTCAATAAGACTCTGCTCACTTCCCCCTCCCCCACTGCAAACACAAGACAAATTCACCCACAACACAGATTGAAAATAAGCAAATACGTGGTAGAAAAACTCACCCACTTTACGGGTCAGAGACTTTAACAGAGCTGCCATAGTTTCTGGCTATCCCAGGGCATCAACCTCATCTCCTAATAATATGAGACACTTCTCAGATCAGCCATCTCTTGGCACAAGGGCCACAGCTTTCTCTAAACCTTCTTTAGGGCAGATTATCACCCCTGTTCTGTATGTCTGTCTCTTGCCCACCATGAGATGGCCTAGGGGCATTTACGATGCTACTAAAAATAGACTTGCAGCATTAAACTCAAACCAGGTAGTGGTTTTCCCGGTTGTCAGAACTGCCCATTGTCTTTATTCCGTTACCTCTTATATATTAAAACTGTGATTCCTGGCCTCTCTCTCTCTCTCTCTCTCTCTCTCTCTCTCTCTCTCTCTCTCTCTCTCTCTCTCTCTCCACCCCCCTACCCCTCTTTCTCTTGTTAAATCTACAGTCACAGGCTCTGCTCCAGAAGCTCCAGGGATAAAGTTTAGGAGTTATTTTTTGCAAAAGCTCTGCAGGTGATTCTATTGTACAAATGCTACCTTAGAATAATAAGTAGAATTTGCAGTAAACAAGGGCTTTTAGAGACTCTAGCCAAAATTGAGTGTCCACAGTGTCTGCCACTGGGAGCTTCAAGGCTGTGTGCACAGACAGCTGCTCCAGGAGTTCCCAGAGTTGTCTTCTTTGTTTCTCCAGGAGCTGCTTAACATGAAGCTTATATGGTAGCCCTACTGGTCTAATTGCTTCTGTAAAAAGAAGAAAGCGAAGTTGATAATGGAAGTATTCATGCAATGGCTTTTTAGAAAGGAGCTTTCTTTTGGGGATAGTGTTTTTAAATCCTCTTTGCTTTTAGCAAAATTGGTGAAGTACCTCAAGTAACAATGAGGTAATAGGATTTAAAAAAAAACACTGATATTAAGAGTTGCAAGGCACTAGAACTTTGTAAGTCAATCTCCATCCAAAGAAAAAAATGAATGATGACAATAAAAAAAGCAATGTAGTTAGTGTGCGGTAATACAATTCAGGTAGCTGCACATCAGAGTTTCTCTCTGACAAGAAAGGGAAAGATTTGGCCAGTTGGCCATTTAAAGATGGGTTGCATTTCAGTGAGTCAGTTGTGTGTTGATTGTTTGTGACAGTGCCTACTCAGAGGGCTGTACAGAAGGGACCTTGATGTGTCACAGCTGCTGATCATGTTGGGTGTGGCTGAGCCATCATTTCTACCACAAATTCCCTGTGGCTTACTGCTCTGTCACCAGACTGGTCTTGTGTTTTTCCTTCACTGGTGTCTGCTCCATTAGTGAGTCCTGCTCCATAACTTAGGCGAGAGTACCATGCATCCCAGACACTTTTGGCAACCACATTTTCCTGCCCATGGCATCCAATGCCTACGGTATTGCCATATAGTCATTCACTCTGCGTTGTTCAGCTCCTGCTTGTGGAGCCCTGTGGAACAAGGGTGAGATTTAGAAACAAAGCAGAGCTGGCTTTCTGTCCCACATCTGTCATACTAGCTCTGTGAGTTCCACACCTCAGTTTGTTCTTTTTTGAAATGAGAATAGGTGCCTTGTGGGTCATCATCCTGTGGCACCTGGTGTGGAAAAGCGTTCCTTGAAAACTTTTTTTGATATAAGATCCATGGAGAACTGGTCTCTCCCTGCAGTGTTCCTAGTGAAAGGCATCTGGGTTAAAAATCCAAGATAAGGTAGTATACCTTAAAAGAATAATAGTGACAAAGAGATGTGTCCTTATCATTTCGTCTAGCAATGTGTTTTCCTCTACCCTCTTCACAAGGCTGCCACCTCCTTTAGACCTCTATTGCTGAGCATGGGCCACTCACTTTTCTGAGTCAGGACTTAAAGTTTGAGAAACAAGCCTCAGATATCCTCGTCTTACTAGATACGTATCCCTTTACGGAGGGTTAGCCTAAACTCCAGAGAAGAAGGGATGAGTGGAAAGATAGGAAAAAGTTCCTTTTGGGTATAGACAGTGGATGTGGTTTTTGGTCAGTGCAACATTTGTCACTGAAGATGGCTTAAAATTGACAACATGTGGCCAGCAATTGGAGAATTAGTACAGTCTTAACTGTCTGTAAGGCTGTGGATATTTGCATATTCATACAATCCATGTGCACCAACACACACATGCATAGTGTTACAAATAAATCTTGGGAGAGATTATGTAGAGCAAAAAGAACAGAAACATTAAACTGACCCTCTCCTAGAGAGCCGTACAGTTGGAGGGAGGCCATTGTCTTCTCCTTAGGTTAAATCTCTGAGGAACTCTGGGAGGAGCCATCATGGGACGGCACCTTGTCCTGTCAGTTCTGCCTGGTCTAGGGCCTCTCGTTTCCTGAAGAGGGTCCTTTTTGTCCGACAAATAAGAATAATTTCAGTTGAAGCCTATTACTAGTTCGGTATCTTAGGGCCAAGTTTTGCTTTTGAAAATTGAACTGTTGTCCTAGCAGATTGGCTTCTGCATAATTTTCTGTGCATGTGGAGTTGGCTCTGTGCATATCCATTGGCTTCATCATCGCTATAATGAGATTCTCTTTTGGTGTTTTTCCTGGGCATTCTGTAGACAAAGATCTGGACTTTTTATGCCAGTGACACTGACCAAGATGTATGAGCATCCATCATTTGCTCCCTGAAATACTCGCTCAGTCTCAGCTGTGATATGAACACTGAGAGACAGCAAGGCCAAGTCCTGTCCATCTCATCCAAGGATTAAATACAGCCTTACTCTGAGGAAATCCTCAGAAATGATCCTTCCCCAGGTATACCATAGGAGTACACAATGCAAAACAAAAACCCCGGCACCAAGTGGGAATTTAGGTGTCAAAATTCCTGCAGTCTGTGTGTATGTTTATATCCTAAATAAAGATGTGTGTCAAGTGGCCCAAGTCAGCAGTCTCCACTCAGTCTGCTCTGAAATTCTTTCTAGCTCCTTGATAGTTCAGTACATGGTAAATAGGCTGGTGGTTTAGGTAATGCTCTCATACCTTTGGGTTTTATGCAGGACGTACATTATACAATAGTACTAATAGCTCTGGTGGCCCTCGGAACACATGAGAGTTTACAGGCCACCTTTTTCCTTATACCATTGTTAATTCAAATAATAAGACCATCTGTGGACCACAGGCTGGGCCTAGGACATCTAGATATCAGTATTGTATGTGACGTGAAATCATTACGAATATGAAGCCTTGCTTAACATTTCTTCTGGAGAGCAGGCTCCTGGGTCCTAGTGAGTACTTGAAGTATCTGAATAAAATAGGATGTTTCTTGAGAGGCTAGAGAATATTTATAGGAGCATGGTCAGTGTTTATTGTAAATTTCTGTATTAAGAAAGTTAGGGTGATTGATATTCATTTGACAAATTATATATCTTCTGTGTGTGCTGAGCTGATACTGATGGGACGGCTGGGAACAAAGCAGATTCCTGCCCTTGCGAAGCTTAGCAAATACACTAAGTGGATTGGTTAAATATTATAATGCAAAATGGTGTATGCTAAAGGGATGGTACCATCAGACAAGACCCTTGGGACAGAAAGCACCAGGAAAAAGTAGTGCTAGCAAATGAAACAGGTCTGAAGTCCAATTTGGATATGAATAGTAGGCTAAACTCTGCCTGATGTTTGGGCTGTAGATACCTTTGTAGCACCACTTCTACTGTTGTCTTGTTATTTCATCTTTCGTGCTATGTACTGCTGCTTTTTGTAAGCAACTCGAAGACAGGAATTACAAACCATGAGTTCTGGCTTCCCCATAGCACCGATTCCAACATATAGATATATTGATGTTCATTCCCGAGTACTAAATAAATTTACACACCGCCACCAGCAAGACACAAGCATGGCTCGTTCATGTGCCCCATAGGGAGGGCTGTGGAGGGGCGTAGGTGTGGTCTGAGTGTCTTCTCTGGGATAGAATGAGGTCTCCTGCACCCCTTTGCTGAGCAATCCATAGTAACCATCCTCTTGCAGTATAGGTTAGACTATGAGGGAATCTGCTTTTTTCCTTTTTCCTTTTCAGGGAATGTTTGCATCCTTAGTATGAAGAGGGATGGTCAGTCAAGGCCTGATATTAACCAACTGGCAACAGTTGTCTATTCATATTTAGCTCTGAAGAGCTTCAGACTTTGTGGTCTTGTCCAAGATATTCTGGTTGCTGTCAGGAAATTTTTTTTTATCTTCCTTCTAAATTTAATTCAAGCTTGTTTGTCCATTTTGAGGTTAGACTATGGTACAGGCAAACAACCTAGTTGATGTGATTAGCAGTGAGCCCTTACAGGGCCTGTCGTAACCCTTCTCTGGATGTTTTCAGCCTTTCTGGGCTTATTCATGTCAAGACACAAAGCCACCTGCTCTTTCACAAGAGTCCAATTACCTGTGCCCATCTCTGGGCTTCCAGGGTGTTTTCTTCCAGCCTGCTTTTCCTCAGACTCATTGACTGAGGAGAACAGCACCCACTCAGAACTTAAAAAGACAGGAGGGATTTATTAGGGAAATATAGAGACATCTGACAGAAATTAGGATCTGGTAGTGTGTCACCCCCTTCCCCATACACACAAGGGGATAGAGTTAAGATAATGTGGTCCCCCAGGACAGGTAACCCTAGGCCTCAGAGCTTTGCACAGGAGATGGTGATTTGCATAATCATAAACTTCAGTGCCTAGGTGGAGGCCCCTGTGCTACACACAGTCATTCGGGACCCAAGATAACAGAATCTGGACCTCACTGGCCAGTCAGTCAACTGCCAAGAGATCAAAGATCAGTAGATAGAGCAGGCAGCTTTGTGGACCATCACGGAGATGACATCTGCTTGCAGCCACAGACCCCCCTGCTGGAACCCAGTCACATAGTCACACCTTGCCACTAGGGACACTGGGTCATGCCATGTAGCTCTGTGCCAGGAGAAAAGGGAGGGAGATGTGGAAAACTGTTAGCTGTCTCTGCCACAGCCAGTAACTAGAAGCTACCTGGAGCCAGGTTAGCTACTTTCCATGCTCTGATGGGAAGCTGTGTGCCCTCTGTCCTCTGCTTCTTAATGTTCAGAGAAGGAGAGATGCTTTTTTGATGAAAAGTGTGGAATCATCCTTTCCTCTGGTGGAATTCCTAAATTCCTGCTGTGTGGAAACTGCCTCAGCATGCTTGGACATGGACTAGTATTCGCTGAGGACCTTTTAGGGGTCAGAGATCAGCTACCGTGTTGTTAGTGCATCCTTCCAGGTCTTACTTCAACCAGCCAATGACAGACATTGAAATAATGTCTGGAAAATGTGTGCAGAAAAGATAATCTTCCCAGAAGACTCTGACCTAAATTCTAAGCCAGGCTGTAAGAATTTGAAAACACACATACACAAGATTTTTTAAAAGACAGGTTCCTTCAAACCACATCTGTTCAGTTCTGTCTCAGCAGTATGTGATGTGTTTTCCTTAATCCTCCTGAGGAAGGAGTTTCACCTTCCCTGTTTGCATGATTTCTCTTCTGTGCTTTATTCTGAATATAGCATTTGACACAGCTCCCTGCTAGTAAGCTTAGCTACACGGCTCTAAAAAGCGTGCAAATGAGGTTAGGACCAGGTATATATTTGGAAGTGTGTGTGTGTGTGTGTGTGTGTGTGTGTGTGTGTGTGTGTGTAAGAGAAAAAAGCAATGTGTGTGTTTAGGAACTTCTGGAGAGTGAGTACTACTGTCTCTTTTCCTGACTTAGTGTTGGAGATAGCAAAACTGTAACAGTCTGCCTAGCCCTCCCTGTCCCCATTGAGATGAGAGAACAGCAGCCACAGTTCTGTGTCTGGAGCCTCTTGGGGCTGTGTGTCCCAAGTATTCACAGATCTCATCTCAAATGCTGGTGATTACAGGGCTGAGGGGCATCTCAGTGGTAGAAGACATTCTTAGAATGTGCCAGGCCCTGGGTTCAATCTCAAAAAAAAAAAAAAAAAAGAAGAAGAAGAAGAAGAAGTTGAGAAATACAGAAATGTTGCCAGTACATTGTTCATAATTTAGGGAGTAGAATTTATTTTTCCTTCTTTCAAGAGAAGAAATTAGTGCCCTGCTAGGCTTTTTGCTCTATTTTGTCAAGAGAAAAAATACGTCCTATGTGTTTTTCGCTAAAAAAAGACAAGCTCAGGAAGGAAGTCCTTGGATAGATGCAGAAGAGCCTTCCCTTTGTTCTCTGTGCCAGAAGCAATAGGTTTCTAATTATGATGGAAGGAGAGGTGGCCCCTATGAAATATGTTGCTGTGTATCAAAATACCCTGGTACTATGCCACTGCTATGTTCTTCATGTGGTACGTGTTATTTAGAAGCACGCTCTGTCCTTCTTATCAAGGACATCATCTAACAGTTATCTCTTTTTCTTTTGCTTTGTTTCCCAACTTGGTGATGTGCCGCTGGGTCCTGTTTCAATGAAATGCCTTCGTTTATTTCACATCACGACAAAAAGGTAAGGAACTGCAAATCATATTAACATGCCCAAGCAGCGTCAACGTAGCATTCCTGAAGGAGTTGCATTTTGATCACAGCCAATTTTTTTACTTGAAGAGAAAAAATGATTATCAGGTCCTCGATTCTGGTATCGATGTCTGGCTGATTGATTTCACATCTCCTGAAACCTGGTGTGGAATGACATTCAGGTTTATATGTGTGTCTTCAGGGGAGGCGTCCTTGTATTCGAGGTTTTGTGTAGCAGCTTGCAAGCATGGAGAGCAATTCACAGACACTTCACATACTGAGATTTAACTGAAAAAGAAGTGAGAGTAGCATTGATACTGCTGTAATTTCCGGAGCAAGAGTAATCCAAGCAATACCGAGGCCAATTTGAGATAGTATTAAGTGTATGCTGTGATCGTGGAAAGACCATTAAGACACCTGCCAAACGGGAAAATTTAGTTTGATACCTACTAACCACACTCACCTAGTCCATATTTTTTTCCCTTTCTCTGCCTGTTTTTCTTATGGTAACGTAACTCATAACACGATGGTAACTATTTTTAAATGTACAGCTCAGAAATATTAAGTATATTTGCCGTTGTGAAGTCTACCTCCAGAACTTTTACATGTTGCAAAATTTGAACTCTGTACCCTTCAAACCAGAACTACCCTTTCCTTCCTTCTCCGACTTCCTAGTAAGCACTATTCTACTTTCTGCATCTATGAATTAGATTATTTTGATACTTCATTAAGTGAAACCGTACAATATTTGTCTCTTTGTGACTAGCTTAATATCCTTTCATTTGTATCTCAGCTTGTAATAGGATTTCCTTTCTAAAATTATATAGGTAGGTAGAGTGTATCTACATGTGCGCTCTCTTCCTCTCTCTCTCTCTCTCTCTCTCTCTCTCTCTCTCTCTCTCTCTCTCTGTATAAATAAAATGAGAGACTTATAACTACCTTTGGCCTGTTTGGCTACTTCTACCTCTTGGCTATGGTGCACAGTGCTGCAGAGAACACAGGTGTGCAAATATCCCACCATATCTTTGGGCTGGACTAATGCTTTTAATGTGTATATTCATCTTGAAAGTGAATTTCCACTATCTTTTATATGATGAAATTTTCAAGCCAAGCCCTCTTGCCACAGTGGCTCCGTAAGGCAGAGCATTTGTCTTGTGGCTTAGTGGCCCGCAGTCTTATTAATCCTCTGTCCAGTAGCCCAGCAGCCCTTCCCTCCTCTGCTTCCCTTTACTACCAGTTTCAGACCTAAGGTGGTGACAGTGCATGCCGCTTCCACTCCCATCACCCTCACTCTGAACCCGTTGTCTTTTGTTAACCTGGAGTTGCAACTATTTTTGTAACGTGTATCTTTTCTCATGTAAATGATGAGATTTTCGGATTAGCCACAAATTTACATTTTACTGCTTTGTTGTTTGGAAGAAGCTTGTTTTATCGCGGTAATCCATGCTAAGATGAGGAAAACACCAGGTGGATCCTCCACAGCAGATGGCTTCTGCCTTTTCCTACCAGCTCCCTCCTGGGGTATGTAGGATCAAGCAAGGGAGACCACGCGCTGAGCTTGGTTCCTGTAAGGCTGCTGGCAAAAGCCTGGTCCATTATGAATTTGGAGTTCTGGTATTGAAAAAAAAAAAAAAACTTTTTCCACAGTTACCTCAGGTGCTTGTGAGTATGTGAGAAGAATGGGACAGGTGGGAACTAAGAGGGTGGATGGACAGGGACGCTCAGGTGGCAGTGTGGTGGGGGGGTGGGGGGAGAGCATGGCTGAACTCCAGTCCCACCTGTGCTGCAGGTAAATGTCAGTAGGCAGACGTGTGATTTGCTTTTGCATAGGCAAGTGAGAAAAGTAAAACACTTTTCTGGTTTTTTTTTTAAACCACATATTTATGTGTATAAGAAAACATCATGGCATCAAGCTCCTTCTGGGGACTGGGAGTGTAGAGTACAGGAGAGGAGGGAGTGCTTGGCATGCATGATGCCCAGCCCCAAAAACAATAAAAAAGAATAACAGCACTGTTAACAATTTCAAGAGTGCATCTCAGACTATGATTTGAGACAGAAACAGACTTGGGATCCGGGCTCACTGAGAGTTTGTGTGAGGAGTAGAGCATAGTGATGCTGGCGTGGGCTCCAGGGCAGGAGGAGAAAGCTGCAACTGAACAGCTTCGTAAATTACACCAGCCAAGTGGTACCTATGAGCCCTGAGCAGGTGGCAAGCCTTCTTCTCAGGTTTCCCCACTCAGGATAGGTAACATCAGGGACACGGAGAACCACTTTTGATGTTGTTATTGTTTGCAGTACTGAAGATAGCATCCAGGCCCTAACACTAAGCTACATACCCAACCCTTTTTCAGTTTTTGTTTTTTTCAGATCAAGTCTTGCTAAATCACTGAGTGGCGCAGGCTGGGCTCAAACTTACAATCCTGCCTTAGGCTTTGAGAGTGCTGGGATTACAGGCATGTCCCATCCTGCCTGTGTTTTTGTGCATATCCCTCTGTGCTGTGTGTGGGCAATCAGGAATGTGTTATACAGCCTGCTAGGCCTGCGTGCAGTGCCATGGAGACAAAGTGATTTAGTCCTGATAGGACAATTTAATGATCAGAATGCTTGCTGGTAAACCCAGGGCCAGCTATTTCTTAAAGATCAGGAATGAACATTGGAAAGCAGTATTTTTGCATGTTACATAGGCCTGGAGAGCACCTCCTTTTGTTTGTGTACCCAAAAGTTAGTCTAGTTGATATAACACCATGAGTCTCCCTTGCAGTTTCATTTTTTTTCACATTAATTTGGAGTTAATGTGGCTGGATGGCAGATGCTAGCTTGTTTGGTATTTTTATGTTAATCCCCTTTTTTTCCTAAAATCTTTAGGTGACTTCTTTATTTTTATTTTTAATTATAAATTGGCAAATTATAATTGAATATGTTTATGCTGTACGGAGTAATATTATGATTTGTTAATACAGAGTAATTAATTAGCATATAATAATTATTAACATATAGATAGCCTGAAATACTTATCAATTTGTACGTTAGAACATTTGAAATCCATTAGCAATTTTGAAACATACAGTATATTACCATTTACTTTGTGCCTCGTCCCTCATGAATGTCTTAAAGAAATGAAACCTTATTCCCAATGCTCAGCTGAGGCTCCATGCCTTTTAGCCATCTCCTCTCCAGTTACCCCCTCCTGAAGCCTGTTGACCACCATTCCAGCCTCTGCTTTTGTGAATTCAGTTGTTTCAGGTTGCCATATATGGGAGAGCATGTGGCATTTGTCTTTCCATGCCTGTTTTATTTCACTTAGCATTAATGTTCTCAATTGTCACATGTGACAGAACATCCTTCTTCCGAAAGGCTGTATAATATTCCTTTGTATGAATGTACCACACGTTCTTTATTCATTCATCACTTGATGGACTTAGCTTGGTTCTGTAGCTTGGCTATTGTAAATATTACTGCAGAGAACAGAGGAGCACCGAGGTCTCTTCCACATAATGATTTCACATCGAACCACTATGAGGGAAATACCAAATTGTGGGATTACTGACGCAGTCACATCATACTTCTAGTTTCACTTTTTTGAGGACCTATTTTATAGTTTGCTATAATGATTGTAATAATTTACATTCCCACCATAGCTGTACAAGATTTCTCTTTATACATTTTAATAAACTTTATACTGAAATTTAAAAGTATTACATGGTAAGACCGGGGGTAGGAATGGTAGCGTGAGAAAGGATGTGGATTTGAGACATCGCATCATTTTAGTTGTACGAAGTCAGATTCCTGCAAACTGTGCAAGTAGAAAGGAATGAACAGTGGTTCTGCCAAGAAACTGAGTTTTAGATTTCAGCTAGAGACAAACTCTAGACATTACTCACATTAGGAATTATAAATGGAGTATTAAGGGGGGGCAGGAGCAGGTCAATGGGATGGCGGTAACAATAACCCTTGGAGAAAATACATAGGGGATGTCAAAAGAGCAAAGAATTCAAGAGGTGAACAGAAGGAGCCACTAGGAGGAGAGGGCAAGCAGAGGAGGGGTGCATCTGGGCCCCACATTGCAGGGCCTTTGCACGTGTGCACAACGAACAGTCCCAAAACTGGTTCACCTCTGGAGCACAGTGTGGCCTTTTAGAAAGCTTTCAGTGATGTATCCGTGATTGAGCCCTACGCCACAGGAATTATCAAGCAATCCAAATGTTTATATGGGAGGCATGTTTCAACATTCTCGGTTTTTTTTTTTTTTTTTTTTTTTTTTTTTTTTTTTTTTTTTTGTCTTTATAAATGATTCTCATGCAGTGTTGAGAACTACTGGTCAAGATAGACGGAAAGCAAAGTTTAATGAATGTCGCAAGAAACAGGCACTTAGTGAGCCTGCATCATTGTTTCCCATAGAATCCTGATGCTGGAAGCGAGCCAGACCTGCAGGGTGAGGCAGGGAAGGAGTGAGGCCAAGGAGCCAGGCTGTGGAGGCTCCTGATTGAGGACTTAGGCAGGAAAGGGCAGATGTGAGGTGGAAAAGTGAGAGCACTAATTGCCTCTGAGGCTCAGAGGGTTTTTTGTTTGTTTGTTTGTTTGTTTGTTTGTTTGTTTGTTTGTTTGTTTGTTTGTTTTAAGAGATAGTAACATGCCAAAGAAGTCACTCATTAAAGAGTGAGAGAGGGTAATTGTAGAAAGAGGTAAGGTAACAGGTGGACTGGCATCAGACCTAGAGCTCATCAGGAAGGGAAGAGAGCTGGGCCTTCTTTTATTAGTGAAGAGTGGGGAGGGGCCTTGTGGAGGGGGTAAGGGGTAAGGCGGTCCTGGTGGAATCACACATACCAGTGGAATTTCCTTCCCTGGGGTGCAGGAGCCAGGCCGTCTGCTGAGAAGAGGCTGGGAGTTCAAGCAGAGAAGGAAACAGGCAGGACTAGTTAGGAAGACATGGAGACATCTGTGAGGTAACAACCAGTCATGAGCAACATAGGAACTGGCATGAGAGGAAATGCTAGGGCAGTGCAGGTGGCTAGAGTGGCTTTCCCAGCACAGACCTCAAGCCTGCCATGGGCAGGGAAGGCCACTGTGGACAAGACACCCAAGTGAGGAGGAATGCAGTGCAGTTGAAGGCTTTGTGAGCACAGACAGATGTGAGACGACATCATTATGGAGGATGTCCAAGGGAGGAGCACAGCTCATGGCTCCATCTCGGGGGGGGGGGGGGGGGGGGGGGGGGGGGGGGGGGGGGGGGGGGGGGGGGGGGGGGGGAGTGAGCAGCGTGCTTGGAGAGAACTGAGTTTCAAGTAAGTCCAAAGACAAAAGAAAGATTAAAAAGTAAGTGTGGGATGAAAAGTAGCTTAGGGACATACCTGAGAGTAGTTGAAGGTCTCCCCTTCAAGATCAGCAAGTCAAAGAATATGAGTAGAATACAGATATAGTTTAAATAACATGATATTTTATGTTGCCTATGTTATCTGGAAACCCAGCTGTTTGCTGACCATTTACAGGAGCCTTTATAGGCCTGGTGGTATGTTATTTTAAAAATAGAAACTGTGAAAATGTATTTGTTGAAAGATGCTTCTAGATTTGAATTCTTCATCTTGCTTTTGGCTTGGAAGAAAAAAGGAAATAACATTATGTACAAACGTTAGTTACTCATTAATCTGACATTTTGATGGCATTAAGCAACAAATATTAATTTGAGACTCAACATTGTGATTGTTTCTAAGATGTATGTCATCTCCGAAAATATGAAACCAACATTTCACAATTATTTTCTTCAAAGAAGGAGTGTAGCACAATGCATTATTAGAGCCCTCTGTACCTTAAAAGCTTTAAATGAAACATTGTAATTTCCAGAATTCATTACTGTGCACAACTAATTATAACTTTAAAGGAAATCACAGTGGGGAATTAGACATTTCTAAGAGCATTTTCTTGAGCTAAAATGTTCTTGAGGACAAGCATTGCTTTGCAGCCCCCAAGGCCATTGGATTTCACATATGTATAGCGATGCACATTCTGAAGAGCGTGCAGCATGTCTGACCAGTCATGTTCAGAGACCCTTCTTGTTCTTTGTTCAGACAAAAAAAAAAAAAAAAAATAGTCAATGAGGGAGAGACAAGACAGAAATGCAAATAAGATGTCCACAGCATATTCGGAGCGCCAAACATAAAAACTCAGACGTATCTAATTAGTTTCCAAAGCCAGCTTTACCCTTGGAAAAAAAAAATAACCACAACAAAAAATCCTCATCTAAGAAAACAGCAGCGGAGCTCGTGAGTCCCAGGTGTATGGGTGATTACAGCAGTGAGCAGAGAAAGCCACTGTTGTTCAGCTCAGCTGCCTCTGTGCTACGCAAATATGTTTACAGAGAGCATATAAAATCGACCATAGATCGCTCCTTCCCATTCCCCAGATTGATTAATTTCTCGACGTGCTGGCAGATTTTTCCATGGATAGGGAATGGGCTTGAGAGATGAATGTGCAAATCAACAGCAGGTGGGAAGTTGAATTTGTCTAGCCCAGCTGCTATTCCCCGCATTTCCTATTCTTTCTGGCTATCTCAGTCCAGCATCTGTCATGAAGCAGGACTCATGGGCTCCTGTCATCTGAGGCCTGGAGAGCCACAGTGTTGCCTGGGTTTCCTGACAGCTCAGTGCCCTGGTATAGCAAACAGGAATGACAGTCTCTTTGTTGTTTAAAAAAAAAAAAAAAAAAAAAAAAAAAAAAACCTGACACAGTTGAACTGGTAAGTTTTGTTTGTTTGTTTGTTTGTTTGTTTTGTTTTATTTTATTTTGTTTTGGTTTTGTACTGCATTTTGAGATTCGGCTTTATCCAGGCAGATCTATTGCACTCTGCTTTGAGTTTGAATGCTGAATATTTGGGGCCCTTATACTATTCCAGCTTGCTTGGTTTTATTACATAAAACACTGGCATATCTGCACAGGCTTTTCTTTGTATTTTAATCTTGGTGATCGTACACAGGCATAAAA
Source organism: Ctenodactylus gundi (assembly GCA_004027205.1). Taxonomy (NCBI): domain Eukaryota; kingdom Metazoa; phylum Chordata; class Mammalia; order Rodentia; family Ctenodactylidae; genus Ctenodactylus; species Ctenodactylus gundi. The sequence goes on along the minus strand of PVKB01002059.1, from coordinate 32,209 downwards.
AATGACCTGCTTTTTTGCCCCTTAGATTAAGTCTTGTATGAGCTATGTATTTTCCACACACATCAGAAATCTGTGTGGAATTTGATCGTGCAGCTGACCTGCATTTTCAGCATTTCTTAACATCACAGAGTTTCACTGTTGGGCATAACCTTCAAAGGTCATTCGCTCTAGTCTTCTAGCATAAGGATCCTTCTCCTTCTCTCGTCTTAGACAGCCACCCACCTCTGCCTTCCATGGGATGATGAGCTACCGTGGTTTCTGGCAGATGCTTTCCTGACAGCACCTCTCCCCTTGGACTATAACCCTAAGAACTCTTGGCCTACCTTTCTTGAACAGTTGTGAGGGTTGCTGTTTCTCCAAGGAGTCTTTTGAAGAGCAGCCAGATTTTCATGTTAGAGATTTCTATGATAGGTCTTATCTCCTCAATAAAGTTAAAGTGACTGATGCCACTTAGAAACTGAGAGGGAATATGGATGGATTATTGCAGTAAGGAAACCAGATCTTTGTGTGATATTTATTACAAAAGATACAAATGAAATTATTTTATGTCTGGCCGCAGCACAAGACATTATGTTCCATGCTGATTAGGGAGGTAATCTTGACCTATTTAGCACATATATATATACATATACATAATATATAATATATATATTATGTATATATTCATCATCATTTGGACAGTGATTCCCTCCATTAGTTTCCATATGAAGTCCTTCTTATAAATGATCTGTTTTCTAATAACATGCAGAAGCAGTATGGGGAACTCTTTTTCATTCGTTTGAGTTCCAGGAAACATCAAATATTCACCCTATGCTATTATCAATTTGATTCGTGTCAAGCCCACATCTTTTCAGGCACACATATATTCACACCCCTTAAATTACCTTTTCTGCCTTAAACCTTAGCATACTATGTTTGTTTTTATGTTTATTTGTAATATTCTGGGGAGAGATTAAAAGATATTATTTATAAATATTTGGTAGAGCCAACATTAAAAATTTCTTTGTAAATTTTCTGTTAAAAATTTTTGTCGGAAAGGGAGTAAAACAAATTAATCCCAGATAATTTAGGGGAAAAAAGTTGATGTGAATGAACAATCACCAGTTGAAACGTGTGACACTGAGTGCAAGGCTTGTAAAGAGGCTCCAGGATCTTGGCTGGTGGTGTCTTATTGAGAAAAGTGTTGCACACAAACACACACAAAAAAATTGAAATGGAATAGGATTGGAAATTCCTTGAGGATCAAACCCATGCAGCCTCTTCATGAATTCTTCAAGTAGTATTTCACCACCATGATCACAAACAATCACAGAGCACAGCTAAGGTGCTCAGTGCTGTCCTGGGGTTGGGTTGATATTGAATAGGACAGAGATATCATGGAGTCACATTTGAATGGCTACTTGCCACATGTAACAAACTAAAATTTCCTTATGATCCTCACATCCTCCAGACCCTGCCTTAGTTCTTCAAAGATTCATAGTCAAGGTCTGTTCTATTCCAGCCTGCCACAGAGTAGGACACCCTGTCCTTTAGGCCCACGCTTGAACCCCCTGCTCTGGATAGGCTCTGGTGGTGCCTTATTTCCAATAAACCTGAGCATTCTTCCACCTGAGATCTGGCAGAGTATAGTGAAACTGTGGTTGCCTCTAAGTAGCATAGTCTTCGTTGACCACTGCATACTGTTACCTGGCATGCAGCTAGTGCTGGGCCTTTTACATTATGAAATGCTTTAGAGCCAAGTCTTCCACATCCTGCACTTGTATGTTTAATTTTTTGACCCACATTATAGGACTTTTTTATAACCTATTTTATGTTTCATAATGGCTAAAATTGACTCATGTTTCAACTTCTTTTGTCCTGTATGAATCTTGATTGTTTTCTCTATAAACATTTTGATTGATCACTTCGATTATAAATAACTTTATTCAGTTGTATTTATTAAAATACATGTGAATCATTTTATAAACTGTGTTTATCTCAAGACCTAATATATATGTTGACAAGACTCAGACAATGAATTAAATCCATATTCCAAACATCTTGATCTTTTTTTTTCCGATTTCTGATGAGATCCCTTGGGTCATTGTCTCTGTCTTGCTGGACTGGCGTGGTGTTCGTATTAGGAGCAGCACGATAGTTTGCCCGCATTTTTCTTGTTGCTTGCTGTGCATTCATTACTGGTATTATCTTGAATCTGCTATTTCTTTGTCGGAATTTCTTTAAGCCAGCTGTTCATTTCGTGAAGATTGGTTTAGTTAAAACTAGATAATGTAATTCATAAATCTACTTAACAGAGAGAGCTCAGCTAAACAGCTGCTTGTGGCAAGACAGTGTGAACAAACAAATGAGGGAAGGGCAGCCAGTCCGCGATGGCTGCGGAAAACCCAGACTCCTCCAGCGTCCCCCTCCGCCTGCCATCCTCTTGACTGCAGACCAGTTGACAATGTCACTCTCAGGCAGGGTGCTTAACATAATGAAGCTTAACTTTCTTTTTTTGAAGTTATGAATAAATAGAACTAGATCTAATATCATCTCTCATGCACAAAGGAGCCACCTCAAGCACCTGTTGAGGGAGGCCTCGCTCTACTTTTGTGATCTCTTCTCTAGTTCTCTGTTGTGAGTTTCCTGTAATTTTTCTGTCATCCCTGTTCAGTAGCTTTCCTGTAAGCTTTCATCTTGGTTGCATACGGTATAAAAGTAGAAATTGGAGGAAGAATTAAGGTGAATTCTTGACATGCTGGAGACTTAACTTCCCTTTATGTTGAACAAATTGTTTTTTTTGTTTTCTTAACCAGATGGGAATAAGTTTAATTGTGTTGATGACCTGCCCCTAATTTCATCTTGGCTGTAAAATTATCCTAAGGTGCACAGTGAGACTCTTTGATTCTAGATACCCCTGTGGTGATAAGACCATCACTTATTGGGCCTTTGCTCAGTGACAGGTTCAATATTAACTTCCCTGAAAATGCTGTTCCTCTGTTTCTCATTGAAAATCTATTAAATGAACATTTTATTGCTATATTACAAATTAGGAAACTGCGGCACCAAAAAGTAAAGTTGGGGTGGCTTTAAGGAAGAAGGAAGCAGGATTTTCCACATTATCATGCATTATTTAAAAAATATATTTGGTGCATCCCCCACCATGAAATGGCTTCAGAGGAGGCATTAACGTGGTTTTGAACCCACTGTACTTTCTAAGGATGTTACACTTTACACTGTTTGTAAAACTGGGACATTTGCACACCTGTAAATAGTGCTTTCCTCTTCTCCTTGCCACGCAGCCTAAGAAGCACATGCCATCATGTCCAGACTTAAGGCCTCATCGGATAGTGACCCCAGGTAGCAGCTGCCAGGGCCTGCAAATAGGCATGTGTGTAGAAGTCTGGCACTTCTAATTGTAACCTTCCCAGCTTTGACTTCAGTCTCCTTTTCACTGTTGGCTACTTAGAGAATTATTCTAGAAGAGAGAGAGAACTTCTTTTGGTCATCTGTTATGTCCCATCACCTGGGATTTTCTGATCTTGGAGATATTATGGGGGTAGTATAAACTAAACAATTTTAAATTACTTTTTCTAAAATCATATTTCAGCTCTTTCCAATTTTTTCTGTAAATTTTTTAAAAACATAAAAAAGTGCAATGCTCACTGCTTATATTCGTTAATATTTTGCTATGTTTGCTTCCTGTATGTCTTTTTTTCTGAAATATGTAAAGAGCTATTAGATGTTATGACACAACTAAAAATAACCTAAAAATAGCAATATTATTCCTAAAATAAGGTCATTCTCCTACACAACTGTAATATCATTTTCCTACATAAGAAAATTAACATCAATTCTCTAGTATCATGTAATACCCAGTGCAATTATCCCCCCAAAATATATTAAATATTTCCCCAAACTAGGATTCAATTAAGCTTCATGCAATGCATTTGGCTTTTTATCTCAAATATTCTTAGAGTTCAAATGTTTTGTTGTGAAGGAGGTGGGAAGCAAAGGTCCAGATGATTTTCAAGAAAAATATCTAAATCCTATTTTGTGTGAATGATGACTTTTCAGATTAAGGAGACTATCGATCTAGGTTGTTCCGGTGGTTTTTCACTAGGTAGTAAATGGCGCCGGATATGTTAAAGTTGTAAAATATAGAAATCTCCAAAGTGTGCACACGAACCACATTTTAACAGAGGCAGTCCGTCATCAGTAAATGGGCTTGGGATGCTTAGTACTTTGATGTTGTATGTGTGAAACCATCTTATAAGCAAATAGTGCATCAAGGGTTTTGGCTCAGTACTGATAATGGATTATAATAGATTGAAATTAAATATGATTTAAATGACAGGAAAATGGTGCCAGCTAGGTAAATAATTGATTAATCATCCTCTAGTTAAATCTGGCAAGTTAAATTGCAAGGCTGGAATTGAACGCTCGTCTGTTTTAGTCCTAATAAAAACTGTATTAATCTAGAGAGAAAAATCAGGAGCTTTTCAGAGAAAGGGCCTGTCTCTTGCTGTATCTTATTTGCAGCAAGACGTTAAAGCCATTATGCATATTAGTAGTACTATGAAAGTAATCGTAAGAAAATGAAGACCCAGGAAAAAGCTGTCACAGAAAATATAGACACGAAGAAATCCACGGCTGCTTGGAGATCAGAAAGGATGGAAGGCGAGTGATTGCACATCTTTTCTTCTTTGTTTTGCTCTGGTTATGGAAAGCGGGGGTCAATATGACTGACTCTGTTGGCTGGCGTAGCCCAGGATTCCAGGCTGCACAGCAGGAGGTAAGCAGCAGGGCAGTGTTCAAAACGTTATCTGCATTTACAGTCACTCCCCATCACTTATATTACCACCTGAGCTCCATGTCCTGTCCAATCAGTGGCAGCATTAGCTCCTCTTAGGAGTGCAAACCCTACTACGGACTGTGCATGTAAGGAATCAAGGTTGCAGGGTTCTTATAAGAATCTAATGCCTAGTGGCCTGAGATGGAACTGAGGTGGTAGTGCTAGGTATATTTTCCCCCTCACCCCCCTTGAACCCTGTGGAAAAATTACCTTTCACAAAACTGGTCCTTGGTGCCAAAATGTTGGAGACTGCTGACTCAGCCAGCCACTTACCTGTATTTCCAATTCCTCATCTGTAAATGAAAGACATGGAGAATCCTGAATCACCTTCCAGTTCTTCCAGTCGAAGATTCTAACAACTGGGGATCTCTTTTACCTAGTTTAGTTCTACTTCCCTTGTGACGGTATATGAGGTCTCTTGTGTTGACCCTATGGCATCTCAGTCCCCTACATGTTTCCTGGATTATCAAAAAAATTAGTATGTAGTTAGTTTATATGGAGTACATATGGTCTTGTGCTACTTCTTAAAGATGGGTAGATTTCTCCTAACGGTTTATTAACTAGAATGTTGTACTAATCAGAATGCTCAGTTCTGTGACTACATTGACTAAGAGAGATTCTACTGCAATTGGAGAAGGATTTACATATTTTTAAATATGGAATCAGCATTAATACATTAGTTTCTGCTTAAAAGCATTTTTAATTCACAGTAATTCCACAACCTAAGAGAGTAAGAGCTGACCCTACTTGTTATCCAAGGCAATGTTGTGTTGAATTTTAATTATAAAGATCGGTTCAGCATTTGTTTTTTTCCAGGTGACCAGTATGTCCTACAGAGGCATGATCAAACTATTTAGATTTTTAAAGCTGTCTCTCCTTCACAAAATGGAAATACCTATGTCATAGAGTAGTGAAGATGAAAATAAGTCACAGGTCGTGTGTGTAAAGATTACAGTACCTAGCAGGTGTTGACAGATGTTAATGATCATAGGCATTGTAATGTCAGTGAGTCCTTGGCAATTTCCTCCGGTGTGTAGGGTCCTCCATCCAATCTGCATGATCAAGAAGTTATTACATTATGTCAGTCATCTTAATTGGTTCATAACATTGGACTGACCTTGCAGCAATTCACTGTCTAACTCGTAACCCAAGAAAGATAGATACCTCCTCTTAGTTTAATATAGAGATATGAATACTCTTCATTTAAACTACATCATTATTCTGTCTGGATTAGATTGACCCTCATTCATTAGCTCTTTCAATTATTCTGGCCCCGGGAAGACCAACAGCAGCTGCCTTATCTTTAAATGTAAACATATGAGCAAAGGATTCACTAAACAGTGTTTTGTTACAAAATGTTATGATTATTCCTTGTATTTGAACCTGGGCTGGACCCAATCATATTTCCATGGATAGAAAGACTGCAACAGGCAAAAGTGTTATAAAATTTAAGAATCATGTCTACCATGATACCTTTAACAATATGCACTCACAAAGTTTTTAAAAAGTTTAGTATTTCTGGGGATGGAGAAATGTCTCAGAGGTTAAAGTGCTTGTCTAGCAAGTGCTAAGTACCTGAGTTTGATTCCCCAGTTTCACATAAGCCAGGCCTGGTAGCACACACCTGTAATCCCAGCACTCGGGAGGCTAAAACGGGAGGATTACCATGAGTCCAAAGCTAGCCTGGCCTCCATAGTGAATTCAGGACCAGAGTGGGCTATTGAGCAAGGCCTGTCTGAAAAAACAGTTAGTATTTCTTTCTGTAGCAGTTATAAGAAAAGGAAAAACCAGTACTTTCCATTCTTTTCTGCATCTTAGAAACTTAAAAATAACTTTCATTATGTTAGTGAACACATCTCAGACATGGATGATGAAAAATATGGACATTATCATTATGCTGTGTCAGGGCTCTCTACTTCTTTTTAATCTATGTAGTCATGGTCATAGTCATTCTTACACATAATAGGAAAATAAATGACTACCTGTTAATATTTCCCAGGTCTACATAAAGAAATATGTTTGTTTCGTGTGGACATTAGTTGAGGTAAAGATGACTGGTGTGGCTGGGAACATAGAGTACCTCCACACCCTTAGAAATAAGGAGAGAAAGCGGAAGCGCTGCATGTGGTTTATGCACCTCTGAATACAAACCCAGGGGCCTGCAGCCCCTCTGGGGGAGGTTTCTCCTGCTATCAGTTTTAGGATTCAAGATCCTAGACATGAGTAATAGCATTGACCTTGGTCCTTGTGACTCTCCTTTTAGAAATGGGACAGTTTCTTTGGTTTTAATCAAAATTGCTTATAATTTGCCTTAATGATGCCATAAAAGCATTGGTTTAGTGTGGCCCAGTGAATGAAAATATTTGCCGTTAGAGATAGATTATTAGTTTTACAGTTCTGCCTACCTCTGTGCTTCTATGAGGGATGCCTCTATGGATTCCTTAGGATCTGCAGGTTGCATTATTATCTTATAGATCTGTGAGGGATTCTATGAGTAGAGATATTAAACCTCAATTTTTAATAAAGATATTGACATCATTGGAGAGCTTTATAGCACTTGACATTTGCTTTCAGTGTTGGGGGAAGAAAGAACAAGTAAATTGGTCTGATATTTATTTCCATGGTTAGAGCACAACAAGTTACTTTGAACATAAAATGTGTATGCTGTTTTTGAATGCCATAAGCAGAATAGGTTGTTGGTTCTGAAAATAAGCATAAATTTTTGAATAAAATGGGTTATGTGGTAATGATAATAATTTAATTTGACTGCTAAACGAACCTGTTTTATTATATCCATCATCAGATTCCTATTGCCATTTAGACAGCCTTCAAAACTGACATAAAGTGATGTTTGGACGAGGAAAAATCAGATCATGGGTGAACATACAGATCATTAATGAGCATTAACTTCTTTACAATAATGTATTATCAGTATCACTTTTTTGCCAGAGTTTTTTAGAAAAATGCTTTTTCTCTAGGTGAATATTTTCAAATGTGAACTTCCTGGCAGAAAAAATATCTGTCCCTTTTTCCAGTGAGATTTTTTTCCCCAGTTGTTAGTGAAACAAAGATACGAAGAAAAACAGCAAAAGTTGATGGCCGCGCGTTGGCTGTTCACAGTGTTGGAAAACACCCAGCCAGGTTTAGTGGGGTGGAGGGAATCCTAGAGGCCTCCTGCCTGCATCTGGGTAGATCAGACTGCATCTCAGTGGCCGGCTTAAAAGCAACATAATCACTTTGAAAGAGTTTCTAATGCTATGTGATAAATGATGTAGGAAAAAATACTTATTAAAATGTCCACTGTTTGGCACTGTCACTGGACAAGAATCTGATCAGGAACAGGCATCCCTTCTTGAATCTATTTTGTCAAGGAAGTACTCGAGTCAGCAAGTTTGCTGGTTGGATGTTTAGGTTACTGCCAGATTTGCTTGAGGGAAAAAAAAACGCTGGTTTCTATAATGACCACTTGCATTTTCAGGAAAAAAAGGACACAAAACTTGTGCAGAAGCGAGTTGCAATTCAATTTATCTACTGTTCCTATCTGTGACTGCCTAAGTTCCTTTTCTTGCTTTACTAAAGATGGTGCAAGCTTCTTCATGCCAGCAGTATTCTTCTTGGAGATAGATGTTAAACTGTGAGGTAGATTTTTAAATGAATTTTTAATTACTTTCTGCTATTCTGAGCTCATTGCAATCAGCAGCCATCTTGCTGGAGGATAAAACAAAACAAAAAATGAGAGCTTGTGGGAGGAGCAAAGGTCTTTGCCCATTCAGGGGACAGAAGCCCATTGTCAGTGGCAGCTGCTGGATGCCTGCCCCCAGCACAGACTCAACTGCCAAAGGCTTTGGGAGGCCTTGAGTTTTTCCACTGATGTTTCCTCCTCTCTAATGAGATCACCTCTCGGCACAGTAGGTGGGACAGCTCTGCTAATGGGAGACTCAGAAATGCAGATCGCAATTACAATCTTTGTTTCCAGTTATCTCCCATAGTTTCCAAACAGCCCCAGGAACTACAAATGGGGGCAGTGCCTCTACAAATATGTAGAAAACCTAGATAGAGTGCATCCTTTGTTGAGCATTACCTAAGTGCCAAATGCTGTGTGGTGCTGTCTTTTCTAAAAAGCAGATGCAGATATTGAGCAGCTCCATTCGCATGGATTGACACTGGCTAGGAGTTCACATAATGACAGCTCTATAATAGTCAAAGCTTTGTTGTTTATTATTAATGAAATCAGGTTAAATCACATGATCCACAGTATGCCCCAAAACACCCTGGTTTGGAGGGCTTAAATGACCTGCCTGTAGCTTCCGAAATAGGTACAATATACTACAAAATGGGAATAGTACCGGAATACCTGTGTGAGCTATTAGAATTTTATAATGTGAGAAAACACTTTAAAAATGAATGCATACTCTGCAAATATAATGCCTCGTAACAGTAAGTCCTAAAACATCCATTTCTGTGAGTACCACCCTGAGAGTGGAAGCAAGCATTTGTCCACCCCACCTGTCACTTTTCATGGAATCTGACATACACCAGAATTAGGGACCACAGAGCCCTGGGGGCGGGGGTTCTGGATGCAGGGGTGTGGCTCTCTGCAGCCCTTGCAATCTCTGCTTTCCCCTAGGCTGGGATTAGGATGCTCATGTTGCCATGACAACAGGCTGCCTCTCAGCTCCCAGCCTGCCAGAACAAATCGCCTGGGCCAGCATTGGCCTGCTTTTTTTTTTTTTTTTTTTCGTTTTGTTTTATGAGCTTTTCCTTTAAAAAAAAAAAAAAATTACCAGAGCCCGTTCTGTGTCTTACGTGGATTTTTCTGTCATTTTTAATTTCCAAACATTTTTTGGATCTGATTATAAACCAATAATTCTCTGATATTTCCTCTTAGTGAGATACAATGAAGGGTAGAACACAAATCAAAATTCTGCCTGAATTTCAGCCCGAAGTTGAGGAAGTAGGCATTCATCCAAGAGAAAACATTTGCTGAAGTTGGGTGAGAATGCAAAGGCTCTCATCAAAATCTTTGGTACATCTCCCTATCTTAAATTTATTGATGCACAACCATCTGTATGGATGCACTTAACAGGCACCACCATAGGTGCCTGTAGATATGCTCACTCCTCACCGAGCTTTGAGCAGCATGCATTGCTGTTCCCTTTGTTCAAGGGAAAGACTCTCCAAAGTCTCAAAAAAGCTGATGTGCCCCACAGTGGGGACTTTCCACCTGTGTCACGCTGCTTCTTTACGTGGTGACATGAATGGGCTTTCCCCTTCTTCTCAGAGGGATCAGTGGCAACCAGGATAAAACAGAAGCTGATGAGCAGACAAGTGACTGTCTTCCCTCCCCATCCTTCCACTTTTGGCTCAGAGCTTCAACCTCACTTCCTGGATTCAAGATCACACCAACTAGTTAGGGACTTCAAAGGGAAACACTTGCCCTAGCTCTCTCTAGCCAAGAATCCTAAGAGTCATTTCGAGTACCTGGACTGTTCTAGACCAAACCAGTGCCTCTGCTGAATCGTGGGTGGCAGCGGGCCCTGCCAAGACCAGGGTGCACATCCTAGTGCAGTTTGGCTAGTACTGTTGCTCTTTGTTGGGGAAGATGGTATGCCACTGAGTAGAACAATGACACAATAAAAAAACGTGTTCAGAACGGATTAATCTGACAGCCATATGCAAATTATAGGGTAAGGAGGAGATTGGATTTGGGGAGAACAACTGGGAAAGCATTATAGTAATCTAGGTGAAGAGAAGCAATATCTGATTGAGGATAGAGCCAAAGGAAATAGAAAATGGATAAATGGAAGAGGTAGGATGAAGGAAGAATCAAAAATTGGAATGGAGTGAAGAGGTAGATCTAAAACCTGCCAGATCTTAGAACTAGGTAGCAGTAACTAAGAGAATTCCCAAGATTCTGCAGCCCCCACCTATCTGTCCTCTTACTAACCCATCTCCTTTACATTCACTTTTTAGTGCTTCATTTAATTACTTACATTGTTACCATATTGCTTTCTGCTACTTTTCACTGCAGATGGATTAGCTAAACTTTGTTTCACTGCCAGAGAACAAACTGAATTACTATTTATAATGCCGTTTCTATGGAAAATGAATTATAAATTTCAAACAGCCTTGCAAATAGAATTTTAGAATATGGAGTTGTGGCCTTTTCTTTGTATTTCATTTTTAAAAGATATTCTTGTCATAGATGTGGTATTGGCTCTCAGAATAAAGGTAAGGTTGGGAAATATATATTCATAAAATCAGAATTTAAAAGGATGGAAATTATTGAAAAGCAGGCAATAGGAAGAAGTGAGGCAGCAGTGTATACTCTTTGTTCAGCTGATTTAGTACTGAAAGACAATGCAAGCTCTTCGTATAAAATAGACTTTTCCATGTTGAGAATTAATTACAAGTCTATGAAGTAAAATCATTTTAGAAGGAACCAATTTCAATAAATGTATCTCTGAGTTGGGGAAAGTGTGAGTTAAGATATCAAGCAACATGAATGTACTTTTGGGGAGAAAGTGAAGCAAGTTGCACATTCTAGTTTAAATTGCCTTATAAGCAATGCACTTGGCTATGACAAAGGAAGGACGCCTGCCTGGTGCTGTCTCTGTGGGAAGTGAATGAGTCACTTGGAGCTGCTGCACATGCCTCTCTGAGGGGATATCCAGATGAGACTATCATTTATGATTCACGTTGCTGTGCTTGATTCAACTCAACAAGACTTTGTTAAGCATCTCTTATATGCCAGCACCAATATAGACACAGGAAGAGGAAGAGGCAATTGACCCTTTTCTTGCCATTAAGGAACTTGTGATTCCGTTTTGGAGACAAGATAAACATGCATAAGTCAGAATACATAAAATAACAGTAGCAGAATGTTGCTGCCAAGACCAAGTGGTATTGAACAAAACCATAGAAGCTGGGGCAAAAGACCAGTAACGGTACTGGTGCTTGCCCCTCATGAAGATATCTTGGCCACGTTGATATTGTGGATGATGAGGTAGAGCAAAGGTTCCAGCGCATCTCTGCTCTTAAAGACCTAAATCCTAAATGGTGAAGGCTTTAACCTGAGAATGTCAACTACAGCTACCCTGAAAGAAATAAGAGTCCACATGGAAAAACTCTTACAGAACAGAGAGGTTGCCAGGGAACCCTTGTCAACTTGCAAAAGCCACGGGGCAGTCAGGCAGCACATGTGGAAACTCAAGAGAGAGAAAATATAGCCGAATCAAATTGACCATCTTTCATGATCCTGAAATCATTTCGTGTAAAAAATGTACTCACCACGGGGGAGGCTTGAAGTGACTAGTCAATTGGATATGGCCAGAAAACATTCTCCTGTTGACAAACTCAATGAATTTTACACTTTTAAGGCATTGTTTAGAAAAGTTATACAGTTACCTGATAGGTGCACATTGTCTGAGAACCTCAACTTTGTGCATTATTGAATGAAGTTGAAATGATAATCTGCAATTTCTCCTGCATCCTGCTTTTCTGTTTTTGTCATCAACATTCAGGAAAGCTCTTCATGCAGCAGCACATTTTGCTAGTTGAGCCAGGTCCTTTCCAGTGGCCCTCTACCTTAGTTTTCTCAGCTTTGTCACTTTCATTAGCCAGTGATCTGTTCCTCTCCCAGAATGCAATGAGTTCACAGCTAGTTTCCATCAGCTTGCCAGTTTACAGCCTCACCATTCAGCTGCTGGCTTGGGAAAGATGGGAAATGGATGTGGGAGTCAACCATAGTCCAGAAGGAGCCTCAGTGTGACTGTAGGACCATGGTGGGAAGTGAAGGGGACAGAGAAGATGCAGTAGACATTTCACTGTCTCTAAGTACACAGAACGCCCCAGCTGGGACCTACCTTTCAATAACAGGTACATCCTAGAACTCGATCACTTAAGTGCGGATTTGAAATAGATTCAAGAAAAAAAAATAATAAAAACTGAGAAATGGTTGGAAGGAGTTCCAGTTGTAAGACTCTTTCAGTAAGCTGTAGAACGCCCTCTCTTGCTAAGTCTGGGTGTGGCAGAGATGCTCTCAGAACTTCCAAATCAGAGATCAGGTCTTACTCCTTTGAAATACCCCAAATGAGGGGTTCACAGTGAAGCCCTGCCTTTTGCAAACACTGCGCAAGCGTGAAAGTTGCAGAAACCTTGCAGTGAACTGGGTGCATCTCCGTCATGCTGCATTTGTGCTTTCCTGCTTTGAGCCATCAGGTTCCATTTCTATTTTTAACAAGTGAAGATTGCGCTGCCTCACATCCCCTTGGCATCTTCTCTTCTCCAAGCCAACATACGAAGCAAGCCAGTATAATATATTCTAAAAATATTCATGTGATGCTGGAAAACGCCTATTTCCAACATGTTCTTGACAGCACTCTGTCTTGGCAGGCAAGCATCACCTTCCTAGGCTCGTTCTCTTTGTGTCTCAGGCCCATCCTTAGCCAGGGAGACTTTGCTTTTGTTTTTGTTCTTTATGAAATTGGCTCCCGTATAAGAACATGGGTCATTGTTAAGTGCTATTATTCACTCAGTCGATGGAACTCGACCGCTCGTCGTTTCCCCATGTTCTAGGTACTGAAAATAAGATTTAAAAAATCGGTCTCTCCTTCCAGGAACCTGTAAAACAGGCACATAAACAGTACATAGAGAAACAGGCAAGTATGCAAATAATGAGCATATATATGTTTTGTTCTATGTAGAATCTATGGTGTTCAGTAGGAGTTTGAAATCAGAATGTTAAGGATCAGAAAAGACTTACATGAGCAGAGTGTGTTTTGCTGTTTGTGTAAGAGTTCATGAGGAAGACTGCAGTGAAGGGTGCTCCTTCCAGGAAAAGAGCACTTGCAGAGGCAAGTGTTACCTGAAGCAGCATGGTGAGGGGATGAGTGGCTGGAAGGAACTGTAAGAAACTCTGTATTTCTAGGGCAGGGGGCATCTATTGGGAGTGACTTCAGTGGAGATAAAACATAGGCAGAATAAAACCTTGTATCCTGTGTGAGGAGCTTTTACTCGATTATCTCATAAGCTGGAATAACAAGTCGTTGAGAAGTGTGAAGCAAGGAGGTGACATCATATTCATGCTTTGTACAGATGACCCTGACATAAGTGAGAAGAATGAGTTGTAGAAACTTGAGCAAGAAGCAGAGAAACCAGATATTTATTGTAATTGCTGGCGGTGCAGGTGAGGTCTGTGAGAGCCTGTTCTGTGGCAGGATTGGTGATTTTTAAAAAAGAGGGGGGCGGGTAGGTAGAAGAGATGTTGAGAAAAAAATTGACAGAATGTGGTTTCTGGGAGTGTGTATATGTGCATGTGTGCATGTGTGCTTTTCTAGGACATTGGCTTTGACATGTAAGATTTAGGAATACGAGTAACAGAACATTTCATTGGAAAGGTGAGTTGAGTTTTGTTAGAAGTGAGCTTTCAAGTGGAAATCTGAAGTGCACAGTAACTTGTCCGAATCTGGGGCTAAGAAGAAAGCCAGAACTGGACAAGTAAATTAGGAGTATGTCTTATGTGTACAGTTGCAGAAAAAGAGAACAAATACAGGTTGGAGAGCAGATCTGGGCTGAAGGCCTGGCCTCTACCTCTTTATGGTTCCTCCTCTCCCAATCCTGTCCTCTCTCATCTTAGCCCTCTCCTTACTGAAGCATATTAGATTAGAAAAAATGCCGAAACACTGTAGACTCCTGGGCTGTCTCCACATTCACTGCCATAGTTACCCTGAGTAGAGGTGCGTATGAAAAATCAGTGGAGGGGAAGAGAGGGCAGAATCAAGTACAAAACGGATGCTGAAGATTGAGCAAGTGACACAGGAGTCTGAGAAATAAATGGCACTGGGGAATAAAGAGAAGAGGTGGACGTGGAAGGAACTTCAGTTTTGGAGAAAATCAGCAGGACTTGAGCACTGGGAGAAGCATACGAGGAGATGGAAACAGAAGCTCAGAAGAGGGTTGAAGGGCTGAGTGTTCCTGAGCGAAGGGCATCAACCAGAGGAGGAAGGCTCGGGGTCAGGAGAAAGGAAACAGTGGAGCCTACGTGTGTGCATATTTGAGTATAGAGTCCACAGCCCTTTTCTAGTGAGGTGCACAACACAGATAGATGTTAAAGATGGCACGTGAAGACAGGAAAGTGAGTTCTAGAAATACGTGTTTGAAAATTAATCACAGTCAAGCAGTTGTGTGGATGGCACGCTGCAGGAGATAGAGCTAATGCCAGCTGAGCAAGTACATAGTAAAGAGAGGCAGGCCAAGGAGAGAGCCCCAGGGCACAGTGCAAATGGGGCAGATCTCGGAAGCCAAAGCTCATCATGAAGAGAGCAGGAAGAAGTGGAGACAGTGGAGGGAAAAAACAAGGAAGCATTTTCAGATCTGGGGAAAAGTATGTAGAAAGGAAAGACTAAACATGCAGTAGCTCAGTGGGGAAGTGAAGAAGAGAGAGAGTATGCATACAAAAAGCCGCTTGGTAGAGGAGCTGGAACTGGAAGCTGGAGCACTAGGTTCCTGCTGCTCTGAGGTAGAGAGAAGGAGGCTAAGCAACACTGAGGTGAGAAACACAGCAGGCTGGTGGTCCTCAGTGTTTTTGATAAAGTGAGTCATTTCTTGCGGAAGGCTTGGCGTAGGTGCTACAGAGAATGGGAGGTGATGGCCTGGGGGCCAGTGGAGTGATTAGATGCCAGTGATTTGCCCAGGACCGAGTTCCACATTACTCTTTCAACTGCACCCTTGTCATTCCTGGTGAACTCAAATTAGAGTATCTATTGCAAGATCACCTTAGAAGACAATGAAGACTTCAAGACGAAACATGATTCTCTAATCAGGAAAACAAACAAAAAACACACAAAATGGGACCCACGTGCATATTCTGTGTATGGATTTGAGCTAGTGCTTTAATTTGCACAGTTTGGTCTTATAGAGAAATGCTTGGCTCGGAAAGCTCAAGCACCTAAAGCATTCAAAATTTAGTTAATTAAAACTCAATTGCTGAGCAGATGCCCAACCCAAATTGAAAATGTTCCAGGCTTATTTTCATATCAAACCAAATCAGTGAAAAAATTTTTGTTCATATTGGTTGTATTGGGAGCAATTGCCAGTGTATGTCCACCCTATTTTTTCCTTTCTTGATATACAGTGTTCCTAATTGCCAAATACTGACTGGCGTTTTATTTCTTGTAAGTCTAATTTGTTTTCTGCCTCTGTTTAGATTGTTGGCATCTAATGCTTTTGGTTTCAGGCTCCTCTATACTCGTAAAAATTACTGAGTATCTCAGAGATCTTTGTGGTGGCTATTTGAATTGATAATTTTAGAAAATAAAACAAAGAGCATTTAAATATTTATTATTAACTCCCTTAAAAACAGATTTTATAAATTTTAACACAAAAATTGAGAAATATTTTGTACATTTTTGCAAATATTTGTAATATTTCCTTAGTAAAAGAGGGCTAAATTCTCCTATCTACATCTGTATTTAGTCTGTTGCGATAGGCCGTCACAGTTGAAATCTAAGAAAATCTAGCCTCACAGAGGTAAGTAGTGTATTTGTCTGTATTGCGTTGTTGAGAACACAATACCACAAACTGGGTGAGTTATAAAAAGAGATTTATGTAAGGCTGTACAATTTAGCTCAGTAGTGAAAGCACTTGCCTAGTATGAACAAAGCCCTGGATTTAGTTACCCAGCACCAAATAAGCTGGGTGTGGCGGCACACACCTGTAATCCCAGCATTCGAAAGGCGGAGGCAGGAGGATTACCATGAGTCCAAGGCCAGCCTGGGTTGCATAAGAGAGTTCAGGACCAGCCTGGGCTACAGAGGGAGACCCTGTCTCAAATTAAAAAAAAAAAAAAAAAGATTTACAGTTCTAGAAGTTCAAGCTTTAGAGGCCATATTTGGTGATGACTTTCTTGCTGGCTGAGTCCCTGTGTGGCCCAGGGAATCACATGACAAAAGACAGAGAACATGTATGTATTTCTTCCGGTCCCTGTCTCTTTTCTTGTAAACCCTCCAGGATTCAATCATGGGGGCTCCACCCCATGATCTTACCTAATCCTAGTCAAATGTCCCCCCTCTAAACACTGTAATGAGAGTAAACTTCCACCCTCTTAATACCTACAGTGGAAATTGAGTCTCAACACATGAATCCTTGAGAAACAGGCTGAAATCATATAACAACCATAGCACATAAGAGGAGTATTTTAATTGACTGTAAAGATAATTGTGGGTGTTTTTTTAACACTACAGCAAAACTTGACAAATGGCAGGGTTTTTTTGAAGCTAGTTGCAACATAGAATCTGAAATCTTATCAATTAGCTTTTTGCATTCTGTTAAAGTAAAAGACACTGATTTGTCTTTCAGTTTTGAAAGTATTGTTAAGTCATGCATGGTTTTCTTTAACATCACCTATTGGTTTTTGGAAAATACCAATACACTGAAAAATGCAAAAGCTTGGACAGTAATAATATGTAAGTAATATATAATATTTTTAAATTGCATACAATAATGTTGCCACAATTTCATCAGAAAAGCTTTTAAGTATTGAAAAATTATTAAGGTCGCATCAGTGGACACAGATTTCTCAAAATGTTAATTTTTGCTTGGAACCTTGCATTTTATCATCAGCCACAAATCCCTCTAAGTGGTTTTCTTAAAATAACAATCTGACTTCATTCAGCTTTTAAGAAATGTCTTCCAAAGACCCATGTTTGAATAAAGGTAATTTATTTATGTCAGTAGTTATTTCAAGTGAAAATGGTGACCCATAAAAAAACGGAGCCAGCTGAGCTCACAACACAGTTGTAAGCAGTGAGTGAGCTGTGAGTGACTGTCTCCCCTCATCTCACAGCAGAAATGCGTTAGTCACTGTCCAGTTTCGCATGTAGGACATCAAGAGGCTGCTCTGCGTTTCCACTCTTTGCTGTTGTACTTTCTACTCTCACAAGACAGGCCATACATATACTATATTATGTTGCTTGTTTTTTTATATATATATATTTTGTTTTGTTTTGTTTTTGAGACAGGGTCTCACTGTTCAGTCCCACCTGGTCCTGAAGTCACTATAGAGCCTAGTTTGGCCTTGAAATTTCAGCAATCCTCCAGCCTTAGTCTGCCAATTGCTGGGATTACAGGTGTGCACCACCATGCCCAGCTTTTGTGATGCTGGAGAATTGAACTCAGGGCCTTGAGCTTGTTAGGCACACACTTTAACCTCTGAACTATTCCTCCGGCCCCTGTTACTTGTTTTTTAAACCCTCTTTGTAGTTTGTGGTTTTGGTCCTCCAAGGGCCACGCCTCATATTTTGTCTTTCTCCCAGGACATAGTGTGTTTTGCTTAGGTATATAATAGACACACACCATACAGTTGTTAAGTGAGCATTGGATGATGAAATTATTGGATGAATGAAATTAATGAGCACTTCTCGTAAGTGTGGTAATTTGGAGCTTGTATTTACTAACTTGGATTATTGAGACAAGCAACATCACCTAAAATAATAAATGTGGTAATTTCTTGTGCTTATCTTTTAGAGGAAGTTGTTACATGGGTATGTTTCTTCAATAATACATTATAATAACAGTATTTCTAATGATAGTTAACTTTAGAGACCAACACTACCAGTTGGAAATTGAAATTCAGTGTCTCTTTTGGTGAAAGATGAGATTTTTCTGGCTAGAGCTAACCCCCTTACTGAGGAGAGTGATTTATTTAATCTTTCTGAATTATATATAGGTGCCTGTGGGAGCATCATAAGATTAAAGCTGTAATATAATCAATGACTTGTTGGAGCTTTTTATAACATGTAATAAGATCATTTTAAATTTACATTAGTATAGTTTCTCAAAGTTGATGGTCAGAAATATAGTTTTGGGGGCTGGAGGAATGGCACAGCAGTTAAGGCGCTTGCCTAGCAAGCTCAAGGCCCTGTGTTTGATTCCTCAGCACCACATAAAGCTGGTCATGATGATGCATGCCTGTAATCTCAGCACTCAGGAGGCTGAAGCAGGAAGATTGCCGGAACTTCAAGGCTAGCCTGGGCTACATAGTAAGTTCAGAACCAACCTGACTATAGAGTAGGATCCTGTCTCAAAAAAAGAAATATTGTAGCTTTTAATTAGAAGTTATAGGCTGTATTTTCGTACATTTAAATTTGGTATGTTTCTCAGATACTTATATATTTTAATAGTTTCCTTTTGTGTATAGACATCTGTTAGAAATAAAGTAATACTTGGCACTTGATAATACACAATGGTGGGAATAGGAACCCTAGCAGTTAAGTCTTCGTTTTCAATCCACCTTTCTCCCTCAATACTATTCCTCTAGTAGCTGCTATCATCAAGGTCAATTTCATCAGATGTTGTGATGGTAAAAAAAAAAAAAAGTCTGTGATGTGGTCTTTACACTTAAGACCTTAACTCTGCTCTCAGATTTTTCTGTATATGTAAAACACATATAGTATAGGGAGTTATTTCCATTAAATGAGTTCATAAAGCCAGTTGACACCTGCAAGAATCTGAGTTTCAAATGTTTCACTGCCCAACCAGAGGTGATCGGTTTTCTTCATCACTTTGTGTCACCTGCTACTTCCCACTGTGCTTGAGACTTGGGCTTCCTGGGTACCTGCTAATACCATGAGCCTCCAGCCCCAAGCCTGGAGAGAAGGGGGCCAGCATGAAGGCGGTGGCTTGCCTTGGTGTTATTCCTCTCAGCCCCTGAGGGCACACATGAAGACAGACCATGCTGAGTTTCCTAAGGCAACCTTTGAACACCAAGCTGTGAAACTCAGCCTTGAACAATCTCTCGCCACATTGGAGCTGACAGTATGAATACAATCATGGCGCTAAATGCTGTTTCAGAGAATGTGCTTGAGCCTCCTCTTTAGTTCTGCTTCAGTCCAGGTTACCAACCGCCCCAGTTTCCATGGGACTGTTCCAATTGCAAGACATGGAGTCTGAGGGCCCCTTTTATGTTGTCTAATTTTCCTGGCACTGGTCCAGAATCCCAAATCTGGCACAGTGGAAGTGAACTTGGAAGTGTAGAGTTTGGAGGAATTATGAAAGAATCAAACACAACCGGTATTTATTGATCTTCAAAGAAGAGAAACTCCAGAGCATTTTTTTCTCTCTGAGCTGGCTTTACTGTCTACCAGCAGCAGCCAATACAAAGCCTCAAACCCACTTGGCACTCAGCACTTTTTTGTTGGAAGCTGCTTGCATTACTGGGCCGGTGGTTGCCCTAGGTGTACAACACAAGCACTTAGAATGATTGCTTCTGCAGTTGCAGATGGCTGTACGAGCTCTAAACAAAGAGGGTCATCAAGGGTTCTGCTTATATGGTGTGGTTTCCTGGAAGAAATTCGCTAGATTGTACAGTGGAACATACGCACACTAGACTGTGCTGACCCAGGAAATTTTTACAAGGTTAAATCCACTATAAATTTTCTCTGGGCCTGTGTGTTCCCTGGCAGCTTGTCTAAGGGTTTTTTTGAAGTTTGGATTAAACTGCATGTCCTTATGCATTGAGATACAGAACTCCCACGTCCTGTGAGTCGTGTGTAAGAGCAAGTTGTGTGTGGGGGAGTGTGCTCTGTCTGTACTGTCGTGTAGAGGGACAAGAACGCTGCATCACACGTGATCTTGGACTGTAGAACTGTTTTACAATGTATGCTTCAGTGAGAAAAGAGGGCAGAGAATCAAAATAGCTCCTAAAAGCATTGCCCTTTTTATAAAATAAAAATTAGGTACTACAGGGAGTTTGGTGTATTAAAAATCACATTTTGAAATTTTCACTTGGTTGAAATATTTCATTCCTACTCTTTATTCCTATTAAAGTTAGTAATGTCTTACATGGGATAGATCTGAACTTTTTTTCTTCGTGGCTTCAGTCCTACACCCTGTGCCCCTGAGGGAGGTCAAGTATTCCTTAAGACGCTGCTGCAGTGTGTTCTTATTACCAAAAGTGTGGTTGCTGAGTTATCAGAAACATCTGCCCCCGCCCTCATCCAGATTCTGTTTTCAAGTTTTATTCCCAAGACTGATTTATCTCGGTACTCAGGTTAAAGCTCTATAAAAAGTATTCAATGAATTTATCATTGATAAACATCCGTAATATCCCTTTACCTGTTGAGTGTGGTCAGTACACTGCAAGTTGAAAAGGTCGTCACGTTTCTGGTTAAGTATGAGAATTTAGAAAAGAAGTTCTTGTTTGTTTGGCTGAGTCCCCTCTTCCCTTGCCCATCATTCAGCAGAAGCCACTGTGCTTAGATTTTTGGTGGTTTGCAACAGAACTGGGGGAGATGATGAGTGAGAGGAGAGCAGGCCTGTGGTTACAATTCCATACCTTTGCCTAGGGGTCTGCAGATCCCACTGATCATAATTCTCTGTCCCCTGTACTGGTTTTTCCTCAAACCTTGACTTGAATAGCTTCCTGCAAACAATGTGAAATCTTGCACATATGCCAGGTGAACTGCTGTTCGAGATATTTTCAGAATTTGAGGGTGTTATGCTAGGAAGTCAGAACTATTTAAGTAAAACAAATAAACAAGCAGTTATGGGGTTTTATTTCTGTCTAATCTGTAATTTTGAGTTGTAGTTCCTCCGGGGGAGGAGCAGCCTGAGATTGTTATGGTGCTACAAGGCAATTGCTACAGGAACAAGTCCAGAGTCCTACTGTAATTTAGCCTTTGCAAACAGAGCTAAAAATATCAAAACGTGGTATTATAGCAGCTCCTTTGTCTGCCTGATTTCCAGTCACTTGGAGCGTGTCTCTCTCTTGTCTTGTCATTTATTTGTGAAAAAACAAGAAAATGCCAGCTCAGGCTCGAGGTGCGTGCCGCAGTCCTTGGTTATCTGCTCATAGGGAAAGGCAAGGACCCAGGCGCCCGCTGTGATCTTACAGATTGTTTACTCAGTGCCCGCTTCTGGCCTGATAGCTACCACTGGGAAAGAAAATGGAAGAATCCATTTCTCTTTTCTAATTTCCGTGGAAAGCAAGCCTATGATGTCACTCTCCTCCAACAAATAACAGTGCAAAAAATCATTTCCAATGGCTTATAGAAGTAAATATGAGCGCTGTGGAGGAGTAGTCTTGGCATGAGAGAGAAAGAAAAGGAACGGAGATAGAATTGTCCAAATGTTTGTCTCCACCAGCGATGTCATTGGATGCTGCCCTGTGTGCTCTCCTTTGTTGCTGCAGTCACAGGGCATATTCTCAGCGGGCAGCAGGGCAGGCGGAGGCAGCCCAGACTCAGGCTCATTAGTGATTCAACACGCCACCCTAGCGGCCACTCCAGCACATGCTGCTCATGTAGATTTGAAGTGGACTCTCGCTCCTTTGCCTTGCCTCTCTGGGAGAGAGGCTCTGTGCTCCGGCTGCATGTGGAAATAACCTGGGAACGTGAAGATGTCCGCGGCCCTCCCGGCCCTGTGCACTGGTTTCCCCAATTGGGGGTGCAGCCAAGGCTTCAGTGTTTTGCAAGTCCGCCTCTCACTCTGATTCTGATCCGCAGCCAGGGTGGAGAACTGTGGCTTTGGGAGAAAGCAAGTTTAGGAAAATTCAAATGCCTTCTCATCCTGTACCCTCAAAGCCCTACCCACTTTCTTCTGCTCATAGAAAGGTTCTTCTTGCCTTCCAGAAGAAAAGCAGAGAAGACCCCTGGGGATTGGAGTCGGGGATGTAATTTTCTTAGTCTGTGGCATATCTTTTTCTGTCTCTAAGATAAACACCACAGAAGTGCTGAAAAAGTCTGATAAAAACCACTAGTGCTGCTGTTTGCATCAGTATTGGTTCTACTGCCTGGTGAGATGGACAGACTTAATAAAGTTTTGTTATGATTAGAACCTTTTTCTTCCCCTACCAGAATAGGACATCACAATTTGACCCCCTTGGGTTGGTTTCTTTCCTCCTTCATTTCTTGTTTATTTATTTATTTATTTATTTATTTATTTATTTATTTATTGTGATAATGGGGATGGAGTCCTGGGGCCTTCACACTGAGCTCCCCCCCTCCTTTTTTTTAAATTTTGGGACAAGATCTCATTTAAGGCACTGAGTTGCCCAGATTGGGCTGAAACTTGCAAACACCTTGTCTCAGGTTCCTGAAGTGCTAGGACTACAGGCTTACAGCATGGATCCAAATCGGTTTCATTACTGAATTGATCTTTGAAGCCAGAAGATTCAGAGCTGGGACTGAAGTGTGATGTTCTTTGAGAAATTTGTTAAGAGAGTTATGATAAGTAATTTGTCAGAGACAAGGCATCTCTCTGTGATAGTGATATTTGAAAGGAAGAAATATGCCCAGTGCTATTCTAGAGAGACAGTGGCAAGTACCCTTTGCTGTCTGCTGGGAGAAAGGTAGTGTTGAGGATTTCACTTGTGGGGCTCGGGCCGAGTGAGAAGGACATCTAGAGGGGAATCAGAAAAACACTTTTGCTTAAACCTAGCTAAGATTTGAGGAAGAAGTGTCAGGGTTCGATTACCATGCAGTCATTAGTATGCCAGGCAGGCAGTATGCCAAATTCTGAGGACATGAGTCTGCAAAAGAGAGCTGGCATTAATGCACCAGGACGTGCAGTCGAGTACGAGAGACAGGAAGGTAAAACCCCTTGAGAGGGTTGCGAAAGTGGAGTACAAGGTGCAATGGGGAGGGATAACTCTTGGAGCGTCCCATTGGTGTATTCCTACATGGCTGCTGAGTGGGGTCACCACACACCTCAGAGCATAGCAGGGCCATGGTAGACCTAATAGTGGAGAGTGGATGTGGCTGTTTCACAATGCTGAATGAAGCACTGCACATTCTTCACGTGGAGGGGACGCTGCAGACGGACCAGATACCTCTGCTGTGTCTGCTCTACAGCTGGCGCTTAGCATTTAACTCATGTGCAGGATCACGTAGTAAGGGAAACAAACCACTGTCGCCGGTGACATTCTCACACTCTTAGCACTTCACTTCAGATACAGTCTTAGTACTTCATGTAGTAGTGAACTTCTGAGCCTGCGAGGCTTTCCCTACACTCGAAGCCATTCTCCAGGGTATCCTGTAATTTAGCTCTATTCTGATACTACCTTCTTGGTGTATGAGTCAAATATCACAGGTTCGATGCTCAATCCAAAAGATTACCTTCACTTCAGATGCCAGGCATAAGTTCCAGGTTATAACCCTGTGCCCCACCAGCTTTAAATTAAGGTTTCCATGGCCCCTCAGATAACTTGCTAAATGGACTCACAGAACTCAATGGAATAGCTCAACACATTTCCCTATTTGTTAAAAGGATAGTACAATGGATTAAATTAACAACCAGATGGGGAAATACATAGGGCCAGATATGTGGGAAGGGGCATAGGGCTTCCATTCCACTTTCCAAGGGCCTTGGTGAACCGGAAGCTATCTGCACTCTAAGGATTTTTGTGAAAGGCTTCATGAGTCCATTCTTAAGTCAGTCTCTAGTCCCTTTTCTTTTTCCAAAGAATGAGAGGTGGAGCTAAAAGTTCAGGGAATTTCAAGGGGTTATGATTTTTGTGTTAAGAACATGAATCAAAGACCAAGTGCATTTTAAAATTTTATCGCAATATCACAGGGACCCATTGGTTACTCATTTGCCGCAAGGCCACACTTGACAGTGGTGAAGGCAGTGTGAAATAATCCATATTACTGTTGACACCATCTTGTGTACTTAGATGGGGATGTACTTAAATAGAAATGGGGAAGGCCAGAAGCACCACTCAGAGAGATCATTTCTAAGGCATCTTTTATGACTGAGGTCTAGAATTTCAGATAAGGTCTGTGGGTTTCCAGGAAACTTGTTTCCTCTATTTGGATTCTCTCACAGCCTCTACCTATCTCACTAACAGTGGAGACAGGGAAAGGGTAAAAATCATCACTTCTCAGGCTAAGTGATGTTCTACAGTTAATTAGAAAAACAGCATCCAGAAAGTGAAGGTAAGACTCTTTGATATGTCTGATCAGAGTGGGGGTCTGTGCAGCCTTCCTCTCCCACCCAAACATGTATATTATCAAAGGATTATGTTTTCTCATGTCTTTACAAGCCTATGACCCACCAATGAATGAAGAGAAGCAATCTTTTATGGCTCTTACTTGGGGAATACTCCAGTTGTCTGAATTTAGCCCAACATGAAGTCTTAGGGAGGTCTTCCTCTTGTGGAGGCTCAGCCCCAGCATGAATACCTGTGAAGGTCTCACTCCTGTCGAGACTCACCCCCATCCTGAAGATCACAAGCAAGTGTCCTGGCTTCTTACCTACTCCCCTGCCTTTGTTGCTCCTAAGCAGCAAAATTTCCTGATTCCTATTCTGTGCCTTTTCATCTTCCTAGGAAAGGTGATAATAATCTGAAAGATAGCAAAAAGGTGACAGCAGGAAAAAAGAAAGAGGGGCCACATAGAGCCAGGATTACAGCCCCAGTACTGGCCTGTTGAAGCCTTATGGCATGGTTGCTAGAGGCAAGATATGATAAGTGAATTTGCAGGTGAAAATTGTAGGAAACCAGAAGTGGCAGAATAAAGACCTTACAGATGGGAACTGTACACTCCCACCATAGTGAGCCGGCCTCAGGTGCTACTGAACATTGCAGATCCAATGGTATAGCTCTGTGACTTTGGGTGGCTCATGGCAACCTCTTCGACTCTCTATTTTCTTACCTGTTAAATAAGTGCATTTAAAGCAAAGATTATTTTAAGGTTGACATGGTATGTATATAAATTGTGGCAAAATGCAAGGAATAATACAAATATTGGCAAAAGTTGTGAGGGCGCCAGTGCTTTGCTAAGTGATGATAGCCTCTGATTGTGTTGTCAAACAATGAGGGAGGAGACATTCTGATCCTTACATACATGACAGATAGCTTATAGCAGGAAATCTGGCATACAAATATAGTCATTCTTGGTGAAAAATAAATGTTAGTTCTCCTTTATTCACACCACCTTTCCAGTATTTATCTCCACATGCCTCCCAAAGAAATGCAAAAATATTTTAAGTACTCTTTGATAATTTACAAATTTTGCTATGTTAGACTAGATTTCAGGTTTTAAAATGGCCTTCTTATAGAATCTATCCACTTACTCCATTCCATCAACAAAAATTTGATCTCTGGCTATTAGGAATTTAATGCAATGGCTTTTTGACTTGAATGTAACGGAG
Source organism: Ctenodactylus gundi (assembly GCA_004027205.1). Lineage (NCBI taxonomy): Eukaryota > Metazoa > Chordata > Mammalia > Rodentia > Ctenodactylidae > Ctenodactylus > Ctenodactylus gundi. The sequence goes on along the minus strand of PVKB01002059.1, from coordinate 6,228 downwards.
ACTATAGTAAAAGGACTCATAGCATGTCCACCTACTTCATACTGATTGCAAAGCGCAGACTCTTGATGCTTCGATCAAAACCATCTTTTTGCACATGGTACAGAAAGCTCATCGTCTCTTCATAACCAGAGGAGCTGCCAGGGAAGATGGAACCCTGGAATTCTTCCTGTTAATCACTGGTCTGCAGTTTGTTTCACTTCTGAAAGAGGCTTAAAGATCCTTGTATTTGTATCTGTCTTTCAAAGCATCATTGCTTCCGTCATTGTGAAACAATGCCTTGCTTCTAAGTGGCTCATGAGAACAACATAGAGGCCCATAGCTTGGGGTGGCAGAAAAGGAATCACCTTCCAGGGCCTCTGCTCCCTGAACTCTTGATATGATGTTGGCACAGTGGCCCAGGCCACTTCTGCACAGGCCTCCCTGTGCACACTGTTTCAGTATGGAAGGACATTTTTTTTTTAATTGACCAAGCTCAAGCTTCATTTCCTGACTTCACTATACGAGCCAGGCTTATTGAGGGTTGAGGGTTGAGCCTGAGCGAGTGGAAGTGTGCAGGCATCTCACTACAGGGAGAGGTGAAGTCCAGCCCCAGGCAGAAGCATGGCCTGTACATTCTGATCATGTGGGTCACACAGTTGAAGCCCAAAATGTGGTTGGAATTCAATTCCTTGCTCTCTGCTAGAGAGACAAAATGAGTTTTCTAGAAGCGGTCCAGTATGACCGCTTTGTTATGGCTTGGTAATATGTAGGCAATAGGTGAGTATCTATGTGTTGTCATTTTTATCTAACAGCTTGTGTTTTTCTTCTCTTCTTAAAAGTTGAACCAGGCTTTAGGGCACCTGTTATTTAATTCTTTGGAGAGATAAGTTAGGTGTTGAACTGGGCTCTGAAGCCAGAATTTCATGGTAGATATTTTTCTATATCTAAAAGGAAATAGAATTGAATTCTGAATTACATTTAGAATTGAATCTACAAGCAAGGCTTCCTTCTGGTTAGGCTGGCTAATCAAGTTAATCTCATTTCATTAGAAGGATGTTGTTCAAAAAAGGCTGTCTTATAAGAAGGTGTTATACACACAGTGCATCTGCCTTCATTCTTAGAACCAAATTCCTGTGGTCTGGGTTCTATTTGTTTTGGGTTTCTTGTTCTTTCTGCTCATTTCTCCTTTATTGCTTTTGTAAACATAGGTTTAGAATTCTCTCACAATGGTTATTCTGAGGGCAGTTCTGGATGGTCGCTGCCTGGTTGCCATAGGCAGCCTCCTTGCTAGCTGGCCTTGATGACTTGCTCAGTTGCAAGGTTCAGTGCATTCCCACATAACATGCCATATGAAAAGAGAAGGGACAGTGTCCCTCCTCCAAGATCGGTTTACACCCTGTGACACCTAAGCATGTGTAATTGTAATTGGTTGCAATGTTGATACGCATTGCTTAGTAATTAATGCACTTTCTTCCACTTCTGTTTGAGATGTGCTATTAACTTCTCAGATCTGTCCTGCTGCTCCTGGTTTAGTCTGTTCACAGTGGGAAGAAATCCTGTTTCTTACCAAAAATTGCAGAGCAATTTGATCCAGTTTCTTTTGTTGAAACACTGAGTTAATTATATTTAACCACGGATGGTGGTAAACTTGCACTAGCCGTATTTCTTAATGGGAAATGTTTAGCTTGTGTGAGGTGGGGATAGTAGGAAACCAGGTTGGTGGGGGAGGCCAGGGAAATAATTCCACATGAAAACGTTAACTGTGTGATTAAGCTTGAGCTTTCTAATGAAGTTATTATGGGATACTAAAGGGGCCTTTATTGCATGATCTCGGAGGCAGGATGTAAGTGTGTTTGTGTGCCTATTAAAGAGGAGAGAAATGGTTTGAACCCAGGAGTCTCTCTCTCTCTCTCTCTCTCTCATCTCTCCTTTACTTATCCAGATTGCTTTGTAAGACAAGATTGACCTTGTTGATTTCAGCCGTATCCCAGAAAAAGAACTTGGAGACAGTTGCTTGTGTGGTTTAATGGGCATCTAGACAGACCTGTTTACCCATGTTACAATTCTAGCAGATCATTTCAACTTGCCTTTATTGGTAGAACAATTAGGATTGAACTCTCCCCAGTGTAAAATCAGAAGTGCAGATTAGCTCCACATTAATAATGTGAAGAAAAAAGCTGTTTGCTTGGAAAAAGCTAGAACACACACTGTGATTCATCTTCCTCTGCACCCACGGTGGCTCCTCAGAGGAGGGGAGCTACATGTACCTCATGTGGGGAGCAGGTAATACCTGTTTTCATTGGTTACAGGTTCCCTCATTTTCACACTGGCTCTGGGATGGGATGATCACACATTCTATGAAGACACTGATCCTGGTTCTTATGCATTGCTGACTCACATTCAGATGGGAGAGAATTTTACCAACCTTGTTTCATTAGTGTATAGATTTTTTTCCCCAAGAAGCATGAAATAACACATCTAGAATATTCCCCGATGACCATATTTTGATTACCTTTATTTTCCTTTGTCCCCATGCTTGCACCTCTTGTTCAGGTAAAAGGATATTTTTATTTTAGTTCCGTTTCTCTGGTGCTTTTCAAAGCATTTGAGCATTGCCAACTCATTGGGAACTCAAAGCAGCATGACACTAGGAAGCATCAGTGCTAACATTGTGCTGTCTTGGAAGAACTCAGGATGAAAAAGAAGTGCCTGGGGCCACCAGGAGGAAGGAGGGTGGGTCCCACACCAGGCCCACAAACCCCAGGCCCCAATCCCTTCCCAGTGAGGTTCACAGCAGTTTACTTCTGGTTTTATTTATGTCCTTTCTCCTCACTGTTCAAGTTCTGTCCATTCTTAAATCAAAATAGTTGCACTTTGTTGGTGCCTGTCCTGTATGATTTTCTGTACACATGCAATGCAGGTGTGACAAGTACCCAGCGGTAGCCCAGAAAGCAAGGGAAATGCATGGACCAGATGTTAAGAAGACATGAAAAACCAGCCTTTGTTCTTAGTATTTGGGAAACTAACCAGGGTCACAAAATAACATGAAGAATCATTCTGAGAATTAGTTCTGAGGAAGGAAACGAGAATAAGGAAGGGGAGAGAGATAAGGTAATTTTCATTGTTTTGTTTTAGGTTTTCATCATTGGGCTGCTTCTCTGAGTTTTCTTTTTGTATCTCTCTGTCTGTTTATAGAACAGAGGGACTAAGAAAACTAAGGAGGAGGAGAAGACATGTTTCTTCTATACCACATGGAATAGATGTTGGGAGCCATGAGTCAGAGCTCTCGTGGGTGGAAAAAATCACTCAGCTTGTCTTCCAACACTGCTAAAACCTAATTGCATTAAAATAGTTATTAATGCTGTAAATAAAGACCAGGTAATCTGAGCTGATCTTAATGTTGCTTTGTGTCTGTGCTTAGAAAATCTGCAATATTGTAATTAAAAGTAAGATGCAGTGACTTGATTTTCTGAAGGAATTGCAGGATTCAAGAAAGAGCAGGAGAGGGACAGAGGAGTTAAATTCATGAGCTGGGTGCTGTATGTTTTGTGGACCCTGGGGAGTGCTTATTCCGTGTGGGACCCACTGCAAGCCTGTCTAGTAGCTGTTGCTGTCTCTGTTCTGCAGAAGAGGAAACATGTTCGGAGAGACTAAACACTTTGTACCAAAGTACGTAGCTCTTGAGTAGCAGAGCAGAGCCCAGGTTTGAACCTAAGGTCCGGTTCATCTCATGTATCATTTGCCCAAGGGGAATTTGGAGACGCATGTGTGTTGAACTCCGTCATGCAAAGGGATAACTTACTCTCCCAAACATTTCTCCATCAAAGTTACCAGTAAGATGGATTTAGGAGTCACTTATTGTCCAGCTGAAAATTCATCTTTTATATACAGGTTATGGTTTGAATTATGCCCCCACCCCAAGGTTCGTGTGGTAAAGTCCTAATTCCCAGTACTTTCAAATGTGCCTTTATTTGCTAATAGGTCATTGCAAATGTAATTAGTTAAGAGGAAGTCATAATCTAATAGGACTCCTCATCCAACATGACTGATGTCTTGAGAAATTTGAAGATAGATACACATGGAGAGAACATCATATGAAGTTTAAAGTGATGCCTCCTCAACCAAGAAACAACTAGAAATTAGGAGACAAGCCTGAGGTGGATCCTTCCTGAGGATTTTCGGAAGGAGGATGACATTGTCAACACATTAATCTTGAATTTCTAGCTTCTGAAACTGTAAGACAAAAAGAAATTGTTTTTTTGTAAGCCACTCACTTTGTGGCAATTCATTTGCCATGGAAAACTAATAAGATGCATCTTGCCCTTTCTTCCTTAAGGTCTTTATAATCATCCCCATCAGTCCAGCTGGACTGTTGGTGCCTCTTCCAAGCTGTCATCGCAGCTTGGTAGTGTCAAGGATCTGCCATCAAAGCCATTTTGTCTCATGAATATATAAAGTTCATCCCCTCTGCCTTCCAAATAAATGTCCTCACCTGTACCCCCAACATCACCATGCCCTCCTCCCCCAAACAACATTACCTTTATTGTGTTCTGGAATTATTATTTTCAGTGCCACAGTGGAAGCTGTAAGTATTCCTTGGCTGGATGGCAGGATATTATAGCTTGAGGATTGATCTCAGAATGTTCTTTTGTCTCAGTCTTTTATTTTGCCTTATATTGTTTATTCACAGATTTTAGAAGATTGCACATTTTGTTTAATTATGTTGGAGACAGGCTGGCATTTTAGCTGTTACAGTCTGTGGGAGAGGAGTTGATAGCAAAAATTATGTGGAGTTTAAATTGTGTTCGGTGAAGGAAGTGGAAATGAATAAAGCTGTTTTACCATGAAAAGTAGGTATTTTGCCTTGGATCTGGGAATGTTTTTCCCCCTTTTAGCTGGAAATGTTCTGTCGGCTGCTTTGTCTATTCTGTTTGCCTTTTACAATTCTGACTGTTATAAAAAGGAAATTTGTATCTGTATTTGCAAATTTGAGTGTGGCAGCTGTGTTTTCAAGGCTTAATCTGGGATCGAACTGGGATGCAAATGATGTCGAATCATTTTCCTATGATGTTGTCAAGTTTTACTTTTCAAAAATAGCGCACGTGGCACCTCCAGCCTCCATAGAGCCTCTGATGAGTTTCATATTTTTTTTTAAGTAATAGCTGCTTTACTGTGATGTTAATTCTAGATGGCCACAGCTTCTGGTGGTGACCTCCCTTCCTTAACCACATGTGACTGCTGTGTGGGTGTGGACCGGGCAGCCTCTCTGCTCTTAACACACTTGCCATGTTTTCTATTAGTTGGGTGGAAAAATCCCTCACAAGGCCTTAAAGCTTTTTGTTTCCCATGTCTGTCAAAATGTGGTTGATTTAATTTGAATGAAATTTTAATTAGAAAAATTCTGCCAAGATCCAGTCCTGATTTGAATATTTATAGATATGTTAAGATTCTTCCTTTACCTGGGGTCTAATTTGAATTGCTTTCCTGGACCTCAGCTCTTTAGTACAATAAGAAGGGGACTGCTCGATACTACTGCAAATTACCCACACACAGTGGGCTAGAATGGGAAGCCAGGTGGGCAAGAAGCTAGTGCACAGCCTCCACTGTTTTAATAGCAGCAGTTTGTCTAGATATATTTTACAGACTGTGAGCACTTGGCTGTGAGGCTGGGAAAAATATGAATTATATTATTGGTTATTTGGAACACTCGGATTTTAGAGACAGTAGGGCACTATGGAAGAGAAAGGAGACACAAAATCTCCATCCAAGTTCACTCACTCTTACCTACTTAGATTCTTGTTTCTCTAAGAGCCTGAGCTCTTTTATCTCTAGAATCGGGAGAGGTGGGTGGGCAGCACAGCAGCCCCTGCTTGGGCAGTAGTTTGCTGTGGTTCATGGTCGAGGTGCTATAGTTAATGGGGGCAGAAGGTCAGTCTCTGAACTTGAATTTTTCTTGCTTCTGGCTAGTTCAATGCCAGAGCCCACTTTTCTAAATCATTCCTTAGGCCCAGTGAATGTGTTTGATGTTTAAAAAGAATTTCTATGGCATATTACTTTTGCTATTGTGTATTTAGTATAAATATCTGTGCCATGTGCAAGAGAATAATGCTTTTAACTAGACAATTGAATTGTTATTACAGTCTGCTTTCATCTAGAAGATTAGAAATGGAAATTTCTAAGGTATATAAACGTAAAAATATATCCCACTAGGCAGATATCCTGACAGTCCCTCCCTTTTTTAACAAAGCC